>QNUK01000163.1:470000-1070000 GCA_013621035.1 Clarias magur
TGTCTAACGCCAATCCCGATTCCTTTCAAAGGTAAAGTGCAAGTTAATTCATCTTTTTTTTTACTTTATATTGTAAATTAATTATTTTTATACCACTATTTTTTAATTATCATTATTATCATTTTTTATGGAGAAATTTTCTTTAATATAAGAGAGCTTTAATATACAAGCACGCGTCCAGAACAAATTATGCTCTCAATCCAAGGTTTAACTGTATAGGGCTTAGTGTAAGATGATGTATCCTTTTTTGGAAAATAGGCAATATGATGAACTGAATTTTATTAAATTTTCATTTGAGCAAAAATTTTTAAGTGGATCACACTGGCAAAGAATCTGCTCAGATACAAGTTTCTATTATTGTTTTCAGTTGTATCTATGACCAAAGAAATTATAATAACATGCTCATTTTGAGAGTTCTACATTTTTGCGATATCATTCCCATATTTCAGGAGTAGTAAAATTTACATGTTATAAAAGTAATGATAACTTACGTTCTGCTGACTTATCCGAAAACCCAAATTATCCAGTTGAACGTCTGAAGCCTCTCTGATAATGCACAACAGCATGCACTTTTAAAAAAAAATTTTAACCGTCATTGACTGTGCTACCACGGATCTGTATCGCCTGAGTTTTAAGTGTTAATTGCAACACAGATGCAAAACTGAGATGCTTATTCTGTTTTTTACAAAGTAGGTTTAGAACACTCCGGTTGTAGATTTATATCTAGAGTGATGGTGACAAGGAAACACTTCCTGTGACAAAAAACGAGGAAGAAACCTTGAAATTAACCAAACTCAAAAGCTTCAACACATCAAGCTTCTGGACACAGAGTGAGACTGAGATTATACTACTGTATATATTTACAATATACACTTCAACATAATAAAAGCTAACACAAGCGCCATGATTGCACTGATTAAACAGGGAAGGAAAAAAATCTTTAGCATGGGCTATTTTTGGATTTTGCCTTTAAGGCTGTGTTTACATTATAGTGAAACTGCAAGTAGGAGAATGGTACAAAGCAATAATAGTGTGATGGCAATGCACATCTATCTTACAGTATGTTTCAGAAGCTCTTACAGTATGTTGTGCTTACTGTGAGTGTAAAAAAAGCTTTCCTCTTCAGAGATAGATTTTTAATAGCCCTTTATCTCAGCATGCTCATGATTCAGCCAAGTGCACATCACTGAAGCTGGAAAAGGTAGGACCCTAAACACATTACAGTAAAATATCCCAATAGCTTTCCTTTTGCTAAACCATGATCAGACCAAGTGTTATCTGTTCAATGCTAGGCATTATTAATGATTCTGCTAAAATTTGAGGGAATCGTTTTTGTAGAGGAATACACCCCTATTACTGTATGTAGGAATAGTGGTGACATATCCCTTCAAAATAAGTATAGCAACAAATCCACACAGAGTATAAGCACTTTTGAAAAAAAACACTTCATATTTTATTTACTGTACCTTTCAGTCTTTAGCAAATATTAATGTTTTTCTCTAAATAAAAGAATAAAAGACAGATTTAAATGTAGGCAATAGTCTGGGATTGTTTTGATTTGATTTATTAATATTAGACAAAAATAACTAGACAATTATTATGCTTATATAACCAAAGGCATTCTTCCTTTTTAGGTCAGTATCTCTACTGATTTATTTTTGTTGACCAAAATAAATGTCACTGCGTTCGGCCTGGAACCTTCCTGTAACTGAAATTCTTAGAAAACGCTCTTAGAAAAAGATTTATGATAGGTGAACTTGTTTTGGTGGTACGATGGCTTAGTGGTTAGCACATTCGCCTTGCACCACGAAGTGTGTGTATAAAATGTGCATGTTCTCCCCGTGCTTGGTGGGTTTCCTCCGGGTACTCCGGTTTCCTCCCACAGTCTAAAAACTAATAGATTAGGCTAATTGGCATTTCCAAATTGCCAGTAGTGTGTGAACATGCGTGTGAATGTTGGCCAGAGGTTAGCCTTCATGGTTCTAGTTGGACTACAGAGGTTCCTAGATGGTTGGACGGATGGAGGGATGAAACTTGTATTGAATATTCCAGGAAGATAATAAAATATGGTGCAATAAGGTTTATTCCTGATAAAAAGCCAACATGTTAAAAGTAAATGGCAGAGAAACACTTGGTATTTTAGACATTTCCTCTATCACATATTAATGCAAACACAAATCTGTTATATTAATTGAGGTTACGCATCATTAAACAACTGAATGGTTTTATATACGGTAATGGTACTTAGCAATGACACCAACTTTCTATGCGTGTCTATCAGTTTAGCGCCCCAATATATTTATCTCTATCTGTACAGATTCAGTATAGATGGAAAGTTTTCCCCCTTTCTATTGTTCCACATTTTGTTACTCATCTTAAAATGGATTCAAATACCCTTTTTCTCATCATTTCCACACAAAAATAAATAAATAAATAAAGACTGAAATATTCCATTTACATAAATATTCAGACCTTTTGTTATGGCACTTGCAGTTGAGTTCCGATGCATTTTACTTCTGCTAAACGTCCTTGAGATGCTTCAAAAACTTGATTGATCCTCTTGTGCCTAATTGATGGTATATGTTAGAGTAAAAACAAAGCCATGAGGTCAAGAGAATTAGATTGAAACCTGTGAGAGAGGATTGTGTCAAGACTTCGGTCTGAGGAAGGATACAGTACAAGAACATTTCTCCTCTAAGTGCTCTTGCTGGGAGTCTATTTCTGTTCATTCTGACCAAATGATTGCACCGTTTGAACCTTTTCTTGCTGATCTTGTTTGTTATTGTCATTTCTCTCTTTAACATCGCTTTAATTATGATAATTAAAGTTTTGTATTCTGCTTCTATATGATTTCCCCAGGAATTATCAGAGCCAATTCATTTCTCTGCATTCTGATCCATATAACAGTACTGGAATTACCAACATGTAATAATCACTACATCCTTTGTATTAATTGATTGACATTTGACTACATCTGAACATCTTGTTCAATTTTCCAAATACCACTAAAGCATGTCCTATCCTTTGCATGATGTCCTTTGTTGTTTCTCCATCCTCTGATATGCAAATTTATTAACTTTGTACAACTATTCTCTCTTGAAGTTTCCCAATTGTTACTGTCTTTGTCTTCTATATGTTTATTTGTATTTGTTTATTTTCAATCCAAACATTTTGCTACCTTCTTGTACTTTCTTTGTCAGATCCCGAAGTTGGTCCTGCGAGTCTGTTATCAGGTCGATGTCCTCGGCAAAGCTCAAGTTGTTTATCATTTCTGCATTGATTTGAATTTCATAATCCACATGCTTCAATGCTTCACTTATCAGTGCATCTAAGAAAATATTTAATAGATTGTGGGCACGAATTGCATCCTTGCCTGACACCTATTGCGACCCAATAGGATTTCATCAGTCTACATTCACCCGACCACACTTATTGACGTTCTGTAAAAGTTAATCTAGAATACAATAGATCCTAGGAACTTCCCATAGTTTTTGTTGCCGCCCTATGCAGACAAAATGTGTGTGTTCAGACTATAAAATTGTTATACAGTGTTCAATTCTCCCCAAAGTAGTTCTCTGCCAACTGTCGAGTTACAAAAAGCTGACCAATTGTTCATTTTCCTGATCCGAAATCTGCCTGCTCTTCTGAAAAAAATTTTTTTTCTACATATATATTTTAATCTTTGCTGCAGCGTCCTTGTGAACACCTTATCAGGAACACTTTAAAAACCTGATGCCTCTGCAGTCTTGTTTATCATTTTTCTTATGCAGTGGAACTGATACAGCTTTACCCCACTCTGTTGGACATTCTTTCACCATATATATTTTGTTGCATAATGCCTTCATAATTTCCATTGAGCATTCTCCTTGAGGCTGCAGCATTTCTGCTGTTATATTGTCCTCTCCAGAATCTTTCTTACTCCCCATCACTCCCCTTGTAGGAAGTTCTCTGTATGTTCATGGTTATTTGCATCGCTCAGTTCCTGTAACAGGTTGGTGTCCACAGGGTCTTTACATTATATAAATCTTTGAAATACTGGTCCCATCTTGTTTTAACTTCAGTTTTGTTACTCAGTACTTTCCCTAACTTGTCTTTGACTGTTGGCAGTTTTCAGTAGAATGTACCACATATTTCTTTTATTGTGAGTTTTTGTGTCTACTGTTGTCCTTGAGCACACTTGTCAACTTCTAGAAACGTCTTGTTGAGCCATTCCTCTTTATATTCCCAGGCCTTCTGTTTCATTTCTCTCATTTTCATATTACACCTTTTTTCTGTTCCTTTCACTAAGTAATTGTATGGCCTTTAGTTCTTTCCAAGGTTACCCAGTGTTAGCACTTCCTGAGAAATACACAGTGGTTTCTCAAATCTTTTTCCATGTTTCTTCTTCTGACAACTATGCTACATTTGGTTTGTTTTTGCATTTGTTCTTGCATTTCTGTACTTTAGTAAAAAAAAAATAATATTAATTTTTTTTTTTTTAAGGGTCTATACTTTAGAAAATTATTGTGACTTGCACTCACATTTTCACTGATTTTGTTAGTTATTGCACTGCTTCTCCACCATTTACTAAGCAGAATGTACCCAAACATATTCTTTGTTGAATCACTGTCTGGAGATTCCCAAGTCCATAGCGTTTTGCCTTCTTTTGATAAAATGTTATATTCATTACCATCAAATTATTACTGAACATCAATCTCTCTCCTCTCTTAGTCTCCTCAACATATTAATATTTCTCTATCGCTCTTTGCTTATTTTTTCAGCCATGTCCAACATTTGCATTAAAATCCACCATCACTTTTACCAAGTCATGGTTCGGGATGTTGTTTAGAACTTCCTGCGTTGTGGTATGTGGTTCCTTTGAGCTAGAAGTTGGTGCATAAACTTGTACGATTGTACATCTGCCAGCTGACATCCTGAATCTTGCCTTCAGTAACCTTAAATTAAGTGCCTGGTAGCCAATAAGAGCTCTAATTGCTTCTTTCTTTAAGATCAGTCCAATGACTTACAGATACTTTGCTGAATGCCCAGAGCAGATGATTTGATATTCTTCTTTGTCAGCGCCAGTCCACCCGGACTTCACTTATCCCAATGACTGAGCATGTCAGGTTCTGTAGCTGATATAAAAGGATATCCAACTGCCATGCTCATGTCGTTTGCTCAATTATTATTGTTGTTGGTCATCATACTAATATTTCTTTGAATGCATTGACCAATGCTCTCCTTGTAATGGCTATTGAGTTATTTACCTCGCACACCTTGAGGTGTCCTTTCACCAACCTTTTCTTTCACAGTTTCCCTCTCTTTCATCAACACTGCCTCCTGCGTTGGCCAGCTATTTTCAGGGTTCCTGGCAGGTCTGTCCGTCGTGCATATCGCCGAAGGTGGTTCAAAAGCCTACCAGCAATCCCCTACTTTGAGGAGCAGATACAGTAGGTCTCAGGAAGGGTGGTTTTTTTTTCTATAGCATGCTATAAAAATGCCATGACTATGAAAGAAAAAGAAAATGCACATACTACAGTGCATAATGTTTTTATGCCATTAGATCCTACAGATCTCTTACACAGAGAAAAAATGTTATATAAAATTTTTTTTTTTTTTTTTTTGGACTCCTTAGTTCAGCAGAGGTATTAAACACAGCAACACTTATAAATGCCATATGTTTTGTTGCATGACCATGGTGTTTTAAGAAAAAAATAGATTTCGACTTTTAGCCATGCTATTATATAAACCAGACAAAATGACATTCCTCTCTCTCTCTTCTGTTCTAGGTTTTGTGCATCTCATTCGTTTTGCTGCAAAATGAGACCCATATATCTGCTCTTGGCTGACTGAGCTGCTTCTCTAAAGCTTCAACGTCCATAAACCCCACAATGATCAATACAGTGATGTACAGTGACGAGACTTCCCATACTTTACTATTAATGCTCTGTCAATCTACCCAAGGCTTGAGTCATAGAATGAGCTGTAGATAAAGAGGAAGGCAGAAATCTGCGCTTTAACTCTCTTACTATAGACCACCACCTTTACTGCTTTTACAAAATTAAAGGATAACTTTTAACTGTCATCATTTTATACCTAGCAAAGGATTATCCACATATGCACACTGGGAAGAAAAAAATCTTCTTACCAAACGATATTACTTCTTATATTTTATATTCTATTTTCGTTCATCATCATAAAATGATTATTATCTGATGATTATGAATAAAACAAACCTAAGATTATTACGCACATATTTATTAATAAATTTAGGTTTCAAATTCTCTTCCAATAAAATAGAAAATTTTCAAGCTTGCGTGTAGAAAAACAAATATCTACTCAAAGGCATCATATCCTTATATTTGTTTTAGAATCTAATAATGAAACATATTAAATAAGGATTTCTTTATTCAAGAATTTTTTTATTTGCTAAGATATAATTTTTTTGTTGTCTCCTTAAGGCAATGAAAAGATTACATATCAAATATGATTCCGGTGCCAACCATCTTTTACATAAAGTGACTACAAGCAAAGAATGTCACCTGATTCACCTGGTGGGTGAATATAATACTGATTGTATACTAATGCAGAATAATAAAGCTGATGGGATTTCAGCTTACATCTGACTTGAATCACATTTAAGATCAATAAATATAATGTTTTTTAGACGCATTAATCTAAGTCAATCAAAGCTTTGAAATTAGTGAAAACATGATAAAAAATGACAATGGAAAAAATACAACATAAAATTGTTTGCCTATACTGTATATAATGTTTTTATTACTTGCTAAAGTATTGATTTTTGCACCATAAAACTAACTTAACTGTTTAGCTATTCTTCTTCTAAACAGATTAGACACATTTCTTACTAGTGGAGAAATGCATGTATACCTGCATAACTTCTTTATTTGCATATTTCTAAGAACTGCATTCTATTTTATTCTGTTGACGGATACCTTTTTACTGCTTGATCAAGCAGTTTCTTATTTAATACATATATAAAATAAAATAAAAAAAATTTCAAAACAACTTTAAAGTAATAGAACTGATGACCTTAATCATTTTACACAATAGATGATGTTTAGACAAGATTGCCACAATGCACATGGCTGCTTAAAGCGCACAATCACCATGGAGACGGTTGCCTGAGCAATTCTTCAGCATTTTCAACCTCTTTGAGAAATATCCCTTAATAGCAACAAAGGATTAGAAATCAAATACCTCATATAAAAAGGATCTTGAGAGATTTAACCAAATCTCCCAGCTGTCCTCATTTATGAATGATGTGTTGCCTTTAACACCTACATTCATGTTTCAGGGAGGTGAAAGGAAACTAGAGAACATGGAGGGAACCCACACAGACATGAGGAGAATATTAAAAAATATACCTAAACAGACTGTAACCTAAGCTCTGGATCAAATCAGAGTGTCTCTATCTAGCGGCAGTGCCACAGTGCATTCCTAGCCCATTTTAAAAAAAATGTTTAAACCTACAGCTTATTATCATTGTCTTGCTTTAAAAAAAAAAAAAGAAAGAAAGAAAAGAAATCTCATTACTTGGTATAATAACATAAAATAGCTTCAATCACTGTTACACAATATCTGTCTTTTATGTGCTTAACTTGCACTGATGATTGATGATGCAGTTTCGGTCTAATCAGAGGCCTCATTAGAACATGTCACTTATTATTCAGCCTCAGTTCCTACACAGCAAGAGATGCAAATGTTATTATACTGGAGTTTGAATCTCATAGAGAGTGCAATTGACACTGTAGGGCGCACCTTCCAACTTGTCGAATAAATAACATTCAAGTGCATCAGAAAGGTTCGGAAGTTATTACAGTTTACACCTTTGCTTACACTTAAATTGTAACAAGCTGTGCTAGAACTGGTTTGACGAAGCAGCAGTCGCTCGTCACTTAATGAGTTGCGCAGCTACCGAGATAGCACAAGCAGATGCTTATCTACAGAGATCTGCATTAAAATAACCAATTAATATCCCATTATTTACCCTTCCTTTCATGGAAACTTAGATCTCTGTAGTCTGAAATGCCTCTGGAGATGCTTTGTTAAAGTCTTTTCGGGCATCTCCGTGGTGTGATAAGATCCTTGTTTGTGTCAAATTTTTTAGGCGCCACTGAAGCGCATCATCTTATTCTTTTCAAAATGGTCTCTGGAGAGGCTGTCACATGGAAATCAAGCATACATCTTAGTTCCTATTTCCTTAGCCCCAACCCCACCCTGCTCTCTTTCAAGGACAAAATCATATGATAGGACAAATCGTATGACCTAATGTAGGTCTCTTAATAAGAACAGTATACATTCAAACAGACTTTTAAAAGACGGCAGAGAAATGTTGCTAATCTTGGCTTTTTGACAACTGAGTCGTTCATCATTCTCTCGTTCAGTGATATCTGCGCAACAGAAATCTGTAATTCTTAGTTCTTGAAAGGAAACAGGGGCTGGCTTATCCTCTGAGACCAACTCACAGCAACCTGACCCAAAAAGAAGCTGTTTCATGTGCTGTCTGCTAACAGCAGGGAGTAGGTGTGTGTGTGTGTGTGTGTGTGTGTGTGTGTGTGTGTGTGTGTGTGTGTGTGTGTGTGAGCGCAGAGTAGTGGGAACTCTAAATCAGCTCCTACTTCTGGGCAGAAGGAAATGAAGAGTATTGATCCAGGAGACACTTCCCAGTCTGGTAGCCAGCCAGTCAGTACACATACACCTACACTCACACACTAACACACACATGGAAGCATGCACACATGCACAGAACAGACTAGCCATGAAAATTTGTTATTCGTTTAAAGCATAAAATCTAAATTGTTGCTTTCATTTTATTGTTAATATTCTGATCTGATCACTGGGGAAAAAATTAAGTCTGAGTTTTATTTGAAGTCTTTTCATCTGCACATGTTTTCACTTTTTTTTCAAAACATCTGTGATCTGAAACATCTGAGTTCTTCTTATCATTTATAGAAGCTTTAATTAGTCTTTTTTTTCTCTATATTCTTTGATGTTATATTTACAAAATGCAAAGTGTACCTACATTCATAAGCTATGCAAGTGCATGCTTTTGTTTAGCATACTTTTTTTTTTTTTTGATTTTTCCCCGATTTTCTCCCTAATTTAGTCATGTCCAATTCCTCCCCGTCACTAGGGGGCTCCCACATTACGGCTGCTACTACCACTCAGCCGGGAGGGCCGAAGACTATCACGTGTTTCCTCCGAACCACGTGACGCCAGCCGACCGCATCTTTTCGAACTGCTCGCTCGCGCACCGTTGGGGGCGGCGTAACACACTCGGAGGACAGCGCTATCCGCTCCCTCCGCTGCGCAAACTCACAGACGCCCCTGACTGGCTGTAGAGCCGTGATTAATGTCGGAGCACTAAGTACCTCTCATCCCTCCCCTCTGAGAGAGCTCGGCCAATCAGCTCTCTCTAGACCTCCGGCTGCGAGAGGTTACAGCACCACCCGGGATTCGAACTAGCGATCTCCGGATGATAGGGCGAGCGCTTTACCCACTGCGCCACTCGGAGGCTCTTGTTTAGCATACTTAAAAAATATTGAATGTATTATTTTTGAAACAACATATGATATTTCTAATTAATTACCATTTTAATTAATAAGGGTCGATTCTCATGTGTGTGCATGGAGTTTGCATGTTCTCCCCGTGCTTGGTGGGTTTCCTCCGGGTACTCCGGATTCCCCCCACAGTCCAAAGACATGTAGGTTAGGTTACTTGGCATTTCCAAATTGGCATTTCCAGTACCTGTTGCTGCTACTCTGAAAATTAAACACGGCAGAAATTAAAGATTATTTATTATATAGAATTTTTTTTTTAAAGCTGATACCATTTATAAAACATACTGTATTCCATTAATGTGTATAATTTATAAATACATTATTCTAATATCTTTTTCAAGAGGTACAGGATTTATTTATTTTAATTAAGTTATTGTGTCGTATTAATATTATGTTATCCTCTAAAATAATAACTCACTCACCGTGTATACTGCTTTTTTTTTTTTTTTTTTTGGATTCCCTGATTTTCTCCACAATTTAGTCGTGTCCAATTCCTCCCCGTCACTAGGGGGCTCCCACATTAAGGCTACTACTACCACTCAGCCGGGAGGGCCGAAGACTATCACGTGTTTCCTCCGAACGCCAGCCGACCGCATCTTTTCGAACTACTCGCATCTTTTCGAACTACTAAACGAATAACAACCGCTGCGTGAGCTCACAGACGCCCCTGACTGGCTGTAGAGCCGTGATTAATGTCGGAGCACTATGTACCTCTCATGTATGTACTCTACCCTCTGAGAGAGCTTGGCAAATCAGCTGTGAAAACCTGTGAGAGGTTACAGCACCACCCGGGATTCGAACTAGCGATCTCAGGATGATAGGGCGAGCGCTTTAACCACTGCGCCACTCGGAGGCGTGTATATTGCTTTATCCTGTATACAAGGTCGTAGGGGGCCTGGAGCCTACAGTATACCAAGAAACTTAGGGCAAAAGGCAGCTACACCCTGGACAGAGTGCCAATCCATTTCAGGGCACACACACACACACACACTACAGGCAATTTGGGATTGGGATTAATTAGCCTAATCTGCATGTTTTTGGACTGTGGGAGGAAAGCCATGAAGTACAGGGCAAACATGTACACTTCCCATGCACACAGAGACGGTGAAGAGTAACTGTTCACTTGTTCCCTGCACCATTTACAGTTCCCTTTGAACTGAGCAGTTTGGAATGCCTGCGGTTTGGAATCACAATTAACATGGCTGAACATGCTGTGCAGTATATTTAGCAGGGAACTTCAAATCGATCAAAAGGCACCCTTATTTTCCCTTCCTTAGTTTTCCAGGACACACTTCACTTCAGTCATATGGTGGTCAATGTATTTTCCTGAACCTTGTTTTGTCTGATTAGATGCTTTTAAAGCCTGTGTTTCCATTGCTTATTTATCAGATTTTGTTTCTTATTCTTTTTGTTTATTCTTCCCAGTTTGAGTTATCCAGTCTTTAGTTTTTCATACTACTGCTATATAAGTAAAGGTAGTTCTAGTTTTAATTGTTAGTTTCATTTTTTGTTTATTATTTAAGTTTATTGTTGTTAATAGGCAGCACTGGCACGTAGCGGTTAGCACTGTACTAGCATCTTGCACCTCCAGTGTCAAGGGTTTATTTCTCGCCTTGGGTCTGTGCGTGAAGTTTACATGTTCTACCCAGTTTCTGGTTTCCTCCCACAGTACAAAGATATGCAGGTTAGGTTAATTAACGTTTTCCAAACTGCCTGGTGTGTGTGTGTGTGTGTGTGTGTGTGTGTATCTCCTTTGATGGATTGGCATCCTTTCCAGGGTGTACCCTGCTTCATGCCCTCCTCAAGTCTCCTTGGATAGGTTCCAGGCCCCCGTGACCCTGTACACAGGCTTAGTGGTATACTGTATAAAAGAGGAAAAAATGAATTATGCATCCTCCAAATCTCTGACAGAAAACTTGACCAACCTTCAAGTAATGGGAGTGAGGCTCCCACCATGCAATTCATTCAAAACCCTTCATCACAGAGCAAGCAAGGGAAGCTGACTGGGCAGGTTGACTTCACAAGGTGTTCAGGGTGAGGTCAACGGTCTGAGACCAATGGCTCTCTGTATGGCACTCAGAAGTAAGACTGAATGCATCAGGATCCAAGGTGTTCAAGGCAGATCCATCAAGAAGGGTCCCTGCCCCTTATCCAATGGAAGGCAAAACTGTTCAGCTCTGCTCAAAGTACCATGAGCACCTGGTGGCTTCCGCGACTACGGCTGACAGACAGTTGTATTGCCTCCAGAAGAGAACATGAGGATCTCCAGGGAGCTGCAGAGGTTGACAAGAAAACTTCCCATGACAAATTTCAGTCTAAGCCAGTCCCTGTTTCTATAGAGGTCGAAGAGACAGACTCCCATGCCAGGTATTAAATCATGCTCTGTTCTGTCCATCCCTGGTTCTGCACAAAATACACGTTTTTCTGTCCAAGATAAGCCCAGCCTGGTTCTGTCATGTAACTTTATGTTTAAGTTAAGATAAAAAAGACTTTAAGTAAAAAGTAATTATCACTCCAATCTGTAGCATATTCTAAGTTTGGAACTGTTAGTTCATATACTCCTCTAGTTATTATTTGAACCCTTTTGTTATTGCAAATTTGGTTCACTTCCAATTAAATCTGCGTAATGTAATGCAAAAAATTCTTAATTTGTGTAGATTCAATTAATGGACAAAAAGTAAATGCCACATCACTCCGATGGCAAACTTATTGCTCAAATTCTAAATTTAAAATTAAGCTTCAGAAAAAATAATGTAAAAATGGAAAACATAAAGAAACTCTCTAATCAAGGTGAAAATGATTGAAATTGAATAAAGCTAATCAAAGAAGCAGAAAAGAGGATCATGTTTAATAAACTTTTCTGTTCAAAACAAACCAACTGGTCTGCAAAGTGAGTCCAACTTTTAACACAGTATATCAAATTCAAGCATTTAATGGGTGTTCAACAATCAGATCTTTGCTGCTGTATGTATATGAGCAGGTAGTGAGTATGAGATAAAACATGCACAATGGTTGAGGGGGCCTTAAGGACAGTTTAAGACCACTTTAAATGAGCTGTTGGGTTGGTGAGAGCCTCCACTTGTCATGCCCAACAGCTAGGATTATAAAAAGCTTTGTTTGATCATAAGAGGACTCCAGCTTCTTTTACTTCTATGAAATCATTAATTATCCATAATTACTCATAATAAAGAGCTTCCTCTGGCAGAGGTGCATCTAATCATTCACTTGAAAGGAAAAATGAGAATTATGTACTGTAGGTGGCTAAAAATAACATAATAAGCAACATGTCTTTCCTTAATTATTACCTGAGCACCACTTTTGATCTTTCCTGTGTAAAGTGTTAACAGTTGCAGACCAGAACACGGACACAGGGAACACTATAGGGTAAGGAAATAAGTGCTCTTTTATTTATAAAACATACAGGAACATTTGCAGTGGTTAGGGGAAATCGCTCATTGAGGAGCAGTTGAGAAGCCTGAAGGTTTCCAAGAATAGAAGCAGCCGATCTAGCGCAGTTGACGGACTGGGCAGGAGGAGGCACAAAGGTTGAGACGCAGTTGGTATCCTTAGCGCTTGCCATCCACTGTAGTGGAGTGTGATCTCCACTACAGTGAATATTTTACAGCTCCAAGCTCGGTTTCTGACACATTGGTGTGCACCAGGAAGTGACGGTCAAAGTCAGGGTTCCTGATTATGGTGGAGCTGATAAGTCAGGTTTTGAGTTATTGGAAAGGCTTTTAGCTGTTTTTTTTGGTTGTGGGAAGGTGTTTATTTGGCAGCTTCAGCAGTCCGCAGCCAATATTATATCCCGAGTACTTAGATCATCCCCATGTGGAACTTTTTTGGGTCAGACCAGCCCTTCTGAGTTCTTCGAGGACCTTTTTTAGGTGGTAAAGTTGGTCCTCCCAGTTGCTCGAATGCTCAGTAATAAAAGCTTTTTTTTCTTCTTTAGCATCAGCTGTGCCTCTTTTGCCACATCCAGCAGATTGTGGAGCTTCTTCCCAAACAGTAGCTCAAAGGGGTTGAAACCAGTGGAGGCCTGGGGAGTCTCTTGGATTGCAAAGAGGATGCAAAGAGGATGTAAGCCTTCACTGATCACTTGCCATTGCATCCTCTTAAGTGTCTGGTTAAAGCTCTCCACTAAGCCATCTGCCTGGGGGTGATAGATGGAGGTGCAGATCTGCTTCACCTGCAACAGCCAAAAAATATCTGCCATAAATTGGGACATGAAATGGGTACCTTGGTCATTTGGTAGGCCGACGTCCCTTTGGTAGGTCCATGCAACTGAAGAGCAGCGCCAGCTCCATAACAAGGGCTTTGGAAGTTGCTTTCCAAGGTGGAAGGGCATCACAACGTCAACCTTTCCTTGCGGAACCACTTGGAGGTCATGTGAAGGTCACTTTTCTTCTTGTGTGGTAGTAGAGAAGTCCCCCAATGAGGAAGTATGAAGTATGGAGCACACATCAACCTTATCTTCTCACTCTATCACTCTCACTTGTCCCCAACTGTGTTTTAGGCACCTGTCTTCCTTCTGCTGTAGGGCAAAGTTGCCCTCACACAAACCCTCCTGAGGCATGGATAGAAATGTGTTAGCGGTAGGGCTTTTGTCACTTTCGGCCTCCGTGTCCATGCCATTGTCCTGGACTTGAGCCATCAATGCGAGGCTAGATGAAGTGGCCTTTTTGCAGAGCTGTCTCCGAGGCAGTGGTGAGTGACACTGGCAGTAAGGGCAGGGAAGTTATCCTCGCTGTTGTGACCACCAGCCCATAGCCTTATGAGTGCCGCAGGTCTTTATGGTTCAAATCGAGGGGCGTGCTGCAAGGTCTCCCGCTTTGGCGGATCCTCTCTTTTCTCTGACTCGGGGGGGGAAAGAACCAGAAGTGCAAGCTCTAGGGCATGGTACTCTGGGCCCGCTGTCGCACTAATCAGAAAGCATGTATGGAGACAAAACTATTTTATATAGTTATAACAGTTATTGAATGTTACAATATAAAATACATAGGATTAAATGTGTGGGGGGGATTTGTTTTAATCCATAGTATCTTATGGTCAAGTGTCAATCAGTGGAGATGGTGACAGTTTCAGGATAAATTCTCATCAAACCACAGGCAAACAAATTCAGAATGTAAATAACAATCAAGGTCAACAAATAGGTAGAACTTAGATAATGTACAATACTTGTGTAAGAGACAAAAACATGAACCAAAAACTGGAAACTTATTTATAAGCTGTGGTATGGGAAATCTTTTCAGAAAGCCAACTGAGACAAAATCTATAATCTCTGTCCTGTGTGTGGTACAGCATATACCACCACTTTAAAAGCCAATAAAATGTAACCAGATGAACTTTTAGAGCACCTTGTATGATTTTACACAAAACTATATTATGCAGATGTCTTTTATCTGGCACTGGCTGCTACACACTACAGCAGACTCTTGCGTTAACCAACACAAACGTTCTGTCTCACACACGCGGTCCTAAATATTAAATTGGTGCATTTTATTATTCCCAACAACTTCCCACCCTAATGCATACCTTGTTATTTTATGGGCAGTTAACACTTAACAATGAGTACTGGAAGCATCTATTACAAACTCAATCAGAAAATGTTTAATTTATGTTCATATCAGAAATAATCAGTAGGCTCCATGTACTGTACAAACGTAAGACTTGTGACTTGCAAACTCCATTGCATGAACTTGAGATCCACAAATACTTTTCATACTTTATCATTTAAAACTAGGCACAATAAGCAGTTTAGCACTACTGGTTAGCCACTCGATTCAGACATCAATGAAAATTTTAATTCTTTCTTTTATCCTATTTGTATGTATGTCTAGTTTTGTCTTTGGCCTGCTGTCAGATTAAATTTTAAGCTGCTTCTTAAAACGGTGTGTGTTTTTACATAAACAAACAAAAACAAACCTTCCATAACTGCACTCTCTAATACCAATATCAAAGCAAAAATATTGCTATTATGATTTGAATGGTCAAAGGATGTCTGGCTTCTCTTGTGATAGTCCTGAGAGATCAGTAGTCTAATTTGATTAGTTAAATCTTCATTTGTTTTCAGCCTGGCTTCCCTTGGCATAGTCCTGTCTAATCAAAGTTTAATAATGATATGATCATAGTTTCATGTCACTGGTTATTCTTAAAAATTTAAAAGGACAAAAAAGCCTGTCTTTCCTTCGGACATGACATTAGTCTGTGATAGGAGGGTGATAGTGTTTCCCCACACGTTCACCACATAAGATTCACTCTGTAAAATACTCTGAATCCTATAGGGAAGAGATGGCATGGCAGTCAGCAACAGCACAGAGGAGCTTATTACTGAAACAAAACAGTTAAACCGGGGAAACCTGGTTTTCCTTGGTACAGTGGAACTTCGGATTGCGAGTGACGTGGTTTACGAGTATTTCGCAAACCGAGCAAAGATTTTTAATAAATTTTTAATCGGAAACCGAGCAAGTATTAGTTTACGAGCGCCGAGTATCATGTATCACGCATGCGACTCTTATTTTGACACAGAGCGTGACTCTCTCACCGCTGTGTTTATGCGTTTGTTGTGAAATATGCGCTCATGCCAGTTTCAGAGAGATTTCTTTTTTCCTGTTAAAATGGTGTTTCCGATGTGTGTGTGTGGCGCCTGCGCGCACCAATGGAAACACTTATCTGTCGGGATTTATTTGTACTTTTCTTTTAAAGGTAAAGTGCAGATTAATTGTTTTTATTTTCATTTTATAGATTGTATTAATTATTTGTATGTATTTATTTTTTGGGGTTGTGGAATAATTTGAGTTTTCATTATTTCTTATGGGAAATGATTATTTGGATTACGAGTGTTTTGGAACACGAGCCCACTTCTGGTTCTAATCCAAGGTTCCACTGTATTGATAATTACAGGACAGTGAACATACATTTGAGTGAGTGTCATTTTATACTGTGTAGCTGTGATGTGTAATTGAGTTCAGGTGCGTGTGATCAGTAAAACAGTGTCCATAAACGCGTCATTCTCTCAACCACTCTTTGGTTTGAAACCGTAAAGGGCAGCCATGTTTGTAGGCTGCTCAGAATGATCTAATATGGAAAGCAACACATTTCCCAGCTTTGATGTGACATCAAGGAATTTATAATCTTGTTCTGGCAGCACTGTCCACTGTTTTGAAGACTTGTGCCAGAATTTAATTGATTTCTATTGATCCGTAAGTTGATCTAATCATAGTTTTGGTTGCTAGTGGACTCAACCATGACTTGCAGAGTGTAAGCAGAATGTAGAAATGGTTCACAAAATATTCCATTAACTGCTTTATCCAGGTCAGTGTTCAGAGCGTATCATAGGAACACTGGGTATGAGGTGGTAATTCACCCTACCTGGAGCATATTTCAAACATTTTATTTTTTTTCAAGGTATCGGATAGTGCTAAAACATCCACAAATTAAGGTTTTCGTTCTCTCTGTCTCACTCCCTCACACACATCATGATCAATTAAAGCATTTTTATATCTTTTATTTCAGGGGTGCATGTAGAAAGCTGCCTGTAGGCCAAAAAGCTGCCGCTGCAGACCGAGGATTGAAGACTTCAGTGAGTCAGACTGATCTCTGACTAATAATCCCGATATTACACAAGCAGGTATTTCAACAGAATATAGAGCAGAGTTAATTGTTTTGGACATTACTGTCCTCCATTCAGTTAAATAGCATTTTGAAAACTTGGCGGGGTACAACACTCCTGCATTAGTAATTTTTTCAGACAACTTACCACAGGAGAAATTCACCCTCCAGCAGTAATTAAGAAACTTTAGTGTTATGAAATGTTCTGTCAATCTGGATATTGTCATGATAAAGTAAATTACCAACTGTGTGTAGTTCAGTTCTACCTGATCAAACCGAGGTCTCAAAACAATTAAAAACTGTGTAGAACATAATGTTCTTCTCTGGGAAGTATAAATGTGGGAGGAAATGATTAGTTTCTTGGTTTTATTTGTAATCCAACCATCTTAGTATCTTTTTTCATGTAAGCATCTCTCTCTTGGGGCCAAATAGTACAATGAGAAATGATTCTACATGTTGTCTCACTGAGACAAAGACAGCATTAATATAATTTCAGCCAGGCACTTTTACACAAAATACTAAGTCCACTTATGTCTGTGACAATGGACCGCCTCCATATAATTAATAACACTGAGGTCATTCCTATCTATAAGCACAAATTTGCTGCATACAATAGTTTCTTCGAATTTCTTTGACGTTTAAAATGTACTGTATGTGTAGTTTCTGTTGCAGTTACACTGAGACATTTTACTTCCATTGATGATCAAGATGACAAGTTGTGCTCCCTTGAAATATAAAAAACCCCAAAAAGCTAGCCTGTTGATTATTATATATTTTGATGATAATAGAAACTAAAGCAGTAATCGTAAATAACTTAAACATATGGTATATAATCTTATTAAGAATTTTAAAAATGGCTGACATAACGACATGCATTTTAACTGCATAAATCTTGCAATTTGCAGCTGAATATAATTAAGAACTTGAATTAATACACTCAACAGAGCAGTAAAACTGGAATTTGAGCTTGACCACTGTTTGACGTTAATAGTGGCAATAGATGATGAGGAACATTTAATTAAAAAGCATTTCCCAAATAGGCCTCACTAAATATGTATGCTCTATATATGATTATCCCATTATATGTTACATAACTGAGTGCAAAGGTAAGAACCAAAAGAAATAAATCCACTTATCCATTCGTCATTACATATTGCGATTCGTCATTCATCATTACCTAATTTAAAAAAATCAGAATTGGAGAAAATAATTTTTACAATAAAGAAAGCATTGTCTAATTAGATATGTGTTTTCCAATAGTTGCATTTGCTCACAAAAATATAGTATATGTGGCAAAATATATATTACAAACAACTACTGGAGGCAGCTACAAATTCCCCATCCAGAGAGCATCTCACAAAATGTATCACCTGAACTTCACCAAACATCATTATGACGCCACCAAGCTGGCATCATGTTTTGTCTTCAGATGAGACCAAAATCCAACGTTTTCCTTACCATCAGCATATTTAATGATATAAGTGGTACACTTCCTGGCCAAAAAAGGATGCACACTCTAAGATTTCATTCAGTCAAACATGTTGGGAACAGTTCATGTGTGAAAATGATTCCTCATGCTCCCAGAACTCTTTCACAATTTGTCCTGGAATATGGCTTGCCATCAGGAAAGAAAGACTAAATTCTGATTTGCTAACCTGGTTATTCAGTACATTCAGGTCATCAGCTGCTTTCATTTTATTGCCATGTAACGTTGCTGAGCCTAGACCTGACCAACTGAAGCAAACTCAGATCATAACACTGCCCCCAGGGGCTTGTACCATGACCACTATGCATGATGGTGTGTCTACATATTTAGATGCTCGCCTACTTCCCTACTTACTGTATACTGATGCAACCATCACTCTGGGTTAGGGCCAATCTGAACTCATCATGCCACATGGCTCACATGCCTAATCCGTAATAAATCTAATTCTAATTTCTAACTGTATTTTTATTTATTTTTTTTGCTTGATGCAGGCCAATAATTTTATATTTATTTATTTTTTGTACAGGTAGTGTATGAAGGTGAATCACTGAAATTTTTGGAACTGTTTTCCTCTGCCAAGGAGTTGAAGTTGTTAGATCAGAATTATAAATCAGATAGAATAGAATAGAATAAATCAGAATTAGATTTAACACCAAATGCTGAAAGGAAAAATAAAGACAGTAGATTGCAGTGATCATCTCAGTCTCCCAAAAAAATAACTGAAATTTGTGGTTTGACTTGTATATAGAAGTCTATAGAAGGGCCTTGAGCCTGCCATGTCAGATAAATCAATTGGATTTGGGCTTTTGATAACCCTGTACTAAAGCGGTGTCCCTGGGGAAAGATTAATTACATTTTGCTAGGGTGAGTATATGTAGAAAAAAAAACACTCTAGTGATTTTAGTCTAGTTAACTCATTTCACATTTCAGCATTTGGCAGACACCCTTATCCAGAGCAACTTACATTTTTATGTTATTATACATCTTGGAGGGTTAAGGACCTTGGAGTTTGAGCCTGGGACCTTCTGAATCATTCTAATGCCTTAACCACTGAGCTACACCTGACTATTCTAGGTTAGATGTTCCCTTTCAAAAGCTAGACTCGATGCTGCGTGAAAACGCTATGGGAACATCTCTTTGTTCAACTGGTTGTGAAGCCTGTGTATGTCAAACACGCCAAATTTTGGCTTATATAACCTCGGTCAGGTGACATCATCTGATGAGGTGCACCTGCAGGTTATAAATAGGAGTGAACCGGAAACATCCTCAGGTCAATTTTTTGTCTTCATGGACGGCATTGTGTTTGCGTGTGTGTGCAAAGCAGATATACAAAAAAGGAAAGAAAGAAAGTGTTAGATTACACACCAATATGGTAGAGCTTGAGAGGAGATGCGTGCCTCCGTTTGAGAGATCTCTCTTGGATGGCGATCTCCACACTTTCTGTTTTGAGTGTTTGGGGGAAGAGCATGCTCTCCTCGTGCTCGAGGGAGAGTGTGAACATGGTGATCTCCTCCCTGCTTCGGCACGTCAACCCCACAAATATGCCGCAGCTCGTGGTTTCCCTTTAAAGAAGGCACATTTGTGGGGTTCACTTGCCGATCTGGCAGATGCGCATGAGACAAAATCCTCCTTTTCTCTCGCGCTGTCGCCGGATCAGGAAGCTTTAGCATCCACTTCTCAAGCGCGCTCCGGCGCTTCTTGTGAATGGGCAGAAGAGACTTCCTCTCTTGCCGCAGGAGCAAAAATAAATAAATAAACAAAAAAATCCCACAAGCGCTCAAAGTTAGATGACAGGTTTCTGTCGGGTGGTCGGGGGAGGGGCATCAATGATGGTCCCTCCCCTTCTTTGGCGACCTTCATGACGAGTTAACTCATTCATGGAATAAGCCTTATTCATCCCCTGTTTTTTTTTGCAATTAACATTGATTAATTTGAATGTTGTTGATGAGAAAGCACAGGGTTATATGATGATGCCCCAGATTGTAGAGATGCTTGCGGGCTATCTCTCTCCTGGGAGCTCATCCTCCCTGAAAAAGCACACAGTCCACACCAAGCCATGTAGACTGACATCTTCGTTGGTGGGGAAAGCTTTTCAGGCAGCGGGTCAGACTGGTGCTGTCCTGCACACCATGGCGGTTTCGCAGGCATACCAGGCTGACCTGCTGAGAGATCTGAGCACTGGCGGGTCTATCGATGGCGCTGCGTTTGCGGAGCTACACCAAGCCACACATTTATTTCTGTACCACCAAGCAGACGGCCCGTTCTATGGCTGCCATGGTCGCCACGGAGAGACATATGTGGCTTAACCTCACGGGCATCAAGGACAGGGATCGCGTTTTCCTCCTTATGCTCCCATCTCGCCTTCCGGCCTCTTTGGCGACGCCGTAAACACTGACGCCGCTGGGTTTCGGGAGGCGAAGCTCTACGAGCAGGCCTTTGCGACGTTTCTCCCCTGCCGTGCAGCCATCCAGTCCCGACCGGGAGCCGCATACGCCCTCATAGAGACTGGGGAGGGACTCGCCGCGCTTCGCAATCCGCCTCAAAAAGACCTGAGAAGCATCATCTCTGCCAAAACGGAGTCCTGAGGCTGACATGTCCAGGACTACGGGGGTGTCTCCCCCCGGGGAGGGGCATGTAAAAATTCCAATAAGGGATAAAGACTCCTCCCTGGCACTCTCTGGAGGCTGTTGTCCAATCTCCGCCATCAGTGGTGTTTTGGTCTCCAGCGAAATGTTAGGTGCTCGGTTCCTTCCTGCCATGTTTCAGGATGCCGAACACCCCCCCCCCCCCCCCCATCTAGCCTCAGTGTCAAAACTTGTGCCGCTTTCACAAAGGCTGGCAGCGGGGAACCTACTGCCAGGTATGTCTCTATAGGTACAAAGCACTGTAGAGAGAGGCTACAGGATTCATTTTGCACATTTGCTGGAAAAAGGGGCCATAGAACATGTTCCCCTGCCAGACAAAGACCCAGGTTACTAAAGTCAGTATTTCCTGGTTTCCAAGAGAGATGGGGGGGTTGCATCCAATTTTACATCTTCATGGGCTGAACATCAAAATGTTGACCGCCAAAATAATTGTTTCTCAGATCCAACCAGAAGATTTGTTTGTGACAATTGACCTGAAGGATGCATATTTTCATATAGAAATATTGCCACAACACAGGAAGTTCCTGAGGTTTGCTTTTGGGGGGTGAAGCTTACCAGTATTGGGTCCTTGCATTTGGCCTAGCCCTCTCACAATGCACATATATAAAATGCACGGATGCAGCTCTGGCTCTATGATTCCAGGGCATCCGTATTCTGAATTATATAGACAACTGGCTGATCCTGGCTCAGTCTTAGCAGCCAGCGCTTTGACATTGTCATCCTAGCTCACCTCCATTCTTTAGGATTGAGACTCAACGCCGAGTCTCAATCCTAAACTTATTTCGGTGTCATATGGAATTCGATCGCAATGGTGGCACAGCTGTCTCCTGTGCGTGTCAAATCCATTCTCATTACCCTAAAGGAAATTAGGCTAGGCCAGAAAGTGATTGTTCATTACTTTCACAGTGTTTTAGCTCTCATGGCAGCTGCATCCATGGTGATACCCTTGGGCCTTCTGTACATGAGATCATTTCAGTTGTGGCTAAGTGCCAGGGGATTTTATCCAAGGGCCAATCCCCAGAGGCCTATTTCTGGCTCTGAAATACTCCCTCCAGCAGTTGAGAGGCTACCATGTCCTACTGCAGGTGGACAACAATACACTAGTCTCGTAAATAAATCGACTGTGCTTGTGCCGCTGGAAAAAGCTAGTGCACCAGGTTCTGCCTTGGGTACAGGGCGGGTTCCTGTTCCTCAGGACGATTTACATTCCAGGGCACACGGGAGCAGACTTGCTGTCCAGACAAGCTGTGACACACGGGGATTGGAATCCCAACCCCAAAGTTGTCAGTCAAATCTGGGAGAGATTTTATGTAGCAGAGGTAGTACAATGTCCCTGTTACTACCCTCTGACTCCTGATAGCTCTGCTCCCGGGAGTCCTGGCGAAGGTCCATCGACAGGGATTGTGCCTCTTATTGATAGCGCCCCGTTGGCCGACCAGAGTGTGGTTCTCTCCTCTCTTATCTCTCCTCGACGGCTCACCATGGGTGATTCCAGTGAGGAGGGATCTCAGGTGCAAGGTACAATATTTCATCCCCAGCCCGAGCTCTGGAACCTTCACGTCTGGCCCCTGTGGGGAACCAATTAAGAGATGCTGGTCTTCCAGCCAGCGTAATTGAAACTATTCTAAGTGCTAGGGCTCCCTCCAGTAGAAGAACTTATGCCCTCAAATGGAGTGTATTTGAAAGTTGATGCATGGCAAAACATGTAGACCCAGTCCACTGCAGAATTGTTTCAATGCTGGAGTTTCTGCAAGAAAAGTTGTCCTCAGGCTTATGCCCTAGTACTCTCAGAACGTACGTAGCCACTATTTCAGCTTGTCATGTTCTGACTGATGGGGTTTCTGTGGGAAAGCACCCTTTAGTTGCCCGTTTTATTCATGGAGCTAAATGGGTGTGGCCGCCCACTAGAACAACGGTCCCTTTTTGGGACTTAGCGATTATGCTTGAAGGTCTGATTGACATCCCTTTCGAACCACTGTCTGTCAAGCTTCTAACCATTAAGATGTTTTTTCTTATGGCCATTACTTCTCTGAAGAGAATTGGGGATCTGCAGGCTTTGTCAGTCTCCCTATCCTGCCTAGACTTTGCCCCTGGGCTAGTCAAAGCTATTCTGCATCCTCACCCGAACTATTTTCCGAAAGTTCCATTCTCGACCATGCACCCAGTTGTTCTTGAAGCCTTCTGTCCTCCGCCTTTTACAGCTCCGGAGCAGGAAAGACTTCATCTACTGTGTCCAGTACATGCTCTTCAGATTTACATCCACCGCAATAGCCAGTGGCGTAAGTCAGAACAGCTTTTTATATGCTATGGGGCTACTAGACAAACGCTGTCACATTGGGTGAGAGATGCTATTGCCCTAGCCTACGAGGCGTGGTCACACTTCGCCTCTAGGAATCAGGGCTCATTCGACCAGGGTGATTGCGCTGGAAGTGTGTGATGCAGCAGGTTGGTCCTCTCTGCACACATTTGTCAGATGTTATAGTTTGGATGTCCATGCAACGCCGGGCGCGTGGGTCCTCAAGACAGCATCCCAAAGTTATGTCTGAGACCTCTTTGGCTGTTGTGCGCACACGCAACACAACCTGGGGGTCCAGACACTTGCAGTGCGGAGGCGTTGGTATTCTCGTTCCCATAGAGTTTTCACGCAGCATCGAGTGTAGCTTTTGAAAGGGAACGTCTCAGGTTACTTTGCTGTAACCCTGTTAACTGAAAAAGCGGGAACAAGATGCTGAGCTCCAGTGCTGCACTGCTGGCATGACAAAAAAATTGACCTGAGGATGTTTCCGGTTCACTCCTATTTATAAACCTGCAGGTGCTCCTCATCAGATGATGTCACCTGACCGAGGTTATATAAGCCGAAATTTTTTTTTGTGTTTGATACACAAATGCTTCACAACCGGTTGAACAAAGAGATGTTCCCATAGCGTTTTCACACAGCATCTCGTTCCCGCTTTTTCAGGAAACAGGATTACAGCAAAGTAACCCGAGATGTTCACATGTAAATTTTAAAATGTGATATTCATTGTTTGTAATCCAATGTCATAATATAGTGGATAAGCACAGTTTCTATCTTCCACATCTTTTTGAATTGCTGAACATGCCAGCTCAATATGCCATCACTGAGAATCACATTTATGACACATTTCTGTCTATTTGAAGCAATGAAAAGCCAAACATCTTTTAGTCCTTAGATGAAATAGGCAACCCTTTTTTCTTAGAAAAAGCACTGCCTGGTACTGTTTGTTCAGGTAGCCTCTGAGCCAAGGATGGTAGAGGTGCTGCTGAGTAACAGCAATCAAATCAAAAAGCACATTTTTACATCCTACCATAAATTCTGGTTTTATTCCTTTCATACATCCCACCAACATTTCAACATATGACACTGCTGATAGCATGTCTGAACCCAGTAAGTTACACAAGAAAATCTATTATAAGGTATTCTGAGCTGAAAAAAAGAGGCAAGAATTAAATTCAGTTCTGTTTTACAGAAATCCAGGTATAAAATTTACATAAATATTACAGTATAAAATTATCCCTAATGACCAAGCCAGCAGCGATGGTAGCAAAGAAACTTGCTGAGCCGAAAAAGAATTCTTGAGAGAAGCCAGACTCAGGAGGGTACTGTAATATGTATTATCCTTTTGATACCCAAATGTCATATAAGACTTAAAATTCTTTCCCAACTACATTGCATATATATCCCTATATATGCGGACAGGTAGGGATAATTCCGTTGCCAAATTTCTTTCAGCTTGAAGACATTAAGTTTGTAATTATCAGGTGTTAATAAGAGAAAGAGTGAGGAGAAAATATGTCTGCGTTTCAAGTTAAAGTAAATAGCTAGCCAAAAATTTGCTAATCATGTTAACAGGAAGTTGAGTATGATGCCAGTATGATTTATAATTTAAATCTATTACATCAAACTAAAGTTATTAATTCTTCACTGAGTTGAGTATACTTATTCCGAGCAATTGCAATCTTAAGACTGGTCAAGGAAGAAGGATCCGTTCCAGTGACAGACAGGGGGTAAATGAGTGTGCGGTTTGGAGCAGGTATAGTTTAGGGGAACAGCGCTCCAATGCACAGAAAAATGGTTTTCTTCTTAAATATAGTTCTTCAATCAAGGCAATTGCTGTTTGTGCATATGAAATTATTAAATCCTGAATCATGGAACGATATTCTTATGGTATTTTCAGGAGCACTTTTTAAAATCACATTTCCATCATATCATGTTTACATAAACTCTAATATTCTAATAATAATCATAATAAAATCCCAAAGGAAATAAAAATGCATAATAAAAGGTGCATGTTTATTTCATTAAAAGACCTATTAAAAAATATACAGTACTGTAAAAATTTCAATTCAAATTAAATTCATCATTAGCGTATATAACCCCCGCAATCAGAAATTTGTGGCAACTTGTGGATATATGGTGGCACAGTAGGTAGCATTCCCCCTGTTCAGTTACTACGGAGAGAGGACTACTGTATCTCTCTCTCTCTCTTGTGGATGATCTGGATTCAATTCCCATATGGAAAACCACAGCTACAGGGGGTACAAAGTTTGTGCACACTGCTTGTCTCAATCTGGATAAAGTCGGGAAGGCTGTGCCAGTTTTGTTTAACAATTACTCATGCCACTGTAAATGTCTCCTCTAGTTATTGATCAGTTAACAGATTAAAATTCTGTAAATAGTGCCTGTTTAAATTCATTGCATTGCAAGCATTGCAAATTTGCTACATATTTCCAAATGTAATGAGTTAATGGGGTTGAGTGTACAGGTACATAGAGCCGGCTCAAAAAAAAAAAAAAGGTTCAAGCCCTACCCAATTAACTGCATTTGTTAAATGCCAAATATAAGCTTTTAAGTGCACACCACATAAAATGGGAGTTAACAAGATAAATGTCATTGACCATGACTCTCTAAACTTAAAGAGGAAAAAAAAATGTAAGAAGCTGCTTCAGGCTTTTTTCCTATCTCCATTTTACATACTTTCAATCTGAGTTTTGGCTTCAACGGTTTATAGTTTACCTAAACACACCCAATGAACCTGACAATTAACTGATTAATTAAATCAACTGTAGTTGAGCTGAAGAATCACCAAATTGTGCTGGACATTGGCACTCCAGTCCTGGATGTGAACACCCCTGCTTTACATGCTCCTACTACTGTATGTTAAATCCTGCAGGATAACCGTTAATTATCATACCAAACTAGCTAACAAATTGCCTTTTTGAGACATACGAAAGGCCATGTTAAAAGAACCAGAATGCAGTCCAGCTGCATTCAGTGCTTGTGCATGAAAGTGTATTTCATAATGGTGAAACCAACAAACGTCAACAACAGGCATAAGTCCTGGGTTCTAGATCAACAAGGTCATATTGTGTCATGTTAGCTAAAGCATGTGATTAGAGCCTTAGTATAGGATAGCAGTTGGTCTAAAACTTCATGCATAGTGTCCTCCCAGTCAATTAAGATAAATATATTTTGTGAAAATTATGGTGTAAATTACTTGCAAATCACTTCAGAGCATTACTGCAAGTCTGTTAGTGGGGCGTGCAATCTGCTAGAGACTAATTCAGATTAATTTTGGAATGCTGCTGAAGCCATATTTGAAAAGCTGGATTCAATTGTTGGTTCACTGTCAGACTAAAAATATCTCCTAGATATGGGTACAAAAAAATCCTTGGATAAAGATCAACAGATTTCTGGTATGAACGGCTTCCAGGATCAACAATTTCAGTTGAGCAATACCTGACACCAAACTGTCCACAATTGCTGTCTTATCACTTCCTTTTCTTTGTAATTAAGAGGTTATTTAGGCACTTACAACCATGGCTGTCTTTAATAGAAATCACATATGGTTGTGGCTAATCACAGATAGTGTACATTATGATGGAAAAATGTCTAAGCAGACTAGCAGAATCAAGTCCCAGATGTTCCAGTACTTGAACAGCAAGGTATTTCGAAGCTGAAAAAATGCTGAGGAGGGAAAAACTGGTTCAGCTGAAAAAATGGGGGTTAGAAGAAAAAGCATTGTTTCAACCCCAATTTGGCAAAAGTAGGTACCCTAGCTGTGAGTCTCCTCATCAAGCACATTGCCATAGGCCTGCTGGCAAAATAGGTCAGAGGCGATAAGATAAGATACACCTATTCGTCCCACAATGGGGAAATTTCTTTAAAAGGGAGATAAGGGATATATAAGGAAGATATATAATATCTTATATATAATATACAGTATAAGGGAGAACATCAGTCTGGCTGATATTGGCAGCCAGTGGACAGCAGTGGTACGATATATTGAGGAAGACCACTCAACCATGTTAGACATGCCTTGCCACAGGCCTGATAGTGAGAAGAAGCATTAAAACCTGATTCAACAAGAACAAAACAGAAGTGATAATATTGGGCTCCAAAGATAAAAGGCTTAGGATGAATGCCAAGCTCAAAACTAAGACTCTGAATGCCACAAAGCAAGGGGCTCAGATCCCAGTCAGAAATCTCAGTTTCAGAAGTAATATTAAAGCGATAACACAGTTAGCCTTTTACCACTTCAAAAACATGGAGAAATTCATAGGGTTTATATCTGCACAAGGCACTGAAAAATTATCCCTGTATTCTTTTTTTTTTTTCTGGGGCTGACTACATTGTTCGGAGCAAGGTGTCACAGTGGGTAGTTTTGCAGCTAATAGCTCCAGAGATAATGCCTGTGAGGAGTTTCCCATGTGCTCCCAATATGCTTGTGGTTTTCCTCTGATTTCTTTACTTTCCTCCCACTGTGCAAATAAATATAGGTACTTTGGCTAATCTAAATTACCCCTGGGTGTGAAAGAGAATTGGAATTTGTGTAAATTTTTATTGTGCCTCACAATGGTTTACCTGACCAGAATAAAGTGCTCAATGAAGATTTTCCAGATCATTCACAATGAAATTCTTGTCGTGAGGCTAGAATGTACATACACACATACACATACACATACATATATATATATATATATATATATATATATATATATATATATATATATAGTGAAACCCTGGATTACGAGCATTTTTCGTCCCCGAAGTGGGCTCATAAAACAAATCATAATTTTCCCATAAGAAATAATGAAAACTCAAATTATTCATTCCACAGCCCCCAAAATACATAAAAATAGTTAATACAATCTATGAAGTTAAAATAAAACAAATTAATCTGCACTTTACCTTTAAAAAAAGTACAAATAAATCCCGACAGATAAGTGATTCTGTTGGTGCACGCAGTGCATGCGCGTGTGTGTGTGTATGTGTATGTATGTGTGTGTGGAATTAGCGCCTTTACACAGTACACAGTTACACAGTAACAGTCCTCCTCCCTCTCCCCCACCTCGCTTTTTAAGTTTCACAACAAACAAACGGACACACACATAAACACAGCCGAAACGACGTTTTAATGGAAAAAAAATCTCTCTGAGACTGGCGGAATCACTTTAAGTTGCACAACAAACAGACACACACAAACACAAAGGAAACACCGTTTTAATGGGAAAAAAGAAATCTCTCTGACACTGGCGTGAGCATACTAATGCAGTCACTGCGGTAATGTAAAAAAAAAACAAATAAACCAGCACCTTACCTTTGAAAAGAATCGCGACAGAGCTGAGTTTGTGTGTTTGTGAAGCCGGGGAGGGGGTGAAAAGGCGAGAGAGCGTCTGTGCGTGTGTCAGGGTATTTGTGTGTGTCGATGGCAAATTACAAGCACGCACACACAGAAGAGACGCTGTAAGAGAAAGGGAGATGTTGATTATACAAGTAAGAGACGAGCACTAAGACCTAGCAGGGGAGACGATTACACAAAATTCCGCAGCGCAAGAGTGACGCTCGGTGGTAAAATAAGAGTCGCATGCGTGATACATGATACTCGGCGCTCGTAAACTAATACTTGCTCGGTTTCCGATTAAAAATTTATTTAAAATCTTTGCTCGGTTTGCAGAACACTCGTAAACCACGTTACTCGCAATCCGAGGTTCCACTATATATATATATTATATATATATATATATATATATATATATATATATATATATATATATATATATTTATTTTTTTTTTTTATTAAATATGGAGAGAGAGAGTGATGAGAGAATTTCATGGAACATTTTGGGGATGGCCCCTTCCTGTTCCAACATGAGATGACTGGGTTTGGTGTGGAAAAACTTGCCTGGCCTGCACGGAGCCCTGATCTCAATTCGATAGAACACCTTTGCAATGAATTAGAAGGGAGACTGCGAGCCAGGCCTTCTCATCTAATATCATTTCATATTGAAGTCATTCATTATTACATAGTTGTTTGAATCCTTTTTTAAACCTAATGATAGCTGAACTCACCCAAACATCCTTGATCAAAGGTTTACATATCCTTGAATGTTTATGCACATCATAAATACACAGGTTGAAACATTGAAACAGGTTTTAAATAGATATTAAAGGGAAGCTTCCACACCTGTGACTCATTGTAATTAGTGTTTGTGCTTAAATAGTCAGGGTTTTTTTTTTTTTAGCTCATGAGGTAATGTACTGTGGGAAAGACAAAAGAACTGCCAGTGGACCTGCTTAATAAAGTAGTTGAACTTTGTAAAACAGGAAAAGTATATAAAAAGATATCTCAACACTTGAAAATGCCAGTCAGTACTGTTCAAACTCTGATAAAGAGGTGGGAAATAAAAGCGTCTGTTGATCCTAAGCCACAGTCAGGTAGACCAAAAAATGATTTCACCCACTACTGCCAGAAGAATTGTTTGGGATGCAAAGAAAAACCCACAAACAACTTCGAGAATAACACAGGCTGCTCTGGAGAAGAAGAAAAAAAGTGGTGTTAAAAAAACTTGAACACAAATGACCTACATGGTCAGGTTTCCAGGAGAAAGCTGTTACTAAGCCCATGCCACAAAAAAGGCTACTTTTACTTGTAGTATACCAGACAGCACATGAACAATGCTCACAGCTTCTGGAGTCATTTGGAGTCATGAGATTTATATATTATAACTTTATAATCACAATGGAGTACAGTGAAGAGTGCACGATCCCCACTGTAAAGTATGGTGGATCGTTTAGGTTTTGGGGCTACGTGAGCTCCAGTGGCACAGACAAGTTAGTCAAAACTGATGGCAAGATGAATGCAGCATGTTTTCAGAAAGAAAATGGCAGACAATTTGCATTCTACAGCACGAAGGCTGTGCATGGGACGTTTTAGGATGTTCTAACATGACAATGATAGGTGTGCAAAACTTTTGAAGAGTAAATGGTGCAAGACTGAGGTAGTGAAAGTGAATGCAGATAAGGGTAAATGATGAGTAGATGAATAAATATATTTATATATTTATTCATAATATCTATGAAGTGATGAGCAGTCCTATATTTAAAACATGTACTTATTGGACACATCATTAGATACACCTCTTCAATTGCTTGTTAATGTAAATATCTAATTAGCCAATTACATGGCAGCAACTCAATATAGTTAGTCATGTGGTCAATATCTGCTGAAATTCAAACTGAGCATCAGAATGGGGGGGTGATTTAAATGAATTGGAACATGGCATGGTTGTTAGTGCCAAACTGGCTCGTCTATTTCGGGAAAATGCTGATCTATTGGGATTCTAATATGCAACCATCTCTACTGTTTACAGAGAATAGACAGAAAATATTCAGTGAGTTTAATATCTCTGGGCAGAAATGCCTTGTTGGTGCCAGAAATCAGAGGAGAATGACCAGATTGATAGAAAGGAACCATTAACTTAAATAGCATCTCATGACAACCGAGTTATGCAGAAGAGCATCTCTGAATGCACAACACGTCAAACCTTAAAACAGATGGGCTACTGCAGCAAAAGACCACACTGGGTGCCACTAATGTCAGCTTAGAACAGGAAACTGAGGCTTGAATTCTCATGGGCCCACCAAATTTGGACAACAACAAAAAAAAAAAATGTAAATGTTGCCTGGTCTGAAGTTTTTCTAATATTTCTAATGCAACATTAGAATGGTGGGGTCAGAATTTGGCATAAACCAGATGACAGCATGGGTCCATTCTGCTTTCTGTCAACGGTTCAGATTGGTGGTAGTGGTGTAAGGGTGGGGGGGGATTTTCTTGACACATTTTGAGCCATCTACACGATAACATGCCAGGGCACAAAGCTAATATCATTTCAAACTGGATTCTTGGACATGATACTGAGTTTGACCTATTTTGATATTCAATTTAGTTCCAGGACCCCAGTTTGATTTTTATTTTGACGTATTCTCTGTCGAGTTCCTCCATCTGAGTTTTTCAGTTTCCTCCCACTGTCGAAAAACATGTAGATAGGCAACATGGCACCATTAAAATGCCCTCACAGAATGAATGTGTGTGAGAAAGGGCCTTGATGGCCTTGCCTTGTCCTATGATGGTGACCAGTGTCAATGTCACTGCTATAGACAAATGAATGATAAAATTAATCTGTTCCAATGTGTAAGCATGGTGTATCGTTTGAATTTTATAAACAAAAATGTCTGATATCCAAAATAAAACCTGTATGTTACTCATTTCTTATACTATATCAGTGGCTTCTCTTGTTTCCAGTGTGATACAAAGCATTGATTTTCCCCAAAGGCTTGTGGTATTGAATTGATTGAACGCAAAACACCGTAATTGTTTGTTTTTCCTTTCATAGCAATTTAATGGCGTCCTGCGTCTATTTATATTACTCCAGAGACATATTCAGAAGTCGGATAAAACTTTTGCTTAGGAATCCAAAGATAGGCAACAATTTCGACACTCTGAAAGAAAATCTGATTATAAATTCTAAAACAACCTCGCTCTCAAAATATTTACTTCATATACACTGTATGGACAAAAGTATTTGGCCAAACCTCCAATGGCATTGTATCGAAATACATACACTTCAATATGGAGGTATATGTACTTTGCAGCTATAACAGCTTCTCTCTTTTTAGAGGGCTGTCTACAAGATTTTGGAGTGTTTCTGTGGCAATTCATGTCCATACATTCTGTAGAGCACTTATGAGGTCTGGCTTTGATGTTGGACGAGAAGGTCTGGCTCGCAATCTCCGTTCCAGTTTTTGCCAAAGGTGCTCGATGGGGTTGAGGTGCAGGCCAGTCAAGTTCTTCCACACTGAACTTATCAAACCATGTCTCTATAGTCCTTGCTTTGTGCACGGGGGCGCAGTCATGTTGGGGGATTCAAAAACCGTTGCCACAAAGTTGGAAGCATAGCTTTGTCCAAGATGTCTTGGTATGCTGAAGCATTAATATTGCCCTTCACTGGGATAATTCAATAATTAACAGATTTGGCGAACAGATTTATACCTTGTATCTAGATGATCCTAAAAATTCCCAGAATTTGGACTCATGCACAGCACACTCCACAGCCATTAAAATCAAAAGAGTTTGTGAACATTTTTTAGCTTGGCATTTTTTAATGTGACCGTCTACTCTGGTATTTTTGTTCAGCATATTATGCTGAATAACAGTTGAGGAGACAAGAAAAAGCACGGACTAAGGAATGTCCTGCCTGTGTGCCTCAGACTGTGTAGCTTTCAACATTAGATGCAAACCACATGCACCATTTTAGCCATTTTTTTTTTTTTTTTTTTTCGGTGCAAATCAAATAAGAATTTCCTCCGCAGTATTTTTATAAAGACTTTCCATTGTGTTTTACCTCGTGGCAAGTGTATGAAATATAAAATAATCTAATAATGGATGTTTTCAGCTACACTTTAACTGATTTTGACATTTTTCTGCCTTTCCTATTCTACCTTTTCCCCTAATTTTATGATTTCAATTATCATTGTAATAATATTCCAATGCAAACATACAGCACAGTGTACACCTCACATGCCACAATAACTCTCTAGGGATTTGTTGTCCTTGTCACTCAGAGTGAATACATGCATAATAAATCAGTGCTGTGATGAGGCTTTTTCTTTCAGATGCTCGTTTAGCAGAGACTTTTATCCCAAGAAATGTCTATCTGAGGCAAAATTGAATCTGTTTGGATACTGGTCTCCTTAGGGTTAAAGGCTCTAAGACCTAACAGTGGATTTCTGCCAATCACTGCATGTTGAAAGCATTCTGTTCACTAGTGCAAAACTTAACTGATGAGCTACTGCTTCCTCATTAAAGCAAAACTACATTAAATGTTCAATCACAGTAATACAGTATGTGGTCTTACAAAGACAGCGTTTCTAATAACTTGCGTCTTGGGTGACATGAAAATAACTTACTGAGTACGCCCAATTAGGCAGAAGCCATGAACAAAATAAATGGTTATGAGAGGGGTAAATCACTGCATCTTTTTTCAGTCCATTGCAATTCTTTACTTAATTAAGTCTTCCAGCTTCACTGAACTAAAACTCACAACTTTGCCAGAAACTGAGTTTGTATATGTATTTGTAAACTGAGTTTGTATTTGCAAATTATGGTGTGCAATGTGATGGCCGATGTGAAAATGATCCCCCAGAACCCCTTTCACTATTTGAGTTGAGGGTGTGCACTGTGACATAAAGGAAGAAAATCCATGTACATTCAGGTCATCAGCTGACATCATTTCATTGTCTCATAACGTTGCTGAGTGTAGACCAGACCAACCGAAGCAACCTCGGATCATTACACTGTGGCCTGAGGATGGTACAGTGGGCATATGCATGATGGGTGCATCGCTTCATGCTCTTCCGTTCTTAATCTGGGATAGGGTCAATCTAGACTCATCACAGGACAGCTCCAAGACTTGATGCTCCCTAGCAAACTGAAGCTTTGAATAAAAAGGGCCTTTTTATGGCCACACAGTTGTTTAAAGCCGGTCCATCATGTCATCCAGCGACAGTTTCAGCCCTATCCCTCCAGGTTTTATGAATGCATTGATAAGTCCTTAACTTAATTTCAAGAATTTCACCCGTCACCTTAAATGTTTTCTTTGCTTGACAAGGGCCAATATTTTGACCCTTCTGAAATGATTACTTTTTTCTGACTAGACATATGTTCAGAGAAAAGTAGACCCAGCTCACAGTAACCTGGTTAATGCTCAGTACTCCTATATGAAAATTTAGTTTTTTTGAATTGATGTTTTTTTTTTGTTTTTTTGTTTTTTTGTACAAAAGTTCAATACAGTGTTTCCTTGATGTTTCCTATGCCAGGAGACTTAAGGGACAAGGCATTGTACACCCTGAACAGAACGGCAATGCATCGCAGGACACACACATACACACACTACAAGCAATTTGGAAATGCCAATTACCCTAATAATGGGCCAAACTCCATGCACACAGAGACAGAAATCGTTCAATGTGAATGTAACCATGGTCAATGAGGACATGCAAACATGTTTATTGTCTGTGGGGGCCTTAAAGATCACCGAAATCAGAGATCATCCGTCTATTATTAAGTACTGTAACTGTGCTTTTAGGATTTCAGTTTAAAACAGAGGGAAATAACATAACTCTTGTTTCCCTTTTATAGATACGCTATAAACTTAAAAAATAATTATTTCACCCTAAATAGATCTTTCCTTTTTTTTTTTCAAACATGACCTAAGTACATTCTCAGTGGGGGAGAAATGTGTTCCTCACAAGTTTACCCTGCTTATGTGCTCCAACAAGCTGACATCTAAATAAATCCTATATTTTCCAAAAGGACCAACGATCATTTTAAGATCAGACTGTCAAAAGCTGTACCACATATGAAGTATTACCCAAGCTCTTGAGGGGCATCACATTATATCTATTCCGCCTTGTGCAATTTTCTCAAGCTCTTTGTGCCCAAGATATTGTATTTCCAGCTGTGATCAGAAGATAAGATTCTTTACTCAGTGTATGAAAATCTCTCCAGCCATTACAAAAGAGGCTACATCTCTTTTTTTTTTCTTTTTTTTTTTTAAATATTAAAGATTTTAGAATTGTTTAGGGTCAGTCAGAGTTTCATGTGAATTCACTGATGGCCATGTGATTAACAATGTGAATATACATGCAAATACTCTTTGAGAGAGATGGCTTTATTTGAGCTCTCCTTATTGAAACTGCAATAACTGAATAACTAGAAAATATGAATAATTTTTTGCAGAAGATTAGTATTATCCAAGTTGAACAGTGGAGTAGTGATTTTGCACTCAAAGGTCAGTGTGAACTTTTGGTACCAGTATATATTGGAAATGTTGAATATTGGGATATTGCAGGATAGTTTGAATGCGTAATAGAGTTATAATGGAATATTTTTGGAATGAAAAGATAATGGGGTAGCTTGGTGGTGTAGTGGTTAGCACTGTGGCCCTGTACCTACATAGCTGAGGGTTCAATTCATGCCTTGGGTCTGTGAGCATTCATAAAGTGCTAACTGGCATTCATAAAGTGCCCATTATGAGTGTGGCACACTGTCCAGGATGAATAATAATTATCATACTTATAAGTAACACTCAGGGTGGTGTAGCGGTTAACGCTGTCACCGTGCACCTCCAGGGTTCGATTCCCGGCCAGGCTTGATGTGTGCATGGATATTTTGGGTTAATTGGGCTAATTGGGCTAAGATTAAATTGCCATTCCCAAATTGCCCGTAGTGTGTGTATGTGTGTGTGCCTTGCGATGGATTGGCACCCTGTCCAGGGTGTACCCCACCTCTTGCACTAAGTCTCCTGGAATGGGCTCCAGGACCCCCACAAGCCTGAATACAAGATAAAGCAGTGAGTGAGGGTGAATTGTATAGGGTCAGTTAGGGTTTCATGTAAATTCACTGATGGCCATGTGATTAACAATGTAAAAATACATGCAAACAGCTTAGAGAGAGATGGCTTTATCTGAAACTGGAAAAATGTATTATAATAACTTATATATGCCCTTATATATATATATATTCCTATCAGCATTTCACTGTGTGTAGGGTTAAAATTGTATTAAAACAGAACAAAAAATACCCTTTTTGTTTAGCTTATGCTCACCTCTAGTTTAAATTCAAATACAGATAGTTCCACTTTCCGTTACACTCCTAAATCCTCTGCAACCAAACTACAGACATTTTTCCAGTGGAAAGAAAAAAGTTATATTGACAAAGGCCCCAAGCTAAACTGTCAGAACTGAGCACGAAGGGAACTTTTCTAACACTATTCTTTTTATTGCTGAAATAGAAGGTCTGAGACAATTTATTCTCCTTTATTCATCTGACATCAGAATGTAAATTACTTCACATGGCATTCCAAGGCAACCATGAAATAACAATAAGAATCTGCATGAAGACATTCTTAGACTGGCTTAACAGTTAATTAGGGATTAGAGTATAAATGAATCCCGATGTGAACATTTCATTAATCCATCCCAGATTTGAGAGATTGGTGTGTTTTTGATACAGTTAAGTCTGTAGTCTAGGAGGCTGATTCCTGTAACGTAGCCTGAGCTCCATGTGTGCTAGTAAATTGCAATGTACCTCAGTGGCGCTGTTCCTAATGAGATTACTGTACATGCTTAGAGAGATTTGAAGGAGAGACACTGGCATGATTTACATGCTTGCAGGATCAATTAGAGGACCTGCTTTTCTAAACAATCACTCGACAGAGACATAACCTCAACAGCGGAAGTTAAACTGAAGTGCTGAGTCACTAGCAAACATCAAGAGGGACCTCAGAATGGATTTGATGAACCAGAGGTGTTCAGTGTTACAAAATGAAATGCGATGACCATGTGCACGGACTGAAAAAACGTTGTGCAAAACTCATTGTGCAATAACTTCCAATTGATTTAGTTGATGCTCTTATGGCAAGTAAGCGAAGTGAGTCCGAAGTATGGTATAGTATAGACAGAGTTTACAGCGAAACCTCGGCGTATGATTTTAATTTGTTCTGGAGGGACGTTCTTAAGGTGAAGTTTAAATGCAGAATTTTTCCAACACTAGCAGCTGTAAGAATTGAATTTAAAGCTTTTAAGTCATCAGCCTGAACACTCTCACCCATTGGAGCATAGAGTCAATAACTGTTCATCGTTAATGCTAAACTATTAAAACCTATATAATTGACTAAATTCAGCTGAATTTATTCAGCTATATAAAATATAATACTGTATAAATTTTCTAGTACTGTAGAGGGATCACAAAGCAGTAGAGGCTGGAGTGGGTTTATTATTACTGTATTTACCCTACAGTACTTATACTAAAGAAAATGACAGCGCATACCAGAGAAAATGCGCTTGCATGAATTATTGTACATATAGGGGTAACATCTGTATTTAACATTCTAGCACTGCATGAGATATATAAGTACAGTAATGTACAGTTTACAGGTTTTAGGGTAATGTATTAAGCTGAGTTGAAATAAAAATGACAAAAATGGCATTCAAATACACTGTATTAGGAGCATATTTGGTGCATATTTAGGGCTTAAACTGTAAAAATAAAGATTTGATAGGCTTTTTTTTTTTTACCATATCCAAAATTCGTATTTTTATTACAAATCATAGGCGCTCTAGGAAAGTAACCCCTGCAGATTTAGGGGTTCAACTGTAGTGAATATGAACATTAGCTACTGTAGGTGTGGCATGGTTGCAGAGTGGTTAGCACTGTGTGCTACCATATTCAGTGTGAAGGGTTCGATTCCCACCTTGGGTCTGTGTGCAGGGTCTGTGTCCTCTCTGTGCTTAGTGGGTTTCCTTCGGGTACTCCTGTTTCCTCCCACAGGCTAGTTGGCATTCCAAATTGCCTGTAATATGTGAATGAGTATGTGTGTGTATGTGCCCTGTGATGGATAAGTGTCCTGGGAAAGGCTCTTGGCTTCCCATAATCCTATACAGGATAAGCGATATAAAGAATGAATGAATGAATGAAAGATTAGGTGGTTAATTAATAACATACTGTGTTTCTTGTATTTTGCTACTTTGTTCATAATAGCATAATATACATAGAACACAAATAGGCCAAGGTGCTAGTGGTGAAAATTCAGAGAGTCAGCAGTGTATTCCCAACAAACATACTGTATAATGAAGCATTTTATCACTGCATGTGTAATCTAGTGTAGATGATATTACACACACATTTTCTACGCAGACACAGTTTAATAGGCTTTTGGGATTTACATTTAAAATAAGTATTCAAAAAAGGGATAAGCTGAATAAAAAGATTTTATAGTATTAATAATGTTTTACCGTTGTTTGTTTATTTATTTATTGTTAATTGGTTATTTGTGTTTCTGTTTTAAGTCCGATATCATCTCTTAAAGTCCCTCAGGACCTCTTTACATTTCACCTACCCGACAGATTCTTTCCCCAGTGAAAATAATGCAGTTAATACATGAAACCTTTATTTATTTTTTTTTTTTTGCTATATTCATTGCTGTTATGCATCTGTGAGGAGCAGAGGGAATATCAAATGTGTGGCATTTTAAGGTCTTTGTTTTTCATTTCATTTTCCTGCTAGCGGGGGACATTGTAATAGCATAAGACACGTAGAGGAATTCCTCCCACTTTAAGGCGGCGCTGCGTTATGGCCCAAAGCCACTCTATTATTGCTCTTTCCCTGTTGCTGTGGTAGCAATCCCCTCGATGCTCGGTCACTGTCTTATCAGGTGCTGCTGTCTAACTGCATCTTTAAAAAAAATAATAAATGACCCAGGGAAAGAGAGAAACGAGAGTGGTGATGGTAATCCTCCTCCATTTAAGCTGTCAGCGAAGAAACAATCCTTTGCCTTTGAGACATTTTTACAACAATGTGGACCTTAAAAAGTCACAAATAAATCATCACTAGTAGTATTTTTTTTTATGTAGTCATTAAAAAAAGAGTAGCTTAGTGGTTAGCATTGTCGCCTTGCACCCCCAGAGTTTGGGTTCGATTACCGCATAGGGTTCATGTTCTCTCTGTACTTGGTGGGTTTCCTTCGGGTTCTCCAGTTTCCTCTTACAGTCCAAAGACATGCAGATTAAGCTAACTGGAAACTCCCAAATTGCCCATAGTGTGTAAATGTCTGTGTGAATGCTGATCCAGTTTCTGCCATGATCATAAAAAATTGGAATAAATACAATGGTCACAATTGGCCATGACGATCCCTAGTTGGGCCACAGAGGTTTCTGGATTGATGGATCGATTATCCATCCAGCATGTGCTAGGATTCTATATCAGTTATTCAGTGAGGATGAGATTTAATTAACTTAGATCAGAATCAAAGTCAGAAATACACTATATGTTTCGCTTGATGTTCACCAAGCATTTATAGATGAGTCCACATACTGTACTTTTGGGACTATAGTGTATCTCTGGTGCAAATCTCTTCATATATTTTGCACACCTAATGAAAAAGAAAAACTGAAAAAGCATACAGTAAGTAAGCAATATTTGCAAATATGCAAATGATGTTTACAGTACATTTCCATTACAAATGCTAATACAATATTTTGAAGACATACTGTGATTGTACAGTATTTGATATGGTCTGTGTTGAAAGAAAAACAAGGTTAATACGCTCTATGATCAGTGTCATGAGATTTGTTGGTATGATTAGACACAGTGCTTGAGGCACATCATTGCAGTAGAGCTTTGGGAGCCATACTGATCACACAATGATTAAAGCAGGGAGGTTGAATTTCATATTGTGCACGCTATTTAGATTGCAAAAAATATTTTGATGCACAATCTCTCTCTCTCTCTCTCTCTACCTCTGTCTCTCTTGCTCTATTTCGCACTAGACTCTTATATAACATCTAAGCTGTTGAGGATGTAACATTTGAGACTCTCTAAAGATAAAAAAAAAACATTTACTTTAATAAGCTTTTATATATAAGGCAGTATTTTATAATTCAGCTATATGTATTTTAACTGATAAAAATTACAAGTTAATAGCCAATGGCAAATTCCAAGACAATAAATGTTCAATCCGGTGAGTAAGATTTAACAAAATGGAATATTTTATCTAAGAATATAAGGGCATAAACCTAAAAAAATGAAATAACAATATGTTTTTTCTAAGCCATTTGCATCTTCACCCTCATATAGACTTAAATGAAAATTCTACTATATGTTTAATACAAATTCTGATCAAGACAACATGACTAGATAAAAACACTGACGCATTTAAACACAGACAGCTGGCATTTTTCACACGTATCTGTGTTTTCTTACAATTTTTCCCATCTAGCTGAGCACTCGCCTTGCTCAAGGGTGAAACAGTCGCTCACTGTGCTCAGCTCCTTAAAACATGCCATTAGGTGGAATGGCTAGCCAAAATTGCCCCTAGGTGTGAATGAGTGTTTGCCTGGTGCCCTGTGGTCAACTGGCATCCTTATAAGTATTCTTGTCTTTTCCCAGTCATCCTATGATAGGCTCCTGGTCCACCACAGTGTAACTTTCCTATCATACACCATCACTTAGTTATATAACTACTTAAAAATAAACATTTTGCATCTTTTTTTTTTGTTGTTCTTGTTCCAGCAAGGTAGGACTGTATTATGTATTTTTTTAAATAAGGCTGAATGGCATAAAAGGCTTAGCAGTGTCACCTGGCACCTTCAGGCTCCGGGTTCGATCGCTGCATTGGGTCTGTGTGCATGGAGTTTGAATGTTCTCTCCGTGCTTCGTGGGTTTCCTCCAGGTGCTCCGATTTCCTCACACACAGTTCAAAGACATGCAAATTAGGCTAACTGACGTTCCCCAGTTGCCTGTAGTGTGTATGACCATGTGAGTGTGTGTAAGTGTTTGTGCCCTGCGATGTATTCGTCCAGTGCAGTGTTGTAAGAACATTATGGTCATGCGCCTAATATTGAGTAGATCCCATCTCGAGCCACCAAAACAGTGACACACTGTGACTCATTTCTGTGGGAATCAGCATTAAACCTTTCAGCATTTTCAAGCTACATTAGTTCTTGATTTGGAACTGACTACTCATGCTAGTCTTCACTCTCCATGTGCATCAGTAAGCCTTGGCCACCCATGACACTGTCAACGGTGGTTTTTCTACCTTAGACCACTTTTTGTAGGTCCTGACCACTGAAGACCAGGAACATCCCACTAGACCTGGAGTTCTGGAGTTGCTCAGACCTGGTTGTCCGGCCATCACAATTTGAACTTCCTCGACAGTATCTTCACTTGCTGCCTAAAACTGCAGGTCTTGTGGGATGTTCTTGGCCTGCAGTGCTCAGGACATACCAAAAGTGATGTACATGGGGAGCTGGAAGGCTGGAAAGTCCGATCCAATCGCTCAAATTGCTGAAAAGGTTACAGTAATGGGTTAATTTCTGGCTCCCATAAAAAGATGTCAGAGCACACACACACACAGTACATCACTGTTGGTGGCAAAATGGGAGATCTACTCAATGTTCTGCGTGTGGTTATAATGTCTAGGTCAGTCTTTTTAGTCATTAAATCAATCTGAAATGAGGTGAGGTTTGTATATTGCAATAATTTCAAAAACTTCCATACTGCTCATAATATCCCAGTGGAGCACTACTGAGAAGACAGGATAACTAATAGATAAAAGACATATGACAGAGTATTACAGAAAAAAAGTACAGTCAGCTTCATTAAGGCTTCACTATGACGACGGTGAAATATTAAAATGATAATAAAAAGTGAAATGTCCCAGAACAGTGACTGCAGCGACATTAGAGCTACTTCCTGAGGTTCTATGCATTATTAAAAAAGGAAAAGCCTTTCTGATGATCCAGCTGGAGTGACAGCCTGATCTAAGTAGGGGCTTCTACAGGCAAGAAAGAAACCCAAGCTTACTGTACCCATATGTATAAATATACCTCATGTCAAAGTGAACGGTGGACCGTTCTTAGCACAGCAGTGACGCTGACATGCTGATAGTGTGGTAGTGTGTTGTGGCAGTATGAGGGTTTTAAAGATCTCAATATTCAGCCAACAGCAGGTCTGCGGTTCGAGAATGACACTGATGGAGTGGCAAGGTGATTGCCAGTAAGCGGGCATAGTGTTTAAGAACACTTCTGCACTTCATACATTCGTACCAGAGATACACAGATTACCGTGTCAGTGTCACGGCAGCACCTGGAGTCATTCACCACCCAGATTAAATCGAGTAATTTGGTGATCCATTTCCATAATGGATGGGGTAGATATGGACCCATACAGATGCGCACACACTCACAAACAGAAAAAAAAAACATGCTTAGGGCTATCCTGCTTATAGATATATTATATAGAACATGTTGCCAGCACGAACATTATAGTTAATAAATAATGCACACTTTACCTGTAGTTACATCTCACTGTCACTTATTGTCTACTTGTACACTTTTTCCTGTATAGATGGTCGGGGGGACCTCCCTTAGGGCAATTCATCACAGGGCACACACACACACACTACGGGAAATTTGGGAACACCAATTAGCCTAAACTGTATTCCTTTTTAAACCGTGGGAGGAAACCCACCAAGCACAGGGAGAACATGTAAACTCCATGCACACAGAACCGAAGCGGGAACTGAACCTGGAGGCAACAGTGCTAACCACTATGTCACTGTGCCACCATTTGTAGTTACATGTAATGCTGAAAATAACTCTAGTTATTGCTAATAATATAGGTATAGTAATTTTTTCTCTCAGCTTCCCTGCTTTCTCCTCCATTACAAAAATTACACCTTCTGAGCTGCCAGAAAAAAGAATTCAAGATGTATTCTTGTGGTTGTACAACATCCACACACTGGATGTTTGTGATTTTTCACTTTAACTTTAACCATGATTAAATAATTTCAATGCATGCTAAAAAAAAGTGTTTTTTTTTTTTTTGCTGTTGTTGTTGTATTTCAGTTTCAATACAACTGTGATTATTCTGCACATGTTTTGGCAATAAGTTGGTGAATAGTGCCCTCAGATGGTATCGCTTATGTATTACTACACTACAAGCTGCGGATCAATATCTGGCTTTATCAAGCAGACAGGACATATAAGAATTAATTGATTCTGTATTCTTATTTATTTGACATCAGTAAATCAGAATATCATATCATCAACAAAATAACAGAATTCAAATATGTGGAGAATATGGATTTGTTCTCCTGGTAAAGAGGTATCTTACAAAACGAGTAGAAAACAGACCCAGAGCATTTCAAATCCTTTTTTTATTTTTACGCATGTGAAAAAGAAACGTATGAAAAAAGCAGTGGGATATTTTTACAAGTTTACAAATGATTTCCAAGGACACTTTAAAACAAAAGACAGTGTCAGCTGAGTCTTTTGAGGACCAAAGCTGTGACGCTGTTCCCAGTCACACCACCAAACTGGAAACGTGGTGTAGGCAGCTCTTGTTGCAGTTCAAAGGCTGGAAGATACACACACACACGGGTGAATTTAAGACTGATGATACATTTCTTTTTGTTTTTTTCAGCCAGTAAAAATATTACTGTAGCAGTTTTTACATAACAAATGGGAGTTTGAATTACATACGCAGCTATTTTTAATATTATATTATTATAATTTTTTTTTTTTTAAGGGAAAAATGGGCATAAAAAAAAAAGACAGATAACATGGTTCTCAATGGCAAAATGGCAGCTAATTTGCATTTGTGTGTTTTCTCCATCAAATCCTTGTAGAAGCATGACCATATACTTGGTCAGAAATAGCTATATTTACAGGATGTCCAAAAAGTCTCCATTCACATTCAATGGTCTGATTAACAGTTGTTGGATTTATTTGGTGACTAGATTGGTCACTGTGGCCTTGTATTGATCCAGCAGATTTTTTACTTGTGGTAGCAGGTAAAGGCCATGGTGTACCAGGAGAAATGTCATTCATTCATTCATTCATTCATTCATTCATCTACATTGCTTATCAAGACTTTAGTCTTGAGGCAGGGTACTCCTCCCTGGACAGGGTTCCAATCCATTGCAGGGCACACACACACACACACATACTCACGCTCACACACACCTTGGGAAATTTGTAAACACAATTAACCTAATCTGCATGTGCTTTGACTGTGGGAAGAAACCCATCATACACGGGGAGAACATGCAAACTTTAACACGCAGGCCTGAGGTGGGACTCAAACCCTGGGATTGGAGGGTGCTAACCACTATGCCAGCATGCCTCCCAGGAGAAAAAAAAATTATTTAAAGGGATGCATTTTCATGCAATTATACTGTATGCATAACATCAGATGTGTTAACACAAGTTTATTGTAAGTAGGAGAGATGATGTGTTAGCTAACCCTATCCCAAGCAGAGAGGATTTTTATAAACACTACTGATTTTGCCTACAGTCCTAAGCAAAATTCTTGCCTAAAGATACAATTTAAAAAGTGGTTGTTTATGTAACAACTTCAGCAGCAATATAATCAGCAATATAATTTTTTAGATTAGATTAGTTTATATTCAACTTCAATGCCATTGTGCAAAATACACATACAGAGCCAGTGAAATGCATTTTCTTTCTCCTGACTGTTCCAACCAATCAGCATTCAGCATCACCAGTGTACTAATCACTGATTACCTGTCATCACCTGCATCTGTTTCTCACTGGTTCATGCCATAAGTTAAATGGGTTTTTATGTTTAAATGATTCATAGCTCACTTTGTGGTTTAACAAACAAAATCATTCCTCTGAAACTGATCAGGTACAGGGACTGGACTGAAAAAGACAGACAAAACTTGCCAAAAACGAGGGCCAAAAAAATTCACTCACTCATCATCTATACTGCTTTATGCTGTATTCAGGCTCGCGGGGACCTGGAGCCTAACCCAGGAGGCTTAGGGCACGAGGCGGGGTATACCCTGGACAGGGTGCCAATCCATTACAGGACACACACACACACACATACATACACTCATTCACACACTACGGGCAATTTGGGAACGCAAATTAGCCTGATCTGCAGGTCTTTGGACTGTGGGAGGAAACCGGAGTAGCCAGAGGAAACCCACCAAGCATAGGGAGAACATGCAAACTCCATGAGCCTGGCCGGGAATCAAACCCAGACCCTGGAGGTGCAAGGCCACCATGCTTAAGTTGCTCCACTTTTAAGTAATTTTAAGTAGCTTTAGCTCCTGTACCTGGGTTGAAGATCTGCAGCAGCTGTTCTTTGGTCCAGTTACAGGAGGTGATGACAAAATGTCCCTGTGGCTTTAGAGCAGCTTTCAGTGATGTGAGATACTGGAGTTTTGCCATTTCTCTGTCCTCAGGGTTCAAACTAATGGCATCAAAAGTGCCTTTGTCTATACACAGGTCAAACCCTTTCAGCTCAGGACTGGGGTTCAAAAAATCCTGCTCCTGTAATTATACAAAATGCAAAAATGTTAGACAGGTTGAAAACAAAACCTTTTAGACTGTAATTTTTTTTTTTTTTTTTACTTATCTAAAGGTTTGAAAATGCAAGTTTTGTAATACTTGTATTGACGTCTAGATAGCTCCTTGTTAAGCAGAAGACATTCACTTACTCACGCTCTCTCTCACTTATTCTCTATACCACTTATCCTGTTACAGGGTCGCAGGAGGCCTGGAGGCTATCCCAAGGGACTTGGCGTACACCCTGGACAGGGTGCCAGTCAGGGCGGAAACACACACTTACTCACACACTATGGGTAATTTGGAAATGCCAATTAGCTGCCTGTCTTTGGACTTTGGTGGGTGAAGGCCACAGTGCTAACCACTACATCACTGCACCGCCTGTCACTTTGATTTAATGCATTTAGATAATTACACATAATTATGTTTAGATTTAATTTGCATTCAATAGATAATAAAATATAAATAAAAATGTTATATACAAAATAGTAATATGAATCTAATATTTTTGCAGCCATGTAATATACTGTATATATTGCACTATATTGCCAAAAGTATTCCCTCGCCAGCCTTCACATGCATATGAACTTGAGTAACATCCAATTCTTCATCCACAAGGTTTAATATGATGTTGGCCCACCCTTTGCAGCTTTAACAGCTTTAAATCTTCTAGGAAGGCTTTCCACAAGGTTTAGGAGTGTGTTTATGGGAATTTTTGACTGTTCTTCCAGAAGTGCATTTGTAAGGTCAGACACTGATGTTGCACGAGAAGGCCTGGCTCGCAGTCTTCTCTCTAATTCATCCCAAAGGTGTTCTATCAGGTGGAGGACTCTGTGCAGGCCAATCAAGTTCTTCCACTCCAAACTCGCTCATCCATGTCTTTATAGACCTTGCTTTGTGCACTGGTGCGTAGTCATGTTGGAACCGATGCAGGGTCGTCTTGTAGGTCGTCTTAGTTCCAGTGTAAGGAACTCTGAATGCTTCTGCATACCAAGGCATTTTGGACAATTTTGGACAAACTTTTGTTCATATAATTGCCCATAAGATCTTTATTAAACCCAAACCTAGGTAAAGAGAAGCCCCCGCCTTTTTTAACATGCTTACTGACACCATGTTTCATGTCAAGAAATACTGAAACTGTTACAGCATGATTTCTTTTACAAAAACATCTCACATCACACAATAAAGACCTCTCACCTGAACTTTAATGTTTGTTAAGCCCTCTTCTGCCAGGACATTTGATGCGAGTTCTACTGAGGCACTGGAATAATCTATTCCAGTAAGATTCATAAACCCATGCTTTGCCTTAAGAGAAAGTATTATTAATAATACTTAATAATAAAAATATTTTAAGGATATTTTGTAAAACATTGTACACGTGTATTGCAACGTACCAGTTCTACCAGGAAGACACCATTTCCAGTGCCAATGTCTAATATGGCAGCGGTTTCAGGTGTGTTCTGTTTCTCCATCCACCGGATTACACGGTTCATACTTTCCTCCCCAAACCTGAGGGCAGGAAAAAAGTATAGCATTGGAGTATTGTATTAGACTATTAAGAATCGTAAAATGGGGATCAGTTGTAGTAAACCAACCCTAGTCTATTCTAAATCCTGCAGCTAGCACAAACTGTACTGTTCTAGCACAGAAAGGTCTACCAGCCTGACCAACTGGAAACTCAACCCGAAATCAATGCATTAAGTTTGAAAAAGGAATATCATATATAGTAAGGTAAGACATTACCATATTTCTCCAACATCTCCGATGTCTCTGTAGGTTTGGAGTTCCCTGTTATAAGCATTATCCCAGCTAGGAGGAGAAAAACAATGGTCAGCACTTTATCATACGCTGTATTATTTTTATTATTATTATAATTATTATTATTACTAGCAGTAGTATTCAAAACTACTACTAATAATAATAACATTTATTATTATTATTGTACAATTTTAAGTGTCGTAATTACTTAATTACCTAGACAATTAGGTGAATCAAATCTTTTAAATGGTCTGGAATTTGCCTGTTCCATCAGGGAAGAAAAAATTCACTGATGTTATAACCTGGTCAGAGTCTAGACCTGACCAACTGTGAGGCAACCCCTGATCATAACACTGCCTCCAGAGTCTTGTACTGTGGGCACTATGCATGTTTGCATGTGATGCATGTGTGCATTGCTTCCTGCGGCTCTCTTCTTACCCTTTTTAAGGAGATTGCTTTTAAGAATGTAAGATAGAAAGGATATTTATAAACTCATTTCCAGTAGTTACAAATCTCCCTAGTTGTTTTCTTTGCTTAATGCACTCCAATAATTTGAAGCCTTCTGAAGCATTGACTTTTTTCTGCAGGCCTATATGGTGACTCCATACCATACTATATATAAACTCCATACCATAAGGAAGGCTAGTGGCTTAAACGAATAAAAAGTAGATTTTCGCAAGGAAACTCTTTTGATATTTGATATTTGGGTATGTTTCCTCACAGTGTGACACTTTTTATACGTTGCAACTGTAAAATTAATCAACAATCAAGCTGCATCAGTTATTAATATATTTTTTCAATAACTAAGTCATTTCAAAAATCACAAAGGATCATCAATCATTTTTTAAAAATTATTCACATATGAGGTCACGTGATAACTTACAGTAGTGATGTATTATTTACCTAGAGTTACATTACAGAACTGTAGAATTTTACAATTCAGGGGAAAGACACAAGACAGGACATCCACAAATGTTCAAGATATCGAATAAATCTGAGCAGAGGTATTTTTTAAACTTTTTTTATTTTATTTTAATAACTCACTGTTCTTTGGTCCCGAGTTTTGATGGAGCGAAATCCTCCCCAGAGCCGGTGTGAGATCCTAAACAACTTTCCTGAACATGTGAGCTCTCTGAAGCCATCGCTGCCGCTCCGGACATGGAACGTTCAACCATCTGGTTTCATAATAAAAGTAGCGCATGTGCACCACATACAGTAAAAGTCCGTACCGGCAGGACGCTTCTCAACAGTCAACCTGAAATGTCCATAAACATGTGTAGAAATCATAAATGAAAAATTAGAGATAATAATTTTCTGTGGTTTGAATTTATTATAACTGAATAATATTTTTTTAATTATTCAAGAAAATATTAAAATATTAAAATTATTTTTTATATTATATAATTATATATTAAAAAGAAAGAATCACTATTCATTACTTTGTAATATATAACCACATTGTTATACCAGGAGCACTGTGCCTACATCCTGTACAATGCACCAGTTCATTGCAAGACATCATGCGCACACACACTGATCTCTCTCTCTCTCTCTCTCTCTCTCTCCTCGTCGCGGGTTTGATTCCTGCCTGGGTATGTGTGCATGGAGTTTGCTGATATAAAGCTGATATAAAGTGATCATTTCTTTTCTACCAGGTACAAATAGGTACTGAGAATATACTGTACTTTTTTAAAAGCTAATCTGCTTTCTTTGTTAAATTTAGATTTATAATGACATTTATTCTATATTAATATATTTTCCAAAATAGCTTAAATTTAGGATAATCTCAAACCATGCATGTAATTGCATCTACAAGGGATCCATTATCCATACCACTTAGGTTACAGATTGCTTTGAACCAGTCCCAGGGAAACTGGGTCACAAGGCCAACTCATCACAGGGCACAAGCACACACTATGAATCTTACACTATAGACATAATACACATCAGCTTACAACACATGTTTTTGTACTGCAGGAGAAGAAAACCCACCAGATACAGGAGAAACCGGTAAACTCTGGACATACAGACTGGAGGGGAGACTTGAACCCCTAACTCTGAAGATGTGAGATGCTGGTGCTAACCACTAAAGCACCATGCCACCACAAGCTACACTCTTTTTGCTTGAGTAGTGAAACGTTTCTAATAAACTAAGAAGTCATGATTGTAGTCATGACAGTTGACATGATTCAACTTCCAGATAACCTCACCTGGATCACTGAGAAGACACTTATAATAGAGGTGAACCAGTCGATCAAACAGTGACTAGACTTGGCTGGTTTTTAGTTATATTGGCCATGCCTGCTGATCGGCTGATCAGCCTTAGATATAAAGAATTTAGAAACGCATTTTTATGAAGTTACATCATCAAAATGTGCACATGTTAAAAGCATCTAATCTGCCTTTTTTTCCAAACTCTGTGAGCAAATTAGTCTTAAACCCACTCATTACACATGCTAATTAATCAAAAATCGCATGCGTTAGGAGCCACACATTGAGTTTTTCAAAGGCATTTGAGGTGGTAAGATATTGCCTTTTTTTTTATCCTACAGGTAGTACACTCTGAACTGTTAACACTATGAATTATTTTTGTTGGATGGCAAAAATATGTGCTGCTCAGTTAAATGTTAAACTCTTGTATTTTAAGTTATTTTGTATCGTTTAAATGTTGCTCTTGGTTTTTAAGTGAGAAAACTAATGTTATAAGGAACTGGCTTAATTTAATTACTCATTAAACTTTTTTTTTATTATTATTAAAGGAACTGGACAGTACAATTGAAAACAAGATACACTGAATTGCATTCTTTGACTTTTTTTAAAGATAAAAAACAAAAAGTAAAGTGTGTGTGTGTGTATATATAAAACATAACTTAAAATTGCTCTGTAACAAAAATTATTTACCACAGTTATGTAACAACACTTTAGACATTCAGTCCATGTTCGTCAAAAAGGAAACAACAGAAGAATAATCAGCCAAACTGTTTAACAGAGCTACAACATCACAGAGAAAGAAAAGGGCGAAAGAAATAAAAATGTCTGTATGAATTAATACACAAACAAGTGACCACAATGCAAGATAATTCTCTCAGATGTATTTTTTAAGGTTTAAACTGTAACAAAATCAGGGAATATGTAATGTCGAATCTGGATATTTTTAAATTGTGATACTTATAGAATCGCAATATTAATCGAATCAGCATCATGATAATATCGTATCGGAATAATATCGTATACTGCTCATTCCTATCCCTAACTCAAATTGTTCTTTACTACTGATATGACACCTTACAAATAATTTGTTAATAATTCGCTTTTTTTCTTCGTTTTTTGTAAGCAAAGCAACACAAAGACAAGAACATTTGCTCGTTTTTTTCTATCATTTAGCATTTCTATCATTAACGGACTGACGTCATTCCAAAACATCTGTGAGGAACGCGTGCGCAAAGGATTGTGGGAGAGGCGGGTATGTTTCCATCATGGCGGCGTCGATTTCGGGTTATACTTTTAGTTCTGTGTGTTATCACAGCGCTAACAGCAACTCCGACCATGTAAGTACGGAGCGCGTTTAACGCAAAACCTGGTCGCTAAACGAGTTTGTGAAAAGTAGGGTGTTATTAGCAGGAGTGCAGTCCCTCTGTTGTGGCATGTAACGCTAGCTAGCTTAGCGAGCTAACTCTCCCGCTGTGTCTTATGATAGGCGAATGACAGCAGGTTAGCGGCTAATAGCTAAGCTAACAGCTTCTTCTGTACAGTATGTTGTTTTTAAATACTGTTTAACCTTTCATGTTTGACCGATATATTTGTAAATTAAACAGTTTTAGAAGATATAGAAATGATAACCTGGCAACATATACAGCTATGGATATTTATTGCACTTGACTAGCAAGCTCACTTTCTAATGTACTATACCGCTTCAGTTAACTACTAAGACTTGCTGAGAGCAAGACTGCTTCCCTTTTCCTAAAGTATATCTGCTTAGTTTACGGTCATATCAGTGCATCCGATATTGTTGCATGACATGTATTAAAATTAATCACAATTGTATTATACAGTTTTAGTAGTTGTCACTGATACACAAGGAAGTGAGCACCTTGTACTTTTTTTCGTAATTGCGTAATGCAATTTGTCACCTTTGCGACATGACTAGTGTGTGGATCATATGATTTCCTGATGCCATCCTCTTCATTCTTTTTTTCCATTTCAATAGCAAAAAGTGAACCTAAATTTAAAGACAGGATTTATTTTCAACTCTACAGGGTGGTATAAAGGTCTGGATCCATAGGCTAAAATCTTATTGAAATTTCTATTTCAAAAAAAGCAAATGTACAAATTGATGTCCTGTGCATGTGAATATATTGAATGCCAGAACATTTTGTAAAGCATCAGAAGTCATGTTTAAATGCAGTGTTATTCTGGTTAGTGCAGTGATTATTCTGGGCTGATTTTGACTACAGGCTACTGACTCTAGATGGCCCTAAAGAAGAAGAAAAAAACAGTCAGGTGGTGATGAGGGTGGTGCTGCTGTTAGATCTTCGAATCTACTAACAGACATTAAGGGTCAAAAATTAAAATAAGGAAAATATGAAATATCATATAAGGAAAAGTGCCTATCGGTCCAGACTATATTAGAAATGCATAACATAATATGGAAGTATGTTATAAATAAAGATGTGTGATTTAAATGAGGCTGCAGATCGCTTGATTTGATTAATTGGATCAATTTTATAACCAAGATTTAATTTCACCTCTACAGGGTGGTCTGAAAGCCTGGATTCATAAGATAAAATATTTAAATTTATATTTAAAAAAACAGCAAATGTACAAATTGATCATAAGGTTTTCTTTTCACACTTCTAGGGTGTTTTAATATTATTTCCTGGGATCATTTCCGAGAACACTAGACCTCAGTGAGAGTATAATCGTCCCAGGCTTGGAAACTGTGCCCAAGTCTGCTTGAAGAGGAGGTCTCAGGCACAGTACAGCGCATTAAGGCAGGGATCAAATCAGATATAGAAGCCAATCATTCCCAAGAACGGAAGTAGACCACTGTTTATACACAACAACATCAGTGCCATCCGTCTCCTCTGAAATCATAAATCCAGAGAACATCCAAAGCATGTTACTTCCATATTAAGCAACACAATATGCACATTTTCACAAAAATCAGTCAAACCAGCAGTGGTGTAATTGGTACAGGAAAGTGCTTTTAGCATATATTATATACTGTATATTAGAGGTTTCAGGTTGCTAATGTTAGGCTGGGTGAAGATAATGTTGCAGTTGGTCTCCTCTCACTGCTGCCCTCTATAGTGTCTTTTATAAAACGGTAAAGTAAGCAGTGTGACAGGATGTGGAACAAGCATTATCTTCTGAAAAATGCAGCAGAGCAAGATTTGATTTGGTGACTTCAGTCATGATTGAAGTGATGATAGCTCTGCCTCTCGTGCTGACCTGCCAGAGTGACAGCATAGTTTTGATCTCAAATCTTTTACTGCAGTTAACCTTTAGTTTAGTTCTTCTATACAATGATGTACCAGATGTTGTGTTTTAAAAGGCACAGATACTTTAGTCTGTTGCTGTCATTGTATTTATTTTTTTTTTCTTTATGGGGACATTGATTACAATGACTTCTGTCAGATGTGGAGGAACATTTTGTCATCCAAAATGTTTAATGATCACTACCCTGCATTGTACCTCATTAGAATCATGTGGTTAAAAATATGACTTTAACGCTGAAATCTAAATTTGAATGTTATTTTAAATTTGTATCATGCAGCTGAAATACAATTTGAAATCACATCGACTTTTGTGGATTTGTAAAAAAAAAATAATAATAATAATAAAATAAATCAGGAAGCAATGAGAGTTAAAATACCTATGTGATTTTGATTATTTACTTTTTTTTTTTTTTACTCTTGTGTTTTATTTTTTCCCTTAGAGGTGAGCATTTTAAATTTGATAAAAGGACAAAGATGATTGTACTTCTTTTTGTTCTCATTACTTCCTTACCTTTTCATATTCGGAAAACTGAATTTTGTGCTTAAAGAAAGTTTGCAAATCCAAATGTAATAGCCATAGAGCCATATCTAAATTAATACATATGCACTCAGTCTTTTTTATTATGTCACATTTTTGAAAGTCTTATCCTTTTGAAATAACTTCCATTGAGAAGTAAACTGATATGTCTTCTTGTTCGTCAAGTAATAAATCAGTCTTATTTTTAAATGCCTGAACATTAAAATACCCACATACATAATTCTAACTCTGTAGTAAGAAAACCACTCTACGCTGATGGATTGTGCTGGTTCATGTTGTTCAGGAAAGCCAAAAATAGTAATTTAACGTCAGAGACGTCAGAAGGGATTTGACACAAGTATTCTGGACTCATAAATCATTTCTCGGCACAGATTGACACAACACAACCTTTTGGGTGAGCTAATTTGTTCTAGCAATCTAGGGTTCCTGACAGCCAAACATTTAACTGCCTTTCTTCCTTTCAATAACGCTTAAACACCGGCTTGTGTTAATGGATCTCTGAGGTGGAGAGAGAAAAGGAAAAATATATATACTGTACATCATTCAACATTTCAAGGTGGTCAGTGCAGTTAATATATAAAGAATCCAAAATGTTTACAGGTGTCCTAAATTGGATTGCAAAGGCTGCAACTCTTTACTGTATTTTTCTGTTTGTTGTGGTTGGTTGGTTGACTTTTTTTTTTTTTTTTTTTTTGGCTTTAACTTTCAGGCTGTCTTTAACCAAATGAACCTCCCACACTACACATTAGATGATGCTTATTGATGTGCCTACAATAGCAACATGCATTTATACATTTTACATATATGTTTATTTGCAGGAGGGATTCCTGTTGGGAGAAGTGAGGCAAGAGGAGACTTTAAGTATAAGTGACTCTCAGATTAGTACTTCAGAATTCCTGCACATAGTAGGTAAATCAGTGCCCTCTTACCTTTTCACTCAAGTAAATAACACGGCATCCAGCCATTTATTGTTTTTATACACTGCCTGGCCCAATTAAAGGTCACACACTCAAAGATTTAATTCAGCCACCTTTAGCTTTGATTACAGCACACAATGTGGTGGCCAGTTCATGTGTGAAAATTATTCCTCGTGCTCCCAGAGCCACTCTTTTACAATTTGAGTCCTAGGATATGTCTGTGCCATCAGAGAAGAAAAACTGCATTGATGTGATAACCTTGTCATTAAATGCATTCAGGTCGTCAACTGACTTTGTTTTTAGTGCCACATAACGTTGCTGAGTCTAGACCTAACCAACTAAAGAACCCTAAATCGTAATGTCTCCAAAGGCTTGTACATTGTGCACTATGCACAATGATGCCGCATCACGTAATGCACTTCCTGTCATACACTGATGTGCCCAACACTCTGGGCTAGGGTCTGTCTGAACCTACATGACATTTTCCATTCTTTTCTTCACCAAGTGTTAAGTAAATAAGTGTTTTTTTTTCCCACAATGTTTTGCCATTTCAGCACTATTCTTACAGGTTTTGATAAAGTGTGGAATGTTTCTTAAACCAGTTCCAGTATTTTCAAATGAGCTAAAATGTTTTCTTAGCTTGAAGCAGTCCATTAATTTGACCCTTCTGGATCGGTGACCTATTTATTTTTTTGACCAGGCAGTGTAATTAATATTGTCCTTTTTACCATCACATATTAATACAATGACTGTAAGAACAGTGAGCGAAAATAACTGCATTATTGTTTGTTGGGCTGAATTTGCATTACCTTCATTTTACATGGTTCTGGATTGTTTTTGCTCAAATGGAATTTTCACATTAGCATTAGTCATCTATTACTACAAGAACAGACCTTGGCTAAACAATTTTAAAAATCAGTTTTGTTCGTCAGCTCATGACCTGGACCACGAAAAGGCATAATCACAAATCCATCTTAGGGCTAGCTAACAATAAAATAAAACAAACTACCAACACATGTTTTTCTCTCGAGACAGTTCACTCTGATGGTTGCTTGTGATAAGGTGAAAATAGCTGAAGCTGAGCTTATGTTGTTGGAGAGCAGTGATGCAGAGATATCCATGAGCAGTGTTTGAAAAAAAAGAAAAAACAACAGTTGCATGGACATGTATCTGTTTGTGTCTTCTCAGCAGATCCAAAAGTGGGTCATGAGCAGAGTGCGTTGTGGGTGTGTTCATGTTCTCCATAAAACTGTCAACCATTTAATTTTTTATAACATTAATAGAACTGGGTGTATTTGTAGAGACACCAACTGTTCAGTGACTTGCAGTTGAGATTAAAAAGGCCTGATTTAAAAACTCAAACGCACAGCAGATTTGTTTCCATCTTTGTGCATTCCATTTTAATTTATATGAGACTACCACATTGTCACTTTATCACAAAATAATGTATGGAATGCAATGCATTTATTTTAGAAAGTGTAGATTTAATCAACATATTTGTATGGATTTGTTCCTCCTGTTTCAGCTTAGGTTAGGTAAAAGCATAATGGAGGGTAAAACTTATGAGCTTGTGATATGAGAAGAAAAAAAATCCTGCTGCTGGGCCAGTAGAGAGCCAGTGGTCTACGTCACACATAGAGCTGATTGGGGAGGGACTTGTGTTCAGTTTTCTCTGAGAAAATTAGTTCCCTAAATAGGTCTCAAAAATAATGTTGTATGGCCAAAAGTTTGTGAACACCTTATTATCAAACCTGTTTGTGGTTCTTCCCCTGTCAGTTGTCATAAAACTGGAAACAGACAGTTGAATGTCTTTGTATGCAACAGCACTACTACACTTCCTTGGAAATAAGGTGCCTCAACATGTTCCAGCATGGCAATACCCTTGTGTGAAAAGTGAGCTCCATGAGGACATGTTTTGCCAAAATTGGCATGGAAGAACTGAACTCACTCATTAGCACTCATAGTGCTTATCCTGTACTGGGTCACAGAAAGACTGAAGCCTGTGCCAGTGAAAATAATTTCTCAAAACCACTCTTTCACAATTTGACTTCTGTGATATGCCTGTGATATCAGGGAAGAAAAACTGAGTACATTCATAACGTTACTGAGCCTAGACCTGACCAAATCAAGCAACCTTAGATCGTAACACTGCCTCCAGAGGCCAATATGCATCATGGGTGCATCTCTTCATGCACTTCCCATCTTACACAGATTTGCTCATCACTTTGGGCTACTGTCAGTCTGAACCCACATAACGTTTTTCCATTGCTTCACCAAGTGTTAAGTAAATAAGTGAATCTTTTTTTTTTCCAAACACATTTCTTCCACAAAGTTTTGACAGCTCAGACAGTTCTGTCTTTGTAATCTGGGAGGAAACCCTCAACCCTGGAGGTGCGAGGCCACATTGCGCACATCACAGTGCTGCCTCCCACTGAAATTTTTTTGAGATGAGTTTGAACGCCCCAGGCCTCATCAAGTCAGTGCCCAAGCTATTCTGGCTGAACGAGCATAAATCCTCACAGACATACTCCACAACCCAGTGAAAAGTCTTCACAAAAGAATAATGTTTTTTATATATATAAGAGCAAAATGTGATCTGAAATGGCATGTTCTGCAAGCACACATGGTAAAGTGTCTAATACAGTGTTGATGTAGAGTATTCACCATAATACCTCTAGTGTGAATGTAATCTAAAGAGTTTGCATTTGTGGGGGTTTATAAAATTTATACTAATTTTATTTGAATATATTCAATTGTCTTTCAAATTAAACCTACTTTTATGTTTTTCTTGCTTTTCAGAAGTCCACAACCATGAACCATGTGCACAGCTCTTTAGGTAAGGTTTATGTAAGATAGATTTTTAGTCAGTGTATATACAGACAGGTGCCAAAAGAAAAAAAAATCTGATAATGAGTGGACAGACAAGAAGACAAATAATGCAAGAAACCTTTAACGTCCTTCAATGCCCCGAGTTGTATAAATCATATCTTTGGATAAAGATGGCAAGAGGGAAAGGTGTAAATGACATTGAATGAAGGATCAGTATGAGTTACACATATGGCTTAAATGTAAAGGACTAAAGTGAAATTGTTTAAACAGTTTGGATCATCCTTACATTCTTTATGTATTTATTTACTGCATAAAGATTTTTTTTTTCTTTTAATGAAGGAAAAAAAATACCCAACATAGTGATGTAAAGTATTGGGCCAGAACAGTCTCTGTACTAGAGAGATGAATGTCATACTTCCGAAATATTTTGTCTCAATTGTTTTTTGATGATGATGGAGGAGTGTGTTAAAACATTGGTCCAAAATTCGCACAAGCCATAATATATTACTTACTGCAGGCTAATTTCAACTATGATGCTATTTTAAGATTAAATTTAAGCTTTATTATAGTCAGATAATGGTTTGGAGTTAAGGAGGTCTAGAGCACATTGTACGTTCTCTGTCGTTGGACTTTGGTGCAAACAGATACCCTTCTGTATGTTTCAGCTTTTATGACTACGCAGGTAAAGTCAATGAAGAAAATCTCAACCGAATCCTCAAAGACAGGAGAAAAGTAAGCTGTGCTAATGAATGATCGGATGTTTTACAAGTTGTTATAAGTGTTTTTGGCCCAGTATATAGAGGTTTATACTGATTAACTTTGCACTTCTCTTACTAGCTTCTCTTACTAATGAGTAACAAGTCTTTTGTTTTTGTGGTGTTGTTGCATAAAAGTTGGTGAAACACTGAAATGTTTTGCCAGCGGCAATTTTTTTTCTGTGATGTAAGTGACCTTTCATTTTTGTCCTACAGAATGTTATTGGCTGGTACCGGTTCCGGAGGAACACGCAACAGCAGATGTCGTTTAGGGAACAGGTGATCCATAAGCAGCTCACACACTTACTGGGCATCCCAGATCTTGTCTTCCTTCTCTTCAGCTTCATCTCCACAGCCAACAGTTCAACACATGCACTAGAGTACGTTCTTTTCAGGCCCAATAGAAGGTAAGGCCACACTTCTTTGTCTTCATTTCTTATAGTGGCTACTTTTTGATCAAAGTCTGTTTTATTGGAAATATAAACAAGTTACATATACATATATACATGGTACACTATTTTTTATATATATATATTTTTTTTTTAAGGCAGTCAGCAGAAAAATAAATAAATTACACATGAAACAAAATAATAATAATAAAAAAGGTTGTAGCTGGTTACTGCTTACATCGGACACATGTGGGATCAAAGTCCTCTCTAATCTAAGCTAATTTTACCTTGGATTATGTTGGCTACTTAATGAATTTAGATTACTTGTAGTGTTTTGATTTTGATGATTTTGTTTCTCAGCAGGTATAATCAGAGAATATCTCTGAGCATCCCAAATCTAGGCAACACAAGTCAGCAGGAGTATAAAGTGTCTTCTGTTCCCAACACCTCCAAGAACTACGCCAGCGTTATTAAAGAACATGGGTGGGATTTTCTGCTGCATGTCTTCATAACTGAATTGTGTTGTGTTTACAAGAACAAGTACATTTTCATTGTTCAGCTGTTGAGCAGAGTATTGTGAGACAAAAAGCCACTGTGAAAGCAGTAAACTGTGAAGCTAAGATTTGCTACAGGTCACATCTTTCTTGAACATGCAGTTTGGAGAAATGGATTATTATAATTTCCTTCATCATCAGTCCATACAGTACTGTGCAAAAGTTAGCGTGCAAGGCACTCCTGTTATTTAGAAGAAGAAAAAAATTCCTTTCTTGAGTCAGAGCAAAAGCATTTTATGTTTCCAAACATTATTTTTCCAAAATGTAATTAAATGTTCTTAAAAAATGTTTGTAAGCCAAAAAAGAAGACTACAGGGATTTGCATGCAAAAAAAAAAAAAGTTCTGCAAAGTGTCAGGAAAAAATTCTAACATGCTTAGTAATACTAAGTATTAATTTTCCTAACTAATTTCCTTATAAAACCGCACAAATTCTGCCTGGAATTGTTTTTAAAAAAACACACACACACAAACAGGTTCACAGTAAATGTTGATTTTGTTTATTACTGTTTATGGGATTTTGTAGTATTTTTTAAAATTATATATAAATGTTTATCTTTTAAGGCATTTATGCTTTACCGCATTGCTTTGTATTTGCCTTAAAACCTTTTTTTTTCACAGTACCCCACCTGCTTTGTTTTAGCAAACAGTTAGCAGGAACCAACAAACTACCACAATCTCTCTACAATTATATACAAATAATAATCTAATTAAATGCTAATAAGGTAGTGGCACTTGGCATTTTGCAAATGGTAGTCAATATAATGTCTTCTATCATTCTCAGACGACAGCCTAGCACCCGGATGACTAAGGATTTCATAAAGAAAGTATTTTCCCCTTAAATGTCATCCAGGACTGCTCATAATCGCCTGGTTTAGCTCTACTGGGAAGAAATTCAATAAGCGTAAATCCGTTGTGACAGCAGCTTAGGTGGGCCTCGAAAGCTTGTGTTGATTGTTTATATTCTGATTTGAATTGCATTTTTAGAGCTGAGTTTTTTGACAAGGATGGAGTGATGAAAGATATTCGAGCCATTTTCCAGGTGTACAGTGCCCTTCAGGAGAAAGTGCAGGTGGGTCGGAACGTGGCGCATCGCACAACTGCAGAATTCACAGAAGATTTTTACATGCGTCTTCTATACGTTTATGTCCCGGGATGATAACATTTTACTAATTTCTGGTAGAATATCTGAACATGCATTATCACAATTGTACTTGTACACATGATGAGCATAATAATCAAAAGCATGATTTAATCATGGACTTAAACAAAAATTGAAATTCATAATAATGAAAATTTCCAGAGATCAAATCAGTGTCCTACATTGATGATTTATATAGAGAACTGAAAGTGAACAACAAAATTCTTAACAGGGAAACAGTCATACTTTTAAATGTAAACTACATATACTGCTTTCTTAATAGATCATTATTTTGACATGAACCCAGAAAGGTCTTGTCCACATGTTGATATAGCCATGTCTCCTGAACTTGGCTGTGTAATACAGTGTCATCTGTATTAGGTCAAATATCTTTTATTTCTCTATAAAATTTTGCTTTTGAGCTACATTCGTTTAGTTGTTAGAATTCAAAAATGATACAAATGGCATGTGTAGACATTTTTCTCTTACCTTCCTCAGTGAAGTAAGTCCTGTTGGTGTTTTTAAACTGCTTTTTTTCTAAAAATTGTACAGTGGTCTTATTTAGTCATGCTTGTTTTCAGGCTGTTTAAACGTGTGTGTTGTGCTGTAACACTGTTCTGTCCGTTACTAGGCTGTTTGTGCGGAGGTGGATCAAAGTGAACGAGTGAAGGAGAAAATCCAGGAAGAAGTTAAAAAGCTGAAAGATGAGATTGCACTCAGAAAACGTAGCACCACTGCACAGGAGAGGAGTATGTGTTTCAGCAGTAATTATATCGATTTACGATAACTTCACCTATTGTGATGTTCCTTTTTTTTTCAAATGTATTTTCATTTGCTCTTTCCTTCATCATTTATTAATATCCTTTGCTTTCTTAGGCAGCCAAGAGGCTCTGAATTCTGACGTCCACTCACTGCAGGATGACTCGGTTCTGTCTGATTCATCCCCTCCCTCGCTGACACGCGTGGCTCTACAGAGTCCTCCACTGGAACCAAGCCTGGATTGGCATGCAAACTCCGAGCCTGCTGCACTTTACACCAACGAGCTGGCACCCGACCCACCCAGTGCAATCCTGCTGCCACGCCCCCAGGCCGTGGGTTCACCTGGACATCCCTCGCCTAGTCCGGGCTTAGGCATGGGCAACGGTGACGGCTCCAGCTCCGACTCTCTAAACCGGCACACTATTGGCCAGGAGGACCATGATGATGACGAGGATGAGGACAGTAGTGAATATGAGAACTTAGTTAGCGAGCAGTTTCAGTCTCCTCATTTGACTGAATCTTTAGGACGGCCGGCCACACTCTGGCCTGACGGGGACGCTCATAGCTCTAGTGGTTCATCCTGATCCAGCACCCAAAATTAGGGGAGAAACCGACAGAGCTGGGAATTATAGGGAAATTGAGAGAGAGAAGGAAAGAGAGGGCTGAGAAAGAATGGCAAGTAACCACTGTATCTTTGCTGCAGGACAGCAGCAGGGGAAAATCCCTTTTCACACGGCATTTTGACCAAGTGAAACTGCTCGCTCTCCCTCTCTCACTCCCCCCCCCCCCCCCTGTCTGTTTTCATTTCTCTCTCTCTTTTTCTCTTTCTCATCTCCTCAATTCTCCCTGAGAGGAGAGACACCATCCCACTTATCAGTTACTTATAAGCACTGCTACCAACCAAGATCATGCGATTATTAGCATTCACCTTGCACTATTTTGGTCTTCTCTAAATCCGTATTCAAGTAGATAAAACAAAGGGAGCGATTTCTTCTGCGGCCTTCAAACTCCTCTTCGTATGAGCTTTCTTGCCACAGTCAACTGTTTTTCAGTTTGACTCCACAAATTTGACTGATTTTATCCCCAGTTCATAAAAAACTGAACTTTTGCTCAACAATTATTTTGGTCTATTTATGGAAGTTACCAAAAAGGACACTTTGGCCATTTATGTTACTTTGATTAGGGGTGCTTATATTACTTTTACAAATACAAGTTAATAACACCATTTGATTTGAAATAACCTCTTCCCGAATGAACAGATATTTTGTGTTGATCTGCACTTTTCATTGTACTTTATAAGAATCCTATCAGTCATATGGTTTGGAGTAAATGTCTCTCTTCCATGCCACTGAACTTCAGCTTGTTGTGTGTTAAACTGAAGAGGGCGCTCACAAAGCCTTCACAAACTTTTTAATCTCAGGATTCTTTTACAGCAGCTTGATTAATCCCATCTCAGTCCCTGCCGTCATGGCTTTGGTGCAAATACAAAAACTGGATTTGTCAAAGCAGATAAATTTATCGAGCTCACCTTTCTGTTGCGAAGTGAAGCGTCAAAGGTGGACCTGAAAGGTTGGTAATCAGATACCAGAATGTTGAACTTAACTCAGATATACTTTCTTATTTTTACCATGAAACTAATGTCACAACACCATTGTGCATTTATTATTTAAGTTGGAAACAGGGTTTGGTTTTTATTCTGCAGAGCTGAAATTTTTGATTGCTTCACCGTACTTGATCTTACAGGAAAGGGCCTGTCTTAGTTCCATGCTAAGAAAATATACCAATATACCTAAATGTCTCCACATTAAGGAGTTGCCTATAAAATATTGTTTTTAATGGAATCCACCTTTAACATCTGACATCTGAGACATTTTATCAGCTTCATACTTATTAATGGACACGTCATCAGGTCCTTGTCTTTTATTCTTGATATAATGTCTTACTTTTTAACATTAGCTTAAATTGGAGTTGCTCACCTTATATATCTTCCAGTGTTAAGCAGAACAAAGGCACATGACTGGTTTATTTCTCCAATATGCATTTATCCAGTATATTTGAATAGAGGTTTCCTTTTTATTTTATTTTTTTGGTCTCATGTATATTCTTGCAACGACTGTAAGCTTTCAACATGCAATCCTGGTATGTGGTATGTTTTAGATGAGAAAGTAAACCCCAGTAATGCTTAATGAAGTTGCGTTTACAATGTTAATAGAAATCTATTTAAATCAAGACTGACATTGCGAAATACAGAACTGTATTATTATGATTAGCAATATTGTTGTAATTGCGTGAACCATGAAGGCTAGGAACAACACTTATACATGATTATAGACATACAGTATATAAAATGTATAAGGCTTGTATATGTCTGTTTTTTATACAAGTCCTATACATGGTCAGAGCTGTGAAGAATGTTCCAGAATAATAAAAACTATAAACACACCAAAGAGATTTAGGCTTCAGCTTTTACATTGCTTAAATTTATACAATGTAAAGTCTGGTGGTCCCTTTAAACTGGTGGTCTTTACTAAGTGACTAGATGTAATTTAGCTCAACATCTGGACATCGGATAATAGTATTGGGGATAACGGAAATAAAATAAAATGCATTGGGATTTTTCTAACCATTTTAGAAATGCTTTTAAAAATTGGTAGTTCACCAGACACATTGAAAATGAAAATAAACCTAAAATGTGAACCTTTTCAAAATGATAAAAGGTCACTGAAATAAAAAAAGAAAAGAAAATATTTTTCACAAACTAATCTGTCTGACATGAGAGTTTACACTAGCTTTTTGTTAAACCACACTGGCCTGTAATAACCCTTAGGCACACTTTGTGTAAATCAGTAACATCACACCCATTACACTGATGTGTTACAAATATCAGCCATAAACAGGCTTTATGTACACTTATTTGTACACTCTTGCCATTGTAAAAAAAAAAAACACATTTGTATCCATTGTTGCAAAGATGATTTGTGATTTGAGAAAAAAAAAAGACTGGACAAATAGCACAGTGTTAGGCACGCTGTTGTTATGGTGACATGGCAATGTTTTACACTAGCATTTGTATGAATACTATGATATAAAAGTGACTTTTTTTTAAGCTGTGAGAACATATAAATCATATTTTGAGCATCAAAATATATCAATCAGCCATAACTTTGAAACCACAAACAGGTGAAATGAATAACTGATTATCTTGTTATAAAAGCACCTGTCAGGGGGAGGGGTATACAAGTCAACACATCAACAGTCATGTGTTGTTGGTAGGAGAAATGGGCAGTTTTAATGATTTGAGCAAATTTGAAGAGCGTTTCTCATACTCCAGGTCTTGTAGGTTGTTCTTGATATGCAGTGGATACTATCTATTAAAAGTGTTTCAGGAAAGAACAACTGGTGAACCGGCACCAGGGTCATGGGTACCCAAGGCTCATTGATGTGCATGAGAAGTGAAGGATATAGCCCTTCTGGTTGAATACAACAGAAGAAAAAAGGTAATGCTTGCTGGATATGATGAAACGATGTCAACACAGCATCAAGGCTTGCTTTGTATATGGGGGAGTGTAGCTGCAGACTGGTCAGGGTGCACATGCTGGCCCCCGTTTACCACTGAAAGTGCCTACAATGGCATATGAACATCAGAACTGGACCATAGAGGACTCGGGGAGGCAATGTGATGCTTTGAGGATTACTCCTATAAATCTTGGGCCCCCTGGCGTTTATGTGGCTGTGCTTTGACACATACCACCTACCAGACCATTGTTGCAAGTACACAAGTACTATTCCTTTATAGTAACAGTATTCCCTAATGGTAGTGGTCTCTTCGAGCAGGATAATTTTCCCTTCCACATGTTTTTTCAGAAAAACAGTGACCAAGAGTTTGAGACATTGATTAGGCCTTCAAGTTTCCCAGGTGTAAATTTGATCAAGCTCCTCCAGGATGTGCCGAACAAACGAGTCAGATCCATGGAGGCTCCACATTGCAATTTTTAAACTTGAAGGATCTCCTGCTATGTCTTAGCGCCAGAGATCCCAGCCCATCTTCAGAGGTTTTTCTGAAGCTTTTGTAGAGGCACAATAAGAAACAAGCAATGTTTGGCAGGTGGTTTCAATGTTGGGGCAGATTAGTACATGTCAGATAGGCATTCACTCAGTGTATTCCCGTTTCCCTTCATCAGAAGCAACCACCAGGACACATTATCTCTCAAGGATGTGGAAAAGCATTGTCTTTAGGGGGGGATATGATATTGTTTCCATCACCAGGATCACAAAGCCAGCTGAAACCTAAAGAAATATGAAAACTTTTTGTTGGTATTGCAGTCTTATTGACTTTTGCATGCTACATTGTTTGCTAGGTCTCCTACATAATTGCAATGGTAAGTATCACTTTCTATTTTTTCATTTTCTATGCCAGTCAGTTTATCCCTTGTAGATGCCTCCTCTCCTTCGTAGTCGACCAAGCTTATAGACTTTTTCCTGCACCACTGCACCATTTTTGAGTCCGCTAAATCTGGATTTGGGTTTTGGATAATAGTGCTGGAGGATGAGCTGGTGTGCCTTCAGCACAACAGACCCTTCATTCTCTTTATTGCTGTCAGGTTCTCCTGTGTTGTATGTTGTGCGCTGAGTCGTTAGCCAGTGCAGCTGGTGTCAAGAATCTTTGGGTAGCCTTTGTCAGTCACTGTCTATCTGAGTATTTGGAAGATGTAAGATCTGACTTTGCAACCTCATGCCAACATTGCACACTTAGCTGGCATGAGTCTAGCAGCCAAGTCCTTGTCACCACCACACATTGCTTTACTTAGTCAATGAAGTGATTGCAAGCTACAACTATATGGACAGCAAAAAGTTTGGGAGGCTCTCTTCATGGTGCACAAAATCTTCACCTCACTAAGGGCAGCTTCACTCATCTCCTGGAGTCTACATATCTGCACTGTTGTGTTGCCAAGGTGAAGGTGCCAACAGTTGTGCTTCACTCATGGCCGGAGTTGGCAGTCTAGGAAACAATCCTAAATGCAAGATCCCAAAGTCTGGTGAACATCTCGTATGCTGGATCTGGTTTGTAGTGCCATAATTCCACTTCTTATGAGCCTTTGCAAGATGCAAAAGGACAAGGCGTCTCCAAATGCTGCCTTTATGTTGATTTGAGCAGAAACATTGGGTGAAATGCATGCTGGATCTGACTTATGTAATTGGGCTTCTTTCCCAGAGAAAGATAACTCTGGAACGACAATGTAGGAATCTGGGATTCCTGCCCAAGGTCACATTAACCAATTTTGTGAATCAGTTGATTGACTATGTAGCATTCCCTGAAGAAGAATTTGCAGTTCTCTATGCAGCCTGCCTGTTTAGACTGGACATTAAACACCTTTCAATGGAAAAGCACAAAAGGCCATGTTTGTCAATGCATGAAGCATCACCTTGGCCTGCAGATAACATCCCACTTTACTTGGAGCATTTACTTGCTCTTTGACATTATTTACCTGGGCATCATTTATGTACATTTTTCCAGGTTCTACAAGGTTCGCATCGCTCCTCCCAGTGGTGTGACTGCAGCTGTTATCTTAAGTCACATTTCCTGTTCGTCAAAGGCATGTTGGTTGCTCATGATATTGTTGACGTATACCATCCAGGTTATTCTAACCTCCCTGCTCATTAGAAGGGGTGAAACAGGACACTGGTTATATGTGTAAACACCAGGGTTCATTGTCATTTGGAACTGGCATCGAGCCAGCACAAAACCCTGCCAATAATGACATCAGGGTTTGTTTAGTACATCTTGTCACACATTAGTTTAAGACTTTGCTGAAAGATCTTGGTATGCGTGTGCTCAAGTCGAAGAAGAACTACAGGTGATTTCCACCACTCGTGGGAGTTCTGCAGTGTTTATACTCAAACAGGAGAGGAGCACACGGAGCTGGATTACAGCAAAACGTAGTGCTGCATCTGCTTCGGATCCACATAGCAGAGCTATTTTCAGCACTACGGCTACATCCTGCATAATTATTCATAAAGCTAGTTTTTCTTAACACTCATGGTCATCCAGTACAAATATGCCTGTTGGCAGTTGACCATAACAGCTTCAACAAAGCATGCTTACAACATGAAACTACGGTGCCTTACAAAAGTACAGTATTCATACCCATTGAACTTTTCCACATTCTGTCATGTTACAGCCACAAACGTCAATGTATTTTATTGGGATTTTATGTGATAGACCAACACAAAGTGGCACATAATAGTGAAGTGGAAGGAAAATGATAAACTTTTTTTTTTTTTTTTTTTACAAATAAATATCTAAAAAAATTGTGATTTGCATTTGTATTCAGCTCCCCTGAGTCAATACTTTGTAGAACCACCTTTCGCTGCAATTACAGCTGCATGTTTTTGGAGTACGTCTCTACCAGCTTTGTACATCTAGAGAGTGAAATTTGCAGCCATTCTTCTTTGCGAAGGAGCTCAATCTCCGTCAGATTGGATAAAGAGCATCTGTGAACAGCAATTTTCAAGTCTTGCCACAAATTCTCAAATGGATTTTGGATTTAGTTCTGGACTTTGACTGGGCCATTCTAACATGAATATGATTTGATCTAAACCATTCCATTGTAGCTCTGGCTGCATGTTTAGGGTCTTGTTTTACTGGAAGTTGAACCTCCACTCCAGTCTCAAGTCTTTTGCAGACCAGGTTTTCTTCTAAGATTGCCTGTTATTGACTCCATCCATCTTTTCATCAATTCTGACCAGCTTCCCTTGTCCTTGCTGTAGAAGAGCATCCCCACAACATGATGCTGCTGCCACCACCACGCACAGGGTTGGTTTTCTGGCCAGATTTGTGGAGAGCACAACTAATTAATAGTATTCTAATAGATTCTTCTATCTATGCTGTGGTCTTCTTGGCGGTTTCTCTGATGAATGCTCTCCTTGACCAGGCTGTCACTTTAGGTGGATGGCCTTGTCGTGGTAGGTTTGCAGTTGTGCCATACTCGTACTCGTACTCAGCTCAGTGGTCTGTGAGATGTTCAAATCTTTAAATCCTTATATTTTTATAACCTAACCCTACTTTAAACGTCTCTACAACTTTATCCCTGACCTGTCTGCTGTGTTCCTTGGTCTTCATGATGCTAGGCATATGACGTAAAACCTTTTGCCAAGTTGTGTCAATCCCTGCATGGGAGCAGCCAAAAAACTAACAACAACATTTAGATTTACTGTATGTATTTGCTCTGCAGTCAAAAAACATTTAAGGAGTAACAGCATTATTTGTGGATGGGCTAATAAAAGCCATGGAAGACATACTTGCTCAGGGACAGTGCTGGCAGAACTGACAGATGAGACAAACAGATGATAAATCCCAAGAGGAACACCAATGTTGAGAAAGAGCAAGATGTACGAGCTGAAGCAGACAATGTTCTAGCTGAGCATGAGGAAATGAATCTTTAATTGTGAATCAAGTGCGGCCAGTCAAGTTCTTCAACACCAAACTCTCTCATCCATGATGTTTATGGACCTTGCTTTGTGCACTGGTGCCCAGTCGAACTGGTGCGCAGGTTCAAACTGGTGCGGGGATGTTTTCCAGGAGTTGGGCTAACTAACTTCTAGTAAGAAGAATTCTTTATGCTTCAGTATACCAAGACATTTTAGACAATTTCATGCTCCCAACTTTGTGAGAACAGTTTGCGCAACAGTACAAAAAGCAAGAACCAAAAAGACATGGAAGAGCGAGTTTGGTGTGGAAGAACTTGACTGGGCTGACCTCAACACCCTTTGGGATGAATTAGAGCAAAGACTACGAGCCAGGCCTTCTAGTCCAATATCAGTATCTGACCTTACAAATGCACTTCTGAAAATATGGTCAAAAATTCCCATAAACACACTCCTAAACCTTGCGGAAAGTCTTCGCAGAAGATGGGTGGGCCAACGCCATATGTTACTCAAGTTCATAAGGATGTGCAGGCAGGCGAGCGAATACCTTTGGCAATATAGTGTATATTTATACAGCCTTGAGAGTATGGAATGGAAACTGCTGAAAACAAGCTGAAAAATGTATGCTTTGATTCTTAAGTGCCAGTATTTAAACATTTATCAGGAAAAAAATTCTACAATCAACAGTGCCCACTACAGTGAGCCATACTTTTTGAAGAGCTATTTAAAGCGTCTTCCCTATAGTCCTGGGCCCGTATCCACAAAGCTACTTAGAATTCTCCCAAAGAGCTCCTATCTTAGCCTAAAAAGTCCTAGCTGGGAGTCCTAGACTAAAAGTGATTTAGGAAACCTTTTAGAGCAACTCTGAGTAAGGAAAGTAGAAAAACTTTTATCTTAGTGAGGAGGTGTGGTTGACCCCGTTGCCAGGGATGATGCAGCAATTCAAGGACTGTGATTGGTTAATAAAAAATAACCTCTGACCTCTGCAAAGCTTTTGAAATGAGCTCTTTCTAAAGACAGAATACATGATAATAGATGAGAGATAAATGTTCTCACAATTATTTACCGTACTGATTTTATTACTTGTAATCCATTTCAGATTGATGGGAACAAAATGTCTCAGCTTTTACAATTTACATGATTACAGGAGAGTCTATTTAATTTGCACTTTTTGATGGTATGTAGCCAACAATCCAAGAGAGATGGAAGGAAGTAAAACAGCAAGAAAACCAAAATGGACAGAAAAGCAGTGTTTACTTTTAGCTTTACGTTCAGTGTTTGGAGAATATTTCTTCCTTCCGCCATTTTGTCCTCTGCTAGAGAAACTCTTAAACCTCTTAAAAGTCCTCCTCTCTACTCGTAACACATTTTACCTTAGGAGCCGATTTCAGGGCTAAGATGTTTTGTGAATCATTTTTATCTTTACTAAGATTTAATCCTAAATTTAAGGAGAAATTCTAAGAAAATGCCCTAATTTTAAGATTTTTCTTAGAATTTTGTCACTAGGAACAACTTTTCGGCTTAAGACGCTTTATGAATACGGGCCCTGATCTTGCTCTATTGGACTTTTTTATCTGTTTGGTCCCTTGAAAGCAGCCCTACGAGGATGAATAAAGAAGTGAAGACAGCAGTGCATTCATAGGGTGCAGCCTAAAACTTTTTTTTTTTTAAATAAGGGAATACTAAATCTCGTTGACGGATGGACAAAGTGTTTGGAAAATGGATTGTCTTCTAAAAGTTAATTAAAATCAATTCTACAGCCAGAGTGCAAAATAAAAGTTACCAAAATAAAAAGGTGAGACTGAAGAATCATCATGCAGGTGATCTTATCTGTACTTGTACTTGTACGTACACAGCTTGGCTGAAAATAAAGTCTGGACTGATCACTGTGGTGTCACTTGCATGACAAAAATCCTGTTTTATAGATTTTAATCTTTTTTTATAGTTTAATTGTTTTATAGACACTTGGCATACAGTAGAACAAATAAATAGGGATATGGGAGGACTCCCGCAATGTCAGCAAAGTCTTTACAGATTTGAAAAATGGCCTTTATGTGCGTTTTATAATTTAAAAAAAAATGTATTTTGGTCCGTTCATGTGCCAACTGGTACATTGGGCGAAGGATACTTCTCATCCTGGAGATACACTATATTACCATAAGTATTCACTCACCCATCCAAATCACTGAATGCAGATGTTCCAATCATTTCCATGGTTACAGGTGTGTAAAATCAAACGTATCATTGAAAGTTTATAGAAAGTTTCCCAGAAGAGAGAAGCTGTTATAGCTGCAAAGGGAGAGTCTTTAATATTTAACCCTGTGGTTTAAGAATTGGGTGTTACTTAAGTTCATATGCATGAGAGGGCAGACGAGCGAATACGTTTGGCAATATGGTGTATATCCTTTGTTACTATAGCAGTCACTTAAGGTTACGTTCCCAGCTTGACGGCCGATTGTCTCGCGCACACTACAGGCAGTTTGGCATAGAATAATGTGCATGTTTCTGTACTGTGGGAGGAAACCGGGGTACCCAGAGGAAACCCACCCAGCACGGGGAGAACCCGCAAAATCCAGGCACAAGAACCACAACCAGAATTTTATATGCCCTCTATGAGTTCGTGTGGATTTTTGGCACTGAGGTTGGGCAAAGGTGTCCGGCCCACAGGAAGCATGAGATCCACTTGCGTTCTTCTACATCGGACTTCAGGGAAACCAGGTCTTCATGGAGCGCACTTTGTGCACAGGAACATTGTCAAGCTGAAACATATTTGGGCTCCATAGTTCCTGTAAAGGGAAACTGCAATCCTACGGCATACGTAGATGTTATACACCCACGCACACAAGTGTGAGTCCATCCATCTTTGTGGCAAGACCCAGATGTTCCGGTGTCCACATACTTTAGGCTATATAGTGTAACTGAGTAAGATCGCGGATGTGACGGGTAAAGGGAAAGTTTTGTTAGTAGAAATCTTTCAATCTTCTCGGGGACGAGCTGAGGTGTTTCTTGCATATGTGAGTGCTAGTCAAATATCTGAGGGGGAAAAAAAATCACTCATTTGATGGTTCAGCTTAGCTCGCTGATTCATCCTCGACTGATACTCCTGCAGGTGTTTCCTTTAGTCACAGGAGTCACTTGGGATGAGACACAGAGCTCTGCTTTTCTTGTGTGTCAGACTGAAACATTCCCAGCCTGCTGTGGGAGGAAGATGTAGTCATGGATGTGGATGGAAGTCAAAATGTCATCTTTTATTCACTCACTCACTCACTCGTCGTCTACACCATACATGTCCTGTTGCAGGGGGATATGAGTCTATCCAAGGAGACTTAGGGCATGAGGCGGGGTACACACTGGACGGGGTGCCAATCCATCGCAGCGTGCACACACACGCTCATTCACACACTACGGGCAATTTGGGAACGACAATTAGATTAATCTGCATGTTTTTGGATTGTGGGAGGAAACCGGCGTACACGGAGGAAACCCACCACGCATGGGGAGGACATGCAAACTCCATGCACACAGACCCTGAGGCGGAATCGAACCCATGCCCATCCGCCTGTCATCTTTTTATGCCCAAAGTCTTAACCTTCACCAATTGACTGGCTTCAAGCACACAAGTTTGAATTAATTAAGGAGCAACAGCAATGATTTGTATAGCCGTTCCAGAAAAAAAAAAACCACACACATGATCTCCAAATCCATTATATTGAAAACAACTGTTCTGGGTGTTCTGGCTGCTGACATGACTGTCATTCCGGAGTGTTTATGGTTTCACATCATTGTCTGTTCCAGCTCTATTTGATCCAGGGTCCGACAGAACCCTCTTGCACACATAAGCATGTATGTGTCATGAATACAGTTCGACAGTCAAATAAGCCACGCCTCTAGTGTCTGCTGATGTCAAGCCACAAGTATTTGATGGAGGTTCCCTGTGGAAATAAATTCCAGATGAAGAAAGGATAGAAAAATCCAAAGACATTAAGGGAGGTCAATTTCAAGGAGTCCTAATAGTTGGTCACAAGAGGTCTCCAACCACAACAGTGATGAGTTACATAAAAAAAATTGAAAAAATAAATCCAAAATGTGCTTAAATCTTCTTGTTTTTTGTGCCAGAGGATTGAAGCACAAATGAGCAGCCATAAAAGAAAAAAAATGCTTTGATGCACAAAACCTACTCGACTACATCACTTAAAGAAAACTTAAACATCACAAGATGTAAAGGGCTGAAGCTACATCAGCAACAGGGTTGTTACAGGTGCCTGCAGTTCATGTGCAATCCATGTACTTCTTTAGGATCTACCTAGATACAGAATTTCCAAGAACTGCTTTTAAAATTCATTTCTTCCTGGAGTTCCTGATCCCTGAGCCAGCCACTAGGGGGCTCTTTAGGAATGCAGTATTTACGCACACAAGCAAAAAGAAACAAATAAAAATGAAGGGGGTGAATACTTATGCAATTTCATCTTGGACCACCTGGACATTTGTGCTGCTCATTGAAGCAATTATCCAATCTGGCACTCATCTGGCACCTAAAGAGAACGATCATGACACGTGGTCTTGACAACGATCAGGCACCCAGGTACAGTATGGTGAATCCGTATCCACGGTAACGTCAGATTCCTGTTACGGACATGAGTTCACGGGGGCATCGGTTGATTTGACATCTAACCGTCAAAAGATGCTGCTCTAACACAAAGACGTGAAATCAAAAGACTTGATTTGTCAAAATCATTTATTTACTATAATACATAGCAATGATGTTATTTTTTGTTTTCAGTTTGTACAACAGGTTTGTATGAGGCAGGTTTTATGAACAAATGTTGCTTTTTCTAACTACACAAATGGGATCCTAGCAGCAGTGCGCTTCCCCCAAACCTTTTGAGCCCTTTTCCTGTTATGTTGATTTGACTGAGATATAAATTGTCTTCTTACGAAGTTTCTGAAAGAAACTATTTGACTATTTCTCTGACCGCATATCAACCCCTCAAATCTACCCATGCCTGTATCGAGCTAGTTTCCACATGAAGACTAAACTTTCTAAGCAGCATCTTGTTACAGCGGAACGAAATTCAGTACCATCTACAAAAAAAAACAACAAAAAAAGAAGAAGAAGAAGGAAAGAAAAAAAAAATCTTTAGATCGGGAATATTAAGTACAGTCGCTTAATCTAAGTCCAATTTTTAGTACAGCAAAACACAAAGAAATCTGATTATAAGTTTTACAAGATTATACAGAGCTCCAGTACCCCATGATTTATCAGCAAACTGTGCTGACATATATACTTATATATAGTCTATTTATATATATATATAGATAGATAGATTTTCTATATTTATATTCATATATATATAGAGATATTTTCTCTATTTAGAGAAATGATTAAAAAACAAAAAGATATTAAAAATTAACCTATGGCAAGATAAAATAAGCAGATATAATTTTACCCCATGTTCCCTCAAATAAGATTGAGTTTAAAAAAAATCTTGCATAAAAAAAAGTTTGTACGTCTTTTTTTTCTCTATCTTTCAGTTATTACAAGTGGGAAATGACATGCAAATTTAGTTAAAAAGAACATCAATGCATGTTGGTGTGCAAAAACAAGACTTTGAGACGGAACAAAAACCAACAAACAAAACAACAAAACATGGAAACCAACAAAACGGTCTTAAAAAGGACTGAAGGAGTAGCGAGGAACGAGGCAACAGCTTAACACCTGCTTTTCTCAGATGTGCCAAAGAGTTCCAGTGGAGTTTTTCCCTTCGGTGGTTATCCTAATGTGAGGAGCGTGCTTTATACTGCTGGTGTCCATCCCAGGCTGTGTGTTTTGTATGTATGTATGTGTGTTTTTTAGGTGTTTTGCAATTCTCAAAACAGTCCAATGGGCTCAGGACTCCATCACCACATTACTTTTCTTTTTTTTTAAACATATTTCTATAAAAAGAAGTCTTTTTAGAGAAAAGAAAAGAAAAACAAACAAAAAAAAAAACAAGCAGACAAAGAAAAATGACACAAGATAAAGCCATTAAAATAGATTGTGCATGTAGTGTACACAGAATGGATCAATTGTCTTACGAAAAAAAAAAAAGGAAAAAAAAATCTTGTAGTATAAATATATCTTCCTTATATTTGCAGTCATGCTTGTCTGGCCAGACCAGTTCGCCACATTTCCTGAACAAATCATCAGTCTTTTTCTTTTTCTTCTTCCCAGTCACAGAAATGTAAATTAATTTGTTTTTGATTTGTGTGTGTATGTCTTTTGTTTTTAAGAAAATGCATATCTGTGACATGTGATGCGAATTCATCACCTTGATACAAAAATGAATTTTGCTTTTGTTTGTATGTTTTTTTTCCCTTTCGCATTTTATAAAGGTGACTTAAATGAGGGGTTCGGGGGGCAGCGGGTGTTGAATCTGCTGTGGCTGCAGTGGAGGAGGGAGCTGTAGAGCCAGCAGGGACTCCACCATGCCGTGCCCAGCGTGTCCCATGTGCCCGGCGTGTGGAGGTGACGTTCCAGTGGCGCCGGGAGCCTCAATGATTTCGCCGCCATAGAAGAAGTAGTTGCACTGCTGGATGAAGCTCTCGATGACCGACTGGTTGAGTTTGGTGGTGGACAGCGTGTCCTTGTTCTCAAAGTCAGGCCTCATGAGTGTCGGCCAGAAGCAGATGGACAGATTGTCCGCCGTCATCAGCGTTGTCTTACTCTGCTGGCTCACCCTAAGGGAAGGAAGCGGCACGGTTACCTTAGCGAACATGAAAATATTACCCGTATTGCACATAAGGCTCAATGATAATCATTAAAGGTTCATTTACGCAAAGACCAAAATTGAAAATTATTTTAAGTAGCAATTACTTCTATAATACTAATATCAAAAGTTCACTATTCATATGCGTTTAAAATGCATTTTATAAGCTTTTAATTGTAGCTGCATTTAACATTTTCTATTCATATTACATAATCCATTAAATGTATGCTTTCTAAAGGAGAAAAAATAATAATAGTAACGGTTTATTATAAATAAACACTTTGGGTCTTTGGGTTGTGGTGTACAGATTTTATTTACCTACAGTAGTATAAGGGTTTTACAATTTTGTATTAAAATTTACATTTCTCATTTAAAAAAATGCAGCTACGGGGCTCCCAAAGTGGCGCAACAGAAAGCGTTCACAAGATCATGAGCCTGATTCCCGGCTGACACACACACACACACACACACACACAACGGGTGGGCAAAAAAGTCGCGATGTTAGAAAAGGCAATGAAAGCAGATTTGAAAGACATTTGAAATTGCACTAACTGAGCTAAGAACCCTTCAACATTATTACTATTGTTATTATTATTATTATTATTATTATTATTATTATAACCAGGAACTGTCAACTTTGTGTAAGACATGACGGGAAGAAATCAGGAAGGGAGATCACTAAAACACTTGAAGTTGCATGGTAAAAATCAACTGTAAAAAAAAAAAAAAGAAAACATAGATTTATTTCGTAGTGCAAGTAAGATCGTTTCCATGCATACACAGTGTGATTAGAACTCACATTATTGAGACTAAACAGCTGTGTGGCCACTTGTTTGTGAGATCAATGAGGAAAAAGGGAGCATAAAGATTGGACTTTGGAGAAATGGAAAAAGGTCAGGTGGTCTAAATAAGGGTGGTTCAGACTGACCCTATTGACCTACCCTGGTGCATCAAGGTAAGAAGGGAAGCACATGAAAATTTCCTCCTTCAGGGAGGAAACTATGCGCCCATGGGTCCCAGACTTGTGATAAGTCATTGACTACAAAAGATTTTCATTCAAGTTTTACAATTATTTTTGTAATGATGGTCGTTTGTTCCATTATTTCTGGAATGGCTCTAATTCCTAAATGGTTAACGTCACAATTTTGTCAAACGCCGTCACATCTTGAGTGTTTCATTTCACATTTAATGTGGTCGCCTACAAAGGCCAAATCCTCCCCCTAAAAAACATTTTATTCATGTTTAATTTATGAAACTGACTGTACAGTATCTCCCCGTGCTTGGTGGGTTTCCTCCGGTTTCCTTTCACAGTCGAAAGACATGTAGGTTAGGTTAATTGGCATTCCCAAATTGTCCGTGGTGTGTGAATGAGTGTGTGCAGTATGTGTGCCCTGCAATGGATTGGCACCCCGTGTACCCCGTCTTGTGCAATAGTTCTCCTGGGATAGGCTCCAGGCCCCCGTGACCCTGAATACAGGATTAAGCGGTATAGATGAGGAGTAAGTGTGTATATACAGACCAAAAGTTTGGACACACCTTCTCATTCATAGTTTTCTTTATTGTGTTCTTTAGCCCAAACGCATCTCTTCTGCTTGTTGCCTGTCCTTAGCAGTGGTTTCCTAGCAGATATTCAACCATGAAGGCCTGATTCACACAGTCTCCTCTTAACAGTTGTTCTAGAGATGTGTCTGCTGCTAGAACTCTGTGTGGCATTGACCTGCTCTCTGATCTGAGCTGCTGTTAACCTGCGATTTCTGAGGCTGGTGACTCGGATGAACTTATCCTCCGCAGCAGAGGTGACTCTTGGTCTTCCTTTCCTGGGGCGGTCCGCATGTGAGCCAGTTTCTTTGTAGCGCTTGATGGTTTTTGTGACTGCACTTGGGGACACTTTCAAAGTTTTCCCAATTTTTCAGACTGACTGACCTTCATTTCTTGAAGTAATGATGGCCACTCGTTTTTCTTTACTTAGCTGCTTTTTTCTTGCCATAATACAAATTCAACCTCTTTGAATGAGAAGGTGTGTCCAAACTTTTGGTCTGTACTGTGTATATATATATATATATATATATATATATATATATATATATATATATACACACACACACACACACACACACACACACACACACACACACATATACACATATACACATAGTATATTGGTTATACCGTACATTTGATTCAGTAGTTCTCTACACTAGAGTACTGAAATTCAAAGATAATTGGATGATGAAACATCAACCTGATCCATGATCAGAGCAAATTAAATCGGCTTTTCAGCAGGTCTGGAAGATTTAAACAGCCGTAAAAAACCTTTTAACACTGCTCTGACAAAGAAAAGAATGACTACCAAAGAGCTTGTGTCGGGTAAAAAGCGAAAGCATGAAAAGCTGTGTTCAAAAGGTCTACCAGTCCAAGCTTTCCTCGCCATACAAAATGTAATTAAAAAGCCCAAGCCCAGGGTACACATGAAAGTATTTCAGGGGGAAAAAAGAAAAGCCTTCGGTTATTATAAGTCTCCTTTTTCATAAGTTTTAATTATACAAGTCTCTGCTTTCACCATGTGGCCATGCTAGGCGCTGGTGTCGCAAGATAAATGCTCGGTACATTATTAGAGGAATTTTTAAAATATTAATTACCAATTATCTTTAGGCAGGTGACCGTTTCATTATATATAAAAGGCTATTTAAGTTACAGCAGAGTTTATACGATTAATAAGCTGAATAACTACATAGCAAAGGCTAAACCAAAAAAAAAAAGAGTGTGTGTATGCATGTTTTCATATCTTAGTGGAGACACTTGCATGCACTAGGACAGGAATATCTGACACCAAATGTTTCCTTTTTGTTCACAGATTAGGGTTTATAAGGTCCTCATAAGGATAGTAAAACTGAGCACAAGAACCGACCTGAAGAACAGAGGTTTTTACCTGTTGAGGTGAGTGATCACGTATTTGAAAACGTCATAATTCACAGACGGAAATTTCCTCACGATGTCCTTGAGCACTTGCAGTCTTTCAATATGGTCCACTATTTCTGCAAAGATGGAAGCACATAAATCAGATTCATGAGGGCCTTGAAAGAGTTAATCACTCGATTTTAGAATGTTTGTGAAGCGATTTAAGAAACTGTGTCCAAAAATATCCACTCTGATATTAGGTGCTTAACAGCGTCTCGATCAGCTGTCTTCCTGCTAGCAGTGCCGCCGAGACCGCGGTGTGCGAGACTAGTCGCGACACATCTGCGAGTCTGACGCTGACGTCACCGAGTAAAAAACGTTTGCTCAGAGAATACTGCACAATGGCTGTTGTGAGAGAGAGGATGAGTGGAAATCTGGCAGCAGCTCAAGCAATAAGACAGTAAACCGGGGCACAGAGGCAAGAGTGAAAGAGAAAGAGAGAGAGAGAGAGAGAGAGAGAGAGACGCAGAGAAAAGGAGAAGCAATGCAGAACAGAGACATTAGCCGACTGCTGAGTGCCTACAGAGTTTGTCAAGAACACGTCATACCAGACTCCAGATTAGATTCAGCACCACAGCTTGGGGAGAAAAAGGAAGCATCAGGAGGAAAAGAAATAGCTCAAGCTCAAGGAAAAAAAAAACCATCAGCGAGGATAAAACAAAAAAAAATAAATAAAATTTTAATACATGTGCATTTAAATTACTAATCGCCAGCCTCCTTGAGGATGGGATTATAGAGTGATGATAGGATTTATTTCCTGTTGAGTTCAGCACAGATTTCTTCAGTTCCTGCTGAATCACGGAGACGGAGGTCCAAAACGGATTCTAGCCGGCCGTCTTATCATCAGCAGAGAGGCGTTTACCTTAGGGAGCTGCTTTTAGTCAAAGTGATTTCATTGCGCCGGAGAGAAAAAGGGTTGAGGGTCTTGCTCAAGGAGCCATCGGCGACAGCTTGGCGTGGCGTGGTGGTGGAATTCAAACTCGCTTTACTTCAAATGTAACCAGACAGCAGTAAAAGCCACATACAGCTCATTCAGATCTTTACCTTTCCACACATCAGCACCACGGCTCTCTGCTACATGTTTAATAAGAAAATCCATCACACTTACAATTAAAGTATAATCCATTAATTACACCAAATGACAAATCGGATGAAATAGGCATCTGCTAATAATATCAGATTATTATCTGGATCCTGGTCACATGACTAGCTGCATGACATCAGCACGACAGGCCGTGTGACCATGAGTCACTGCGCAGTCATACAGTAGATGGATAATATCGAGTCCCACAGTGCTAAGTGTGTGGCTCTTGGGAATTACAGGTTTATTTATAGTTATATTTACAGTAAGTAACCAGGTGACATTTATTATTTAGTACGGGTATAATGGTGCACGAAAACCACGGTTTTGAAATAATGCGGCTGTGTCCTCGCAGCCACTCGACCCGCATGCTCACCGTCAAGTTGAGTTTGGCATCTAAGGTGGCTGTCATTTCTTTATAATCTCACAGGTGTTACATTTTGAACCATTTACACGTTTTCATCTCATGTGATAAGAGTAAAATGATTTGCTTTAGAAGTAATAAATATGGCGGACGACAGGGACACGTGAGGCAGAAAATGTAGCTTGTAAGTTAAATGTTTATTAACTTACCTTGTATTTGAAGTTAGTTTGTATTGTTTAAATGCCGTGCTTGGAGAGAAAACTAATGTTAATGTTAATGTGCTACATTTAATTAGTGATGGGAAGTTTGAATCATTTTAGTGACTCGGTTCTTTGAATCTCGTTCCTCAAAATGAACAGATCTTTTTTGTGTCATTTAGTTCATTTCGTTGTAAAATGTTACATTTTCAATAAACAGACCCCAACACATCTACATACACACACAAATTTTGGCTATAGTTCCAGTAATGAAAATATTACAATGCAGCTAAGGACATATTATAAACAGAATGAGCAGCTCACCATAATGTCATCTGGTTAAAAAAGTTATTAGTTCTTCTAAATCTATTGCACTTCCACTCGGGACTTGGAAGACTCATTGAGGAGAACCGTTCAACACTGTTTCCTGTACATAACTTACGAAGGTTCTGCGCTGCTTTGCCCATGCGCGCCCAGTAGAAAACGAATTTAATTATTAGCTTGTTGCTAACATACCCTAAACGTCCGGTTTCTTATTCCGTCTGTCAAATGCACAAAACTCGGAAATGATATGAGCTGTAAATAAGGGCTTGGGCTGTAAAGCTGAATTTCATACAAAATTTAAAAACTTGTTTAGAACTTTTAGAACCTGCACAAATTCCATCTCTCTAATCTGATACCTGAATCTTGTGCTACGAGTCCTCAGCGATGTGCTGCCTCTTCCATTCATTTAAATTAACTGAATTCATCGAGAAAATCTCCGACCTCCCATCCTGTACTGAATGATAGGAATACGACTCGACTTGTACCCCGTTGCACCCCTACTGTTTACTGCACAGACTATATTGTATAATGCACTTCATAATGCATCAGGAAAGGGATGTGAATTCAGAAAAAAACTGACTAGTACATGCACTTAAAACACGTCATAAATTACATAACAAACAGATACCACAAAGATACAGAATTAAGCAAAGAGACACACTACCAGTGTGCCTGTCGTCTTTACTGAGTGATTAACAACATCTTGCAATTATATTTATATGCAAAGGCAGCAGTACAGAGTTTAATTCTGTGCTGCAACAGCAGGGTGTACACAAAGTAGGGCTGCACCATTTGATTAAAAAGTTTACATTGTGATTATTCTCACACACATTGCGAATAATGGCACTGCACGTAGTGGGTTGAAGGTCCATGAACTTGAAATTCCCGGTCTCGTGTGTTTATTAGTTTCTGAAATCTGGCCACTATTACTGTACCTTCGCTAAGTAATCTCTGATCTTCTTGTCTCTTTGATGTCTTCTCATTCGGCATGATGTGCCTCGTATTAGTTCTTTATACTCGTATTCACAAATCAGACACATACACACACGCCACTAGTTTAAAACAAACAATGCACTGATCAGTGAGGATGTGATTGAGTCTCCGAGTCCATGGGTCATGTTTAGTATACTGCGGGCAAAACGCCACACGAGTTACTGACTACGCACACATTACCTGTAACAGATTGCACTTCATTTTATTTTTGACACTAGATAATTCACACACCCTGTATGACAAGGGAAAATTATTTTGAAAAGTTTGTTTAAAACTGCAACAAAATCTGAAAATATCAAAATATAATGAATTGGGATATTTAGAAAATCGTGCTACTGACCGAATCGCGATACAAATCGAATCGACCCCTAGGTGGTCCCTGGTGGTTCTCATGCCTAGTAATCATATAGTCACGATTCATTCCGCGTAATTCATCCGTTGAGATGTCAGACGGCTCTACAAAATGGCTGGGTTCCAAACAGTGCGCTGGGGGCATGGACACGATGTAATCAAATACCTCCGATGTCTATCGTCATCGCAGCTAATCCTCAACAGATGACTTGGGTTATTTTGGACGCAAATACAGTACTAGCGAAGTGTTATTTTAAACAGCTTGTACAGTATGATAGGCTGATATGATCCAAATATTTACACTTTAAAGTGATTTATGCCGTAGATAACTTTTGGACCGTGAAGCTAGTGCTTGGTGTGGCATAGCGAGGACAAAAACTGAGGACATTTTACTTCAAATCAAAGACAAATTTGATTCAGTATTTAATCTAATTAATGTAATGATGCAATGTTTTTTCTTCTCCTGTTCGTTTGCATATTTCCACCGATCATGAGAGGATGACGTGCTCTTTATGTGCGGCGTCTGGGTTTTATAGTTAAGCCCCATTTATTTAGAAGAAGCTTATAAATAGTTTTATGTTCTGGCGCAGGCTTTAAAATGTGTGCTGGATGGGAACGAGAGCTGGGCGGGGGGAAATAGTAGTAAAGGTTGTCACGGCGACCTTGGTGTAAACAGTATTACACATGGAGGTGGGAGGTAGGGTAATATAATCGGTTTTCACATTTAAAATTTTTTTTAAACAAAAGGATATCATTATAGTTATTTTTAGATATCACCAAGCTCTACTGCACTATAAAAAAAAAAAGACAAATTTAAAATTCTAATTCTAAAATGGGACACATTCAGGCAGGGGAATTATTACCCATACTCAAACAAGGAAAAGTTTCTTTATGATTCATTCCATGATAAAAAAAACTTCACTATTTAAATTTCAGGACTCTTTAAGTTCAAGTAGCTCAACTCTTGTGAGAGTGCTAACAATCTCAGATCTCCGACACATCGAAAAGAGAAAGAGAGGAATGATATACTCACTAGCTGCTTCTACAAGCTCGGGATGGAGACTGTAGGGAATGAGTGGGTCTGGTAGATCAGCGAAGAACGCTTTGAGTGCCCCGGCTGCAGCGTTCACAGCAACGTCCATGGCCATTAAATCCACACTGTGGTCTATATATAGAGAACCGACAGAAATGTTAGCGCGAGGAAAGTGATAGTAAAGTGAAAGCTGCATCGTAATATCTTTCGTCAGATGTGCCTCCACAGTGTGGATTAATTATGTAAAATAGAATGCAGAAGGTGACGAGGACAAACCGAGAGTGCAGAGTGCGGAGAGGGGGAGTGATGAAAGAACAAGCAAAAACAAAAGGCTGAACTGAAGATGAACTGACGGACACAGAAAGGCAGAAACTCAGCAGACCGAGAGGTGAGATCATAGCTCTGTATGGTCACTGTCCACTGTAATCTTTCTACTGTCCACAGGCTCATCTGCACGGTTCGGCAGGCTGCAGTGACCGGGCTTTAATAAAAATATACAACCTCTGTATTTCTACCACAAAAAGAGCATTTAAGCAATAAACACTATTCATCATTTCAAAATATATGAATGTCTGGGCCAAAAAAAAAAAACAAATAAAAAGATGCACACACTAAGATTTCATTCAATGCACCCTGAATGCCCAAGATCACATGATCTTTTTTTTTTATCACTCCACAGTCCAATCTTTATGCTCCCTAGCAAACTGAAGCTTTTTTTTTAACGCTTTTTGACTCCCTAACAAGTGATTTTCTTATGTCCACTCAGCTGGTCAGTCGCAATCCTGTGAGATCTCATTACTGTATGCTTATAGAAATGCTCTTACTTCCATTATGAAACATACTCTAACTTTGGTTCACTCATCATCTATACCGCTTAATCCTGTATTCAGCGTCATGGGGGGCCTAGAGCCTATCCAAGGAGACTCACACTCATTCACACACTACGACCAATTTCGGAATGCCAATTAGCCTAACCTGCATGTCTTTGGACTGTGGGAGGAAAACGGAGTACCCGGAGGAGACGCACCAAGCACGGGGAGAACATGCAAACTCCATGCACACAGAGACGGGAATCGAACCCAAACCCTGGAGGTGCACGGCGACAGTGCTAACCACTACACCACTGTGCCACCCTAGCTTTGGTTTTTACTTTGGTTTTTACTGATTTTTTTACCATGCAACTTTACCAAGTGTTGATGGTGAAGTGATCTCCAGCCATGATTTTGATGATTTTTTTCTAACCACATTTCTTCGGTTCAGCACAGTATTTCTGGGTACTGATAATGTGCTGAAGGCTTCTCAACCCGATTCCAGCTATTTCAAATCAAATCTCCTTAGTTGCTTTCTTTGCTTGTTGCAGCCCAATCAATCTGGCACTTGTGAAATGGAAACTTTTTGATCTTGCCTGGGCAGTGATGATGAATGACGATGCTCTAACGGTAGACCTATGTTTAAACATGACTACTGAAAATGACTACTTTCTAGTGTTTCTTATGCGATCCTGAAAAATGGGGTCATTCCAAAAAAGTTCTTTAACACAAGCTTATGGTAGTGATATGTTTTTTTTGTTTTGTTTTGTTTTTTTAAGTCTGTGAACCTGTTTCTTGTACACGCCACCTGCGTACTTTATACTTTATCCTCCGGACTCCACCCGTGAGCAAAGAATTGTTCTCTTACGATGTGAGACAGTAACTAAACATGAAAACCATGCAGTGTAAAATGTGGCTTAACAAGTACATCAAGATTCAAAAAACAACACTAAATCATTTCTTATTTTAATTCTTATCTAATCTATTCTATAATATTATTTATATAATATTATATAATATCTATATAATATACATAATATCTACATAATATTTATAATCTATAATATTATTCTATTATAACCAACACTTAACTAATAAGAAATAATCATCAAAAGACTGCAAGTTTGTACAAAATGCAGCCCAATTCAAATGTTCTTGGGAGACTCTGTAGAGGCACAACAGGAAAGCATTCGACCTTTTATATTAGGAGTCCATGCGTTCAAATCTAATGATGCTACAGCCTCTTATGTCTGAAAATCAATAGAGTGAAATCAGATGTGAAGGCCTTGTCCATTACACTGACACCTACTAATCCTTCTGTATGTGGAAGAGGGCAGATAGCACTTTCCACCATGATGAGGTTTTCCTCTGAGTGTATTACACTGCCTTGTGATACGGAAAGAACAGCGGTTCAAAAATAAGGCACCTTATATGTCCCACTGGAATTCATCATTGCTCTTAGTTAGTTACTGTTGTACAATAATGTACAGGGAGGGAACTGGCAAGTCACCAAATAAGGGGGGAGAGGAAAAAAAAAAGGTGTGAGGAGGAAACAACTGAACCGCTCTACATCACTTTTATGGGCTCTAACCCTGTCAAACATTAACATAATTACTCCCATCTTGTTATCTATTGAGGTCTCGCTCATCTGCTCTTGACTAACAGGCCATTAGATAAGTAAAAAGCCTTGTTTCTCTCTGGTGAATACATTAGCCTGTAGAGCAAAGAGAGATGAGAGGAATGATTTTTCCGCAGAAATTAAAGAGGAAGGAAACTGGCGTCCAAAAGAGATGAATTATTAACCCGGCTTTGCCGACACAGTGTTTCTCTGCAATCACACGTAATTGTTTCAAGTTTGTGAAAAAAACACAGGCTATGATCTGCCGGCACAGTTCCTGATTAAGTACCTTGGTCAAACTGTTTCTGAATGTTGTCCTGATCGGTCTTGTTGCCGCTCACACGATACAAGCCTTCTGCGGTGAGCCCTAGAAAAGAACGCAACAAACAAATGAACATGGAACAATTCTGTTAGTCATTAACTCATACAAGGTTGAGAAAGGAGCATTTAAATAAATAATAAAAGCACAGTGATTGCTATAGCAATGCTAAAATAGTGTTGATGCAATACAATACACATGCATGTGGGGGGAAAATGGGGCTAGGTTCGTTCTCTATTTGTGAACCGTGTGCTACTGAAGGTACAACAATGTTGACTGTTCCAACCTCCTTTTTTATAACTGCCCTACATAGTGAGTCCTCATTTAGCTCCATATCAGTTGTATACAGGAGGTCATATGGTTAGTTGCATAATTTATCATGTCACAGGCTTGTTCCATTTCTGTCCACGTGCTAAAAGGCTGAGCTTTTGCTTTGTTTTATGTAACAGTGGACCGTTTCCTGGATACGCACGTTTTCCAGTGACTCGATTTAAACTTGTTTCATTTACATCGCATCAAAATCCTTAGTGCCACACCTGTGACTCCCAAACCACAGTGGGACTCATGAGAAACATCATATATAAAAAATAAAAAAAATAAAAAAAACACACACACACACACACACACACACACACACACAGTATTGTGTTTCGCCGTACTGTCCTCTGTTAGGATGTAAACATCCACTGATTGCACTTATAACAATAAGGAAACTTGTTCCCAACAAGAGGAAGTAGCTAAACATTACACTGCCACATATCTCACCATGTCTCTCTCGATGCAAACACAACTACTCAAACATCCAGCCTGTTAATGTTTAATCTAACATTATCTACGGAAAACTATAAAGCCACTTCATTAAGAGGCCAACTTGGCATGTTGGCTTGCGCGTTCTGAGTGAGCAACATTTTAAAACTGAGCTGCTGTGCATTCCTTGGATGCTCTCACATGTCAGAGCCAGCAGCACTAGGAGTTTAAGGTGAGGCACGATGTTACGCATAGACAAACAGTCCTGTTTACACAAAGGACATGTGCAGGAAGTTGAGGCGATCTGACGTACCATTCTGACTCAGGAGTCACACAAGGTGAACCAATCCTGTTTCCATGAGTGGCCGTATATAGCTTTCATTCCTTGATCTCGGTTAATTGAGTAGAAGTATTGCTCATCTGGGCCGGAACGATCTGAGCGATTACTGTAAATAACATCATGTGGTTTTAAAGAGTAGACGACCAACCAAAGAGCGACTCGAGTGAACTCGGGTTTTTATCACAGCCAAGCAATCACAAGCCTTGAAAAGATCAGAAAACATGGAATGCCAGTTTGTAAAGTAATATGTTTGAATATAAATGGCCTCTTGGTGTTAATCATGCTTGATAAATGAAAACCGTTAGCAAGAAAATGTCGCACAAGGAACATAATATCGTAGTGGAGTTTTATTTATTACAGCTTCTGAATATGTAAACTAAAAAGACAAACTGTTTCACTTTCACATAATACACTGCCTGGCCCCCAAAAAAACATTCACACAATAATATTTCATTCATCTATCCTCGGCTTTGATTATTATCACAATGTGGTGGCCAGTTCAAGCGTGAAAATGATTCCTCATGCTCCTGGAACGGACTATCACAATTCGAGTCCTGGACTATGTCTGTGCCATCAGGAAAGGAAAGCTCCACTGACGTGATAACCTGGTCATTCGGTAAATTCAGGTCATAGGCAGACTTCATTTTATTGTCAGATACCGTCACTGAGCCCTCGACCTGACAGACTGAAGCAACAGCAGATCATAACACTGCCTCCAGAGGCTCTACAGTGGCCATGGTGCATGATAGGTGCATGATGTTTTATGTGCTTCCATTGTTACCCTGACACGCCCATCGCCCTTAAAAGGACATATGGACATCCGATGAGTCCAGATTTATTATATTTATCATTGCTCTGTAGTCCAATATTTAAGCTCCCTAGCAAACTGAAGGTGTTTAGTTTGAAGCCCATGAGTTCTCCTTGCATTGTGTGTTGAAATACTTTTTTCTTTACAAAGTTCACAGTTCAGCACGATACGTCCAGGTTTAATACTGCATTGCACAGTTCCTAACCCGATTTCAGTCATTTCAGCAATTTCCTTAGTTGTTTTCTTTGCTTGAAGCAAGGCCCTTCTGAACAATGACCCGTTTTGGCCAGTGACGTCATCTTTCTATTACTTTTCACTAGATATTAAGTGTCAGTTTTAGAATGTCATAAAACCAAGATTATATTCCAGTTTAAAGAGAACCAGCCTACTAATGTGTGTGTGTGTGTGCGTGTGTGTGTGTGTGTGTGTTTTAAATGCACAGTTTAAAAATCCCTTCCACCATTCTCTGGATTCTTGAATGACTAACACACATTACGCTGCTTTACAGCTGTACAATCAATACTGAGCATTACTTACAGAGAACATATAGACTACCATGTCACAGGAGCACAAGAGCACAAGTGTGATCACAGCCCATCTTTAATGCATATTAAATATCTGCTTAGCCCCAAACTGAGCTAAAGATCACAAGCTCTTGAATGACGTAATTAGTTGATCGAGGCAGTAAGAAAGCTTGTGCACTGCCCAAAAACTTGCTGGAAAGGACAAGAACCACACTGAGTCCGCACGACGGAAACCGCAGGAGACGGGATTAGCGATAATACCTGTACGTCCATATACAAATTGTGACAGATGACCAGGCAGAGTTTATGGCTGAATAAACGTGATGAATGAAGTAAATCTGTTAGTTCAACCAAGGTCACTGCACTGATCTGAGAGCTGAAACCACATGCACAGGAGCAGCACTTGGCACACTGTCTAAATCCCCCGGCACTGCAGCACTAACTAAACTAGGTGGGTGGAGCCGTCTGGTTAAATATCTGCAGTGCTAGTTTCACGCAGGCTTCGTCAGCCGCATTCATTTTGCCGTGTTTAAGCTTTTCGGCCACCGCTGCTGTCTGCCATTGTTCGGCTGCGGAAATGCTGGAGCTTGACTGACAGGTGACCTTGCTATTTTCATCACACTTTATATTCACTCCCTGCAGCAAAGCGTACTCGTGTTCAGTGGCCTTGCTCTTATAGACAGAGTTGCCTCCAGGGCTGTCGTGGTAAGCACAACAAACCATTGGTCATGAGGAATTGTTTGGTTTCCAACGCATCGCTGTTTCACTTTGTGTCAGGTAGGGGTGTGGTTTAGCCTGAGAGCAAGAGAGAGCGATAGAGAGTGAGAGATGAGAGGGGTGCTTGAGGATGGCAAACGCCACACCTTGCTGTGTGCAAAGCAAAGCAAAGCTCACGTTTTTGGTTGTCAAAGCGTTGAGGGGGACGTTAATTTGGCAACGTTATGGATTTTGGAACAACTTTGGTACTAGGTTGTTTGGCCTTAAAAGGGGACTTGAACTCTGATTGATGCAGTGAGAGTCCTGGTGCATGTGTCCCATGTGATATGATTCATTTTACTGGGTTGATAAAAAAATTAGTTGAGCAGAAAAGCATCTTAGCATGCACAAAACATCACGGCTTGACGTGTATCCGCTACAACAGCAGATGACCACATCAGGTTCCTCTCCTGCCATCCTGCCAAGAACAGATATCTGAAGCTATCACATTTACAGCATTTGGCAGACGCCCGTATCCAGCGCGACTTACAATTGTATCTCATTATACATCTGAGAAGTTGTGGGTTAAAGGCCGTGCTCAAGGGCCCAGCAGTGGCAACCTGGTGGTGCTGGGGTTTGAACCTGGAACCTCCCTATCCCTGATCTAATGCCTTAATCACCGAGCTACCACTGCCAACTAACACAGACTCACCTAAACTGATTTCTTTTTAATAACCTGGCCTTTTTTTTTTTTAGTCCTTAACTGTGAATATAACAATAATCACCTTCTGACCAATAAAAATGGAGAATTCCATGATGTCGAGGTATAAAATCTGGCCATTAAGAGTACAAAGTATATCTTGTTACTGACTCTCACGGTTAACACTGCTGCAGTTTATGAGTAGACACGCAGGTATTTAAAAAAAAAAATTACAGCTTCTTACTGTATGTTCCACTGTTTTGCTAGAGGTACTGCAGTAATGTCACACCCATTTGTCTGCTTGGGAGAAAGGACTAAGAAAGGAAAACCCCAGATTTTGATCGCTCATCTAAAGCATTACGTCAATACATAACCTCATATATATAAATAAATACACACTTCTACTACCTGTGATGTGTAACATATTCGAGCGTGAATGCTCCAACCGTCTTAAAATAGATTTGCGTGGACACATAATATCATAACATCCATGTTGTCGTGTTCACGGTACCTGTCACTGTACGCTCTCGTACGCTTCCCTACAACACCACTCCAGCTGTGCCGAACTCCTCAAACGCTTTTGTGTTCACGCTGACCCGCCAGCTATTAAATGGCAGAATGATGTAACTCAGTCAAATGCTGAGAGGAAGGTTGAGGTCAAGCATGTCATGAAAACAGAGCGGCAGGAAGAAGTGGTGAGGGAAGTGATGTTCATTTACATGTGGCTCGGCAGGATGTTCTGCTCTCCCTTAGAGCCCTCTCATCAGACCCATCTGCAGCGCTTCATCAACAGATTACCATCATGCTTTGCCCCGGTGTACAATAAGAGCCTGTCAGTGTGCAGGAAGCAGAAGACATTACTCAAATCTATGCACACGGAGACCGAGGAAGATCACATCAATGTGCACATGCACGGTCTTTACGCGGCCTCTGCACACCCCCTCCTTAGATACTGTTACCAGCTTAAGAAAGCGTTCGGTCTGATTTTATTCCCACTGTGATGGTTGGATGAATCAGCGATTCTAATCCGACACGTTTTTTTTTCTTCTTAAATTTAGTGAATATCTCCCCACAGTCTGTTCGCTGTGTGGGCTGAGAAAATAAAAATCTCATGTTCGTTCACAAGCCTGGTTCTGTAACAAAGCGGGGCAGACCGTTTGACTAAATATTACACTGGCCAATCAGCAAAAGCAGGGGTTCATGCTCACCAATGTTCGTTCCAACCGAGTAATCTGATTAGACGAGAAGCATTTCACGAGTGCTGATAATAGAAAGTAACAGCACTGGGATGTTTAACTATATGTATCACTCCGCGTCACAGGTGCTCTAATAATCGTTAATTACTCTAATTGTCGGTGGCCAGCATGGGTGAGAGAAGGTCAATACAATCTGTAGTACTGATAACGGTATGTCATCTGATACAAACACTGACACACAGCTCCTTAACAGCTTAGCTACCATGTGTTTTCTCAGAACCACGTAACGCCAGCTGGTCGCATCTTTTCAAACCGTTGGCGTCGGCATAACCCACTCGAAGGACAGCACCATCTACTCCTTCCTTGCATTACCTCACAGACACCCATGATTGCCTGATGTGATGTGAGATTGATGTGAGAGCTCTAAATGCCTCCCATCCCACCATGCATGAGACAGCTCAGCCAATCGGCTCTCTCTCTCTTTCTCTCTAGGTCACCAGCTGCTGGAGGCTACAGGTTCACCCGGGAATCGAACTAGCAATCTCCGGATGATAGGGCGAGCACTTCACCACTGCGCCACTCGGAAGCCAAATTGTGTTGTTTCATGTTTTGTTAAGGCGAGAGACGAAGATAACTAGCTTCTTAGACGACCTTAAAAACCCAAATCCCTCCCTAACCCCTACTCACGGGCACTACTTGTTGTGTGTGACAATGGAGTACACAGCGCATTAGCTTTCCATTTCAACACTATTTGGGATTTAACCCCAGGAATCCGCAAGATTCAGCACAGAGCTGGATGAAACAAAGTGGAAACAAAAACAGAAACTTATGGGATTTATAAGATGGTTTACCAACTCCATGGTTTATTCTTCTCACCATTTGGTGAGGAATTTTAAACTAAACACCGCTGCTGGTCGTCGTTATTCGCCAGCTCCGCCAGTCACGCTTAGTTAGTTCTGCCAGTCGCGGAAGGATGTTTGTTGGTGGAGCAAAATAACTGGTTAAATAAACAAACAAATCTGCTGATAAGAAATGGCGTTTGTGGAACTGTAGTAGAAAAGCAATACCACAATCGAGGTGGTTCTGTTGTGCTGGATATGGTCATGGAGGCGCCCTCATGCCGTGCGGCACTCCCTCTCATATGATATTGCTTAAATATTATCCAGCGGTCAGTGTTCAATGCATGTCCACTCAAAGATAAAGGATATATTAAGTTCAAATATCTCTCCACAGTATCGTCTTTAACTTTTCTACTGCACCGTATACGTTTTGTAGCTCTATTTACTTTCGTAACTCCCTTAACTTTTGTCATCTTTTATCATTTTTTAATTCTCAATAACTAAGCAGATTTCATCGCACTGTTGGTTTTCCACATCCAAGAATTAAACTCCTTTACTTAGTAATGGTGTGAACTGTGACATGACAGTAATAAAAATGAATCTGAAATGTCCATTAAAGCTTTTCATTCAATAAGTTGCTTATACAGTAGAGGAAGCTCATTAAGCTTGCTTTTATATTTAGTTCAAATCCCCCGACGAAGCTCGATCCAGTGTGAAGGTTTAGCTGAACTATATTTCTTTACACTGTAATAGTGTATTTACTACGTTAGGGATTTAATCAGATGCACTCCTAAATGAGGACTGGAGTTCCTAAACCGGTCTCACTACCGCAATGACCCCCTTTAAACCTCACAGTTGTGGCTGATTATCAACCTAATCTATAGTATCACTACTGAAATTTAAGATGAGATCAGTTGCAGCTAAATAAATATAAATAATCGCCCAAAATGAGGCGGCCACGCCCTCGCTCCGTGGGCCGCTTGCTTTGTTATTGCAAACATGAAAAAGGTCAGCATCGGTTAACTTCACAAACACTCTTTTTCCCTGGGAGGTCCATCAGGCTGAAATGCAGAGCAACCTGGAAAAGGTCACCTGATTAAACGCAGCTGTGGGGAGTGTGAAGTGGCCCGAACAGGTTGAGCATAGAGCAGCTCCCGATTGTTACATTAGAGCTGCCTCATGTACGTGTAACAATGCAGTGTATAGCGCTGGACCGTATCAATTGATACAAGAGTCCGCATTGAACAGACTGCATAATAACGTAGGATATTCGCCACACACACTGCTCGTGTTTTCATTTCATCAAGCCCACACATCCACCTCGGAAAAAAAGAGAGCTTCGTCTTTACATTGATTCAGAAGAGCCTTTCTCCTAGGCATGCTGTTTTCTTGAGCCAATATGGAAGAACGCTTGTGTACTATCTTAAGAGACGCACAAAAAACGGTTACACTGAGATCTGGTGTGTGGGAGCACTTTGACCTCGCAGTAAGTTGCAAAGCCGACAACCAAGGAGTAGTGGACTGAAACGCTGTAGTGTGCTCAATTCCCAAACACAAGGGAGAATAAAAATATAGAGGCAATTTAAAATTTACATAGTGCCTGAGCTGGACACAGCAGCAGGGGAGATACTGTCCGAACCAGTAAAGAAGCTATTTAAACGACGGCAAGCTGCCAAGTAAGCCATGAGGACCATCTTATAAATGTTCTCATGCGTTTCCAGGAACGACGACCGGCGCGACATATTGCGGTACATTTAGAGAGAAACCTGCGATTCACAGCAAAAGAAGAGAAATGCTGTCCAAAACTGTCTTGCGGCTCCATGACAAAGCACGTCCCCATACAGCGACCACGACCTTGAGGCAACTCAACAACTGCAGTTTGAATGTCTTTCACATCACATCCCCCCATTGTCCTAATCTGCACCATTATGTCTTCAGTTCACTTAGGGCGTTTTCACATTAGGCACAATTGATTTGGGACGACTGGGTTCACATTATTTTTGCTCTTCGTTCTCGGGTACGCTTGCGTGTTTACAGTCTCCAATACAGAAGCTGGCAGTATGCACCTACTTCAATTGTGAGCCGCCACAGTCATAATAAAAGAGAAGAAATAAATGAGGAATTTACCCAACAAGCTATGCTTAATATTATGGATATTTCAGAAAAAATGTCAAGAGCTACATTCTCGCATAGCTTCCTACTTTAACGGTACAGTATTTAACGGCATGTCTTTTAATCCGAGTACTCAGAAGACGAGATGGGCGAGTGCTACAGCGATCTACTACCCATCTCGGGTACAACTGGCTTCCCTGTCTGATTCAATCTATTCCCATCGTGTTCTCGAGAACACCTTTTCCAGTGGACCCGGGCACGGTTTCCTGAGCGCGGAACAATCGTGTTCTCACTGATCAAGATGAACCAGACTTTGGGGTCAAGTGCTCTCAGGAACACTACCACAGCCCTAATATGCCAGATGTTTAATTGTCACATAGTAGTGCACAGATTTAGTTTCATACACAATAATAACAATCAATTAAAAACCTGAGGCAGGTATTCAGGCAATGCTGACTTCTGTAACATGTTGTACTGAGACACTACCACATCATAATATCGGACTGCATTCTTATAATGCATCATTATATCCCTAACAATCACAGCAGGTGTGGCTCTCATCACACGCTCTTCCCCGGACTGCGTCAGTATTACTGGAATGCACTAAAAGCTTTTTAATTGTAATCATTACAACACCTCGTGTTTCTGTTAGTACAGCGCATCCACGGTGCAAAATAACTGTGCATTCTATAAATGGTGCCCTGCTTGTTTCTGCAGGATCACACTGTGCTGAGATAAAGGTCACATGGAGAGTGTAACCTTTTGCAACTAGGTTTGCTTCCCATGTGGCCATGAGGTAGAGGATGCATGCATAAAACAACAACAACAACAAAAAGGTAGCCTATAATAAACACTCCACTTACACCTCAAGAAATGCTGCTTGAGCTTATGAATGAGACTGCAACCATGCTGAAATCAATACCGAATCCATTATTAGTGAGTATATAATAGGTACGATGCGCCGATCAATCAGCCAGCGACCGGAATCGTCCAGTTTTCAGCATGAATGGCCATAGAAATAGAAGTAGCGTTTGGATTTCATTTTGAAAATCCACACTTTAGGAGAAAATAAAATGCGCATCGTCTGGCCGATTTAGTGTTCAGATCGCGCACATGCTCCAGAGCAGCGCAACAACAACAACAAGAAAATATAAAAGCGTTCGCGAGTTTAAATCCAGCTGCGCCCATCTGTACCCGGTAGTCTAAGGAGCATGTCTTTTTAGAGAGAAGGGGAGGCATACTTGATCTACATAACAAAATGTACATGATGTACATAACAAAATATGGACTATTACATATAACCTATAACGTTTTCTACACTGCACAAGGTCAAGTTCAAGGTTACAGAGTCAAACCTAATTTTATTTACGAATACAATCCAGCAGTCTCGGCGGAAGTGTGTGACGGCTTCCGTGTGAGCAGTTTGGTAGCTGTTAACTCATTTTCAGTTTGATTTCATTTATATATGAGATTAAGTTTGACTCTGGCTATTTTTTGTTTTTCCATTTCGAGATGTGTTTGAATGAGTGAAAGCCCTGCAACCTTGGGCAGTTTTGGAGAAAATGTAAAAATGATACAGTATTTAAAGGTAGATGTTTTACTGGTATATGTTTTATGTCTGATTCCTGGTGCCGAACTGGACTCCATGTTAACTTGGACATCTTCACTTCCAGCTGTCTAACACACAGTATGACTGCAGATTAATCCCTGCTATCCGATATCCTAAATGAGGATGGGTTCCCTGTTGAGTATGGCTTGTCTCAAGGTTTCTTCCTATTGGGCCTCCGAGTGGTGCAGTGGTAAAGTGCTCGCCCTATCATCCGGAGATCGCCAGTTCGAATCCTGGGTGATGCTGTAACCTCTCACTTCCACAACAGTCAAACGCAGTGCATCTCTCTGCGTTTAACTTCATCCTGTGTGTGCTCAGATTAGGTTTGACTTAGGTTTCCTCCATTACACGCAATTGTTGAAAGGCATTTGTTGCATGTTGTGGCGTCGGAATCCTTTGTTGTGAAATACAGCCACACTAGCTTTAGGTGTTCTAATTCACGTGCAGCGAGCTAACGCTACCTGCTCCCGTCAGAGCAAGGCTAACTGCGTTCATGCGGATGGTCTCGTTTCCCGAGTGCTGTTAACTCGGAATGTGAAAACAACGTGCAGACTTGCGTTACTACAAACGTTAGTTGGATTTGTATTATTGTTATTATCTCAGTCAGGAAATCATTTTTCTTGCGCGGTGAGGGTGTTATGCTTCTCACGTCCATTTCAGAGAACCAGAGGTCAAATATTTCAATCGATCGCTCGGGCATTTAAGTGAGGCACTGAGATCTGCTTCAGTCTGTATATAAAACACATATCCAGTAGGTACCGGTGCCATATTGGTCCCGGGTTCCGATCTCCACCCTTAATCTTAACGTGGGCTGAATGATCTACCACTGAAACAGCCATCAGTGAAACTGCTTCTTCGTGAGATGATCCTGCAGTGTGCAAATGGCACTCGCACTCAGACCTGTTCACACTGTCTGCTCGAGACGTGAGGGCACTGGAGGAGGGTATTGCAGGTGCTCAAGCATCAGAAAACTCTCACACCTGTATACTGATGAGAGCAGGAGCCCACTAGCCGAGCGTCTCTTCATCCCTAACACGGCAGTTTAACACTGATGGAGGAGGATGCCGCAGATACACACGCTTTAGGGAGTGCGAGTGCACCAAACACCCACCACACACACACACCATAGGCAATCCTTCAGCAGTAACTAATGAAGTAATTGGATCCAGAATTCAAATGTCTGGTCCAGACTCTTGAAATGAGAATTCATCATTTTTGCTTGGGAAATATATTACAAAAAGCTTCAACTCAGCTAAAAATTGAATACACAACACCAAAAGAAAAATAATAATGAATGCAAAAACCGGATGTACCACCAATTTATGTGCATGCATTATTTATTATTTATTATTTGTTATTCAATGCGTCTGTGTTGTACCTTATTTTTCAAATCGAGCACCTACTCACAATGAAACCACGCCTGTGATGATTCAGAAAGTGCTTCTACATCAGAACATCTCCTCCCACCTAAAAGTTTGGAGATGACTTCAGAGAAAACCGGACCAGTTCAGCAGGCAGTTCAGAAAAAAAAAAAAAAAAGAAAAACAAAGAAGAAGCATGAGGTCGCTCTATAGACTGGAGAAAGTTATTGACTGAAAGTAATTCACTGAAATCCCCAGGTATGGTGGAGATAAAAAGGCAGTTTGTACTTGCATCTTTCAACGCTGGTTGAGTGTTATCGTGCTTTACAAGTGACAGAGTGCCTTCATTTTCAAAACGCTATTGTCGCATATCAGAGATAATGCTGGCATACTTATCATCTTAGAGGAGCTGAATTCAATGGAGGGCTCTTGTTACACCGTTATCGGCTGCTTAGAGGAGAACTTTGTCAGTCTCCACACCACTTTAAATATTGTTCATCATTTGTCTGAAGTCCTCTTAGAGTAGTTTTACACCAGAACGCTGATAGATTCCTGACTCTGCCTGGGCGGGTGCTGGTGGTGATGAATTTCCTTGTACATTGTGGCTCGGGTAGTTTCTTTTTAGTATACATTTTATCATTTTAACAGACACGAATGCAGATGGTCCAACAATAACTAATTTCAAAAAAGAGTGTATTGGTTGAGATTTTGAAAATTCCAGGTTTTTATAACGTAATGTCAACATGAGCTATGTGGTGTTTTGTATTTATGTTGTCTTGCCATGTAAACAGATGTGTGTCAAAAAAGATCTCCATGTCTTTGGACTGTGGGAGGAAACCGGAGCAGCAGTACTCCATGCACACAGACCATGAGGCAGGAATCAAACCCCGACCCTGAAGGTGCAAGGCGACAGTGTAAATCTAAGCACTAAGCCACCGTGCCACCCAAATTATACACTCACTCACTTACTCAACATCTGTACCGCTTAATCCTGTATTCAGGGTGGCGGGGGGGGCTGGAGCCTATCCCAGGGGGCTTAAGGCACAAGGCGGGGTACATCCTGGACAGGGTGCCAATCTTTCGCAGGGCACACACACACTCATTCACACACTATGGACAATTTGGAAATGCCAATTAACCTAATCTACATGTCTTTGGACTATGGGAGGAAACCGGAGTACCCGGAGGAAACCCACCAAGCACGGGGAGAACATGCAAACTCCATGCACACAGAGACAGGAATCGATCCCGGACCCTGAAGGTGCAAGGCGACAGTGCTAACCACTACACCACTGTGTCGCCCCAAATTATACACAATAAAAAATAAATTAAAAAAACATTTTGTTCACAGATCAGGTTTGTTGTGGGACAGGATTTACAGTGCTGCGGCCATTTTCACACAGAAAGCAAAAGCAAAAATAAATAAATAAATAAACTTGCAAGAAATGTTTAGCACCGTTATAATGTTATAACAAGAACAAACTTGTTTCACAAGCAGTACCTTAACCATAGACAGATGGTTGATTTGATAAAAAATGAAGCAAGCTGCCATTTTTAGAGGAACAAAACACTTATTGTAAAATAATCGGAACAGTAACGGTCTTCCACAATAGCCTGTCGTGGATTATTTTTCCATCACAGCACATCCTGTTTTAACCGTTATGTATTTTATACTAGAAATATTGGTACGTGACAGTCCATGCATAGTGTAAGATGTGGGTATATTAGTCTTTACCCATCAGTATACCTTAATTGTGATTTATTGATTTTTTTATATGGAAAGATTTTCTCCATCTCTCTGGGTAGGAGGAATCTGGAATCATAAGCATCTGTGATTGGGTGTGTCATGCATGCATTTCCCCCAACATATGTTCAGGAATGCAGCATGACCATCAATAAAAAATAATAAAATTGCATGTTTCCTCAATCAGGCCAACCTGTGCATTATGTCATCATAGATTGATAGCTTTACTATTGTCAGCTTTATTTCACATCAGCATCACGATTAAAAACACAGCTGTGACATGATAAACAAGACAGTTGACACAGGTGGTTCTGCATTCATGGGTAATGATTTACATAGCCACATGTTTCATGCAAATCAGCACTAACTCTTAAAAATGATAATAATAATAATAATAATAATAATAATAATAATAATAATAATAATAATAATAATCATAATAAATTTAAGGTCTCCTGGAGGTCATATGGATCAAAAGGAGACTCTGGATGAATATACTTTTAACGTTTTTATATGCAAAGCAAATAAAGTCACATGTGGTGCAGTAGGTTTGTTCGCCATTACAGCTACACAAAAACGCATAAAGTATGTGCAAAATATCGACAGATCAGCAGAACCAGATGAAGACGAGATGCTGCATAATTGTGTTAGGGAGGGTCAAAGGTCATGTTTCTACTGCATCAAAAGAAATAACAGGAAAGCAAATTCATACGCACTTTTAAAAAAAACAATGTTTTTTTTTTTTAAATGACGTTTTATTGCACATATTCATCACACGACTTCAATACACCTAAGCAGATTATTCTAATGTAATAGCCGTTACCTGAGCGTTGACTGGACGCAATAAAACGAGTTCCCTTATGAAAATGCTTATCTGAGACATTTAAGCAGGTCAGAATATAAGCAAAGGACAGGACATTAATATTTGTATTGGAGTCACTATAAATCAAAGCAGATGCCACAAAGGATAGAGGAGGAGAAAAAAAAAAAACAAAGGTCAGAGAGTGCAAACTCCCTCTTTGCTTTCACAACAAAATCTATAGGAGGATAAAAGCCGGATGGTTCCATCAAAAGCAATGTGGGTGAAGGCTAGTGACTGATGTCCACGACAGACGCGTGCACTTCCTTGATGTGATGAAGTGATTCGGTAGAACGGGTCTCATAATGCGGCCTTTTATTGTCTTGACGATCACAAACAGCTCCAAATGTGTTTTAACACTCGGGCCTTGACAGCAGGTTTAATCGTGAGGAGGAGACAGATAAAAGACAGCTCCGAGTGCTTTTACATAAGCAATTCTGTCTGTTAGTGTGAATAGACCGACTTGGGTTTTATCCAAAGGGATATTTTTGTGTGTATATGTGTGCGTATATGTGTGTGTGTGTGTGTGTGTGTGTGTGTGTGTGGTAAGTACAGCCTCTACAAAATTGCTAGCAGAGGGTTTAGCAGATGCGAAGCGCCTTATCTGCTGCCTGCAGCTAGACTCCTCTCTTACAAATAGTGGCACAGGGCTAATCATTAACATAAAGATTTGCTGCTCTACACACACACACACACACACACACACACACACACACACTCGCATGGACCCCTGCTATGTTGACACAGGTGACACTTAATGCAGTAAAAGCACCAATTCTCTAGGCTGCTTGTGTGGGTGAAACACACATCCTTATGCAGAAGTGCTTTGGACAAACAGGCGCCCGGCTCTGTGCTCAACCCGGCAGAACGTCACAGTCCCGCGGTGCTCGGCGCGCGCAGGGGCGGTAAGGTGGCCCAAGACATCTGCACATCACTCCAGCTCATCTCTAATTCATATTGAGCAGATGGGTTACATTTGTTTTAGTTTTTTGTCTTTTTTTTTGTTGTTGTTAACGACTGCATAAACTGGAGTGGATGAAATGTCTCGCTTGGGAGGAGATACGGCTTTTAGGAAAAAAAATGGCCGCAAAATGTCATTTTCACTGCGTTGTGCTGCGAGGGTGAAAACTTTAAATAATCAGAGATTGGGGTTTTGGCATATGTCCTTCAACATTACAGCGCAAACATAGACAAAAAGATTTGTAGTCAATTATTACATATAATAAAACTGATGGTTTTTGGAATTTTTGTCTGTCTGTCCGTTTGTTTGTGCACGCATCACGTAAAAACTACCGAACTCATTTCAACTGTTTCGCAGGTGTATTCGGCCGAGCTTGAGATAAACTTTAGGCTTTGTTTCATCGCAATTGGCCCACGGGAAGAGAAGATATGCTACTTTGAAATTTAAAAGGAAAATGCACTTGTATCATATAAGCTTGAAAAAAATCATTAGCTCATCTCAAAATTCAACAGGTGGCGCTGTACATTTTTTAACACAGCCTAATGAGTATGCAGCTGAAACCTACTTAATAAACACGATCTCACACCTTCATTCCGCGCACACCTAAAAACGTTAGTTCTTTCCAAAATTCAACAGATGGCGCCGTACATTTTTTAGTGTGCGCAATTAAATTCCATGCGAACTGTAAATCTGAAGAATAACGTTAATACCTGTTCTGTTGTTGTAATGTACTACAGTATTAAATCTACTCATATACAGTACCAGTCAAAGGTTTGGACACACCTTCTAATTCCCATGGTCTTTCCTGATTATATTTATTTCTACACTGTAAAACAATGCTGAAGAAGTCCACAATATGCAACAATCTCCTTTGAACAGTTGATATTGAGATGTGTCTACTACTTATGCTCTGTAGGTTCAATCTGCTCTAACCTCTGGTGCTTTTTGTTAATTGATGACTTTTGAGGCTGGTGACTCTAATTGAACTCCTTTGCAGCAGAGGTAAGTTTTGTTCCAGCCTTCCTGAGATGGTCTTCATCATAGACCCAGTTTCATCATCATGGTGCTTGATGGGTTTTGCAAATGCACTTGACAATACTGTTCTTGCAAGAACTATTCCAGAACAAATAACCTTTGTGTCATAAAATTCCAGACGTGTTATTTCATAGCTTGGAAATCCAACGTATTGTTCTAGAATGTAGAAAATCCAATCCATTTGACATGTCTCAGCTTCCAGCTAATCTGAGAATCTTCACAGACATCAAGTAAACATGCTAACAACAAACAAATAAAAGGACCATCCGCACCCTACAACCTGGTATGAACTCTCATGGGTTTTTCAGCTGTCACTATCAGTGAAAGTATGCGAACACCTGACTATTAGACTCGTACTCGCCACAGAGCTGGAAGCACACAAATGTCTAGGGTGTCTTGGTATGTATGCTGTAGCTTTAAGCTGGAACTAAGATGCCCGAACATGCTCCGGCATGACAGTTTCGCTGTGCACAACGAGAGCTCCATGAAGGAATCGTTGCCAAAACCGAGGTGGAAGAACTCGAGTGTCCTCCACCAGAGCCATGACCTCATCCCCCCAAATCAACACCTCAGGGACGAACCGGAACAACTGACTGCCCGACCAAGCCTACTTGTCCGTCATCAGGCCCTGACCTCACTAATGCTCTTTTGGCTGAATGGGAAATCTAGAACAGGATGTACAAAAAGCACACATCTGTATGATGCTCAAACTTTTAACCTTGTAGAGTCTACTTCTCCTCCTTAATGCACACAGTAACAAAGAGGGAACAAAGATCAGACAGCAGAATATCCATGAAACATTGGACAATCACTTGCTGACATCTTAGTTACCACATTTCCGTCTACTCGGTTAGGTTTCCAAGAAACCAAAACAACAGACTTGTGCAGAATGCCGAAGCTTTAAATTGCATCACAAGCTAAAAATATTATGTTGTTAACTGTTAACTCCCTCTAATATAATGATACCTATAATATAATATATAAATTGGCTCTAACCAACAACCATCAAGTTTATTTCTGGTCCTCAGAAATGAGGAGATGAATTCATTTTGGTCACTTAATTAGCGCAGATCAGTCTTCATTTATGATGCGTGATGTTGTCTTTCGGTCTTGATATGCTGCAAGAAACCTTAATCAGCATCCACATCGCACAAGCCTGACGCCTCAGTTGGCTCGTTTGCGCGAGCTCCAATACTGATGTCCACCCTGATGTCTACACTCTGTCTACACTAAGTACGCCGTCTGATGTGCTGCGACAGCCTGTCAGAAGCAATTTGTTCCAACAGCTCCTTCCTCCGTATACCACACACAGCAGAATGCCACTGGGAATACTGGGACTTTGTGTTGTTGAACATTTTTTGCTAAGGATTCACCAGGGACCTGGAACATGTGTCAAAAAAAGTTCTGCTTGGTTGAACAGGAGACAACAAGAGACACAGCCTGAAACACCGACTAACCACTCGGAGGAGAAACACACGCATTGTTTCTGAGTTATGTGAAAAATGGAAGTGCTGAACGCGGCGGCGGTCTAAAGGTCTATAGCTTTAATCGCGTAAATCTGAAGTTTCAGGCATTCCTCTCAAAGTGTACACGATATTACAGATGCATGGACTGCAGTTCTGAGTCCTTAAACACTTCAACATACTGCTGCAGATTCTCTGCCGAGGCTTGTTGCAGACAATCACATGTGTTCGCGTAAATTATTCATCTTGAAGGTTGTTCATCGAGACAAGTTTTCACTGGATTTCATCAGATCTGGAGTTCGTTTACCCTCTCCGAGAACGTGTAAAAATGATTCAACTAAGACGTGCGTGTGTATTCTCGACATACTTTAAAACTGTCTCATCTGCTTAAGAGTGCATGGTGCTAGCAAAATAAAAAAGGCGGTAATATGAAGTGCCATTAAGGAACACAACCACTTCAAACTGATGAGTATTGAGATGAGTAATAGCCATGAACTAGCCTCTCACGGTGAAGCATTAAAATGTTAGTCATTCAGTCATGCTAGTACACAAGTTTGTAGAGACGAATCTTCAAAAATTAAGCTGAATACCTCAGCATACACAAGCATATGATGACTGCTCACAAGCCGACATTAAACACAGGTGACTATTCTGATCTTAATTTAAAACTTTGGTACAGACAAGTCAATCTAAATCCTGCTGTTGCTGCAAAGGGAGGCATTTAAAGGTCACGTATTTTACTATTTCTTTAACAAGCTAACCACAAACTTTATTTGTGGTTAGCTTGTTACCATACTGTGCAAAAGTCTTAGCTACCCTGTGTTTTCTTTTTTAGTACAAACTTTCCTATGCAAATTTTTATTATTAAGTGAGCAAGTGAACTTTACTGTCATTGCTACAAATAACAACAAGATATTGTTAGAGCATCATGTTGTGATGTAATAAAGTGATTAAAAAACATTCCTGATTTCCAAACATCAGTATTCATTCATTCATTCATTCATTCATCTTCTATAACGCTTTATCGTTATAAATAAACGATCATCGGTTATCGCTTTATCGTTTATGTATACAGGGTCATGGGAGCCTCAAGCCAATGGCCAGAAGACTCTGGGAACAAGAAAGGTACCCGAGTACCCAAAGGAAACCCACCAAGCACAAGGGAACTGTTCCAAACTCCACCCACACAGACCCGAGTCAGGAACCAAACTCCGACCCTAGAGGTACTCCCCACTTCCCCACCTACGCCCCTGTGCCTACACCTCAATATTCCAACACAGAATTAAATGCTACACAAAAATTACTTGTATGCCAGAAAAGAATGCGGGACATTATATAGGTGACCATTTTTCAGACAAAATACAAAAAGGAAGTTTTACATGCCAAAAAGAGGCAGGTGCAAACGTCCAAGTCCTCATAAGAACTGTGCTTGGTTCTGCAGGACGCTCAGTATATCTTAGTAGCTAATTTCCTTAGAAGCCTGCACAAAATGTGCACGAGACTAAAAGGGTGCTCACAGCGCTGTCACACCAAATGCAGACTTTATAGCGCTTAGTTGCACGTGCCTAAGACTTCTGCACAGTGCCGTAGGTCTCAGAGTGTGAGAAAAGTGTGTCAGTTATTGCTCCAGCTAAAATGCTCCTTTTTCAACACCCTCTGTTTCGCCAGTCTGAACGTGCTGTTTCGGTGTTTATGCAAATGCGCTACTACAGAGAAACACCACAGAACAGCAGAGCGGAGCACCGAGTCGGGGTAGGGGTTCCCCTCATTTGAGGTCACTCATCCACACACATATTCTACACCGCCTTATCATGTGTACAGGTTCGCAGGGGGTCCAGGAGCATACCAGGAGGCGGGCACACACACATACACACATTCACACACTATGGGCAATTTGGAGACGCCACTTAGCCTAATCTGCATGTCTTTGGACTGTGGGAGGAAACAGGAGTACCCGAAGAAAACCCACCAAGCACAGAGAAAACATGCAAACTCCATGCACACAGCGGTGGGAATCAAACCTGGCCAGGAAACGAACGCAGACCCTGGAGGTGCGAGGCGACGGTGCTAACCACTAAGCCAGCGTGCTGCAATATGAGGTCATAAGAAGTGAAAATTCTAATTGGCCCAATGCAAAAACAGAAAAAGGATTTTTTTTCTTTTTTTAAACTTAAAAAATACACTTTGCATAACGGGTCCCGTTGAATTCTTGACTGCTGGCTCATTACCATTTTATCATTTTCAGCTTGAACAGATAGTCAACAGAAAGTCAGATCTGTCATCATAAGTGCAGCAGAGAACAGCTGACAAACAGCCAGGTGGCGAAGCGGGATCAGCCTACAAGTCTAATCTACGGATCAATGTTTCGCTGCCTGCTGGTTGAGGGCTGTCCTGAAAACGGATCATTTGGCAATACATAACAAAATTCAGCCCTGTTGTAGGGCAGTGGTGGCTCAGAGGGCTAAGGCACTGAGTTACTGATCGGAAGATCGGTGGTTCGATTCCCAGCTCAGCCAGGTTGCCATTGTTGGGCCCTTGAGCGAGGCCCTTAACCCTAACCGCTCCAGGGGCGCTGTACCATGGCTGACCCTGCGCTCTGACCCCAGTTACACTGGGATATGCGAAGGAGGAATTTCACTGTGCTGTAATGTATATGTGACAAAATAAAGGCTTTACTTTACTTCACTTTAAGAGATGCCCGTGTCCGAGGTCAGATTTATCTACTGACACACCTTTACATCATCATCACTACGGCTGCTGTTTATCCAGTGCCATTTACAGTAAATGCGGCATGTTTTGAATCATTAGCATCTCCTTTACTAAAAACATCATCTTTATGCGTTAGGAGCTCGTTCAATATTTGAGGTGAAGAGAAATCTTGTGGGTAAGAGTAAAACTCACTGTATTTAATGAGTACGGAGTTCTCACAGCTCAGAAGGAGGCACTTTATGACACACATAGTGCAGTCACGCAATTTTTAAATGCGTTTTCTGTACCGGCTTCGTGCCCTAGAGATCACTACGTTCTGGTTTAAATGCTTTTAACATAAATATTCATTAGAAATGACAGAAACTGCGCAGCCCAAGGAAAACTCCGAACAACAACAACAACAAAAAAAAGCAGCAAATTTACATTGGATAAAATGCTCGAGAACACTCATACCTCTAATTAAAGGACTGTGCTTCTTTAGTTAGTCATGCTCTGCAATTTCCCTCTCGACTTAAATCACTTCCCAGGTTTCGACGTGAAAATACAGTGTTCGGCCTGCAAACACGGATCTCGTATAAAAAAAAAAAAAAAGAAAGCGCATCAATACCAGGCTTATGAGATTTGATCTCTCCATCAAGCCCCTTTAATATTGCTGATTAATACCGTAGTGCAGTTCCAGCCCCTGTTTGTGTTTTATAAGCGAGGACATTTACAGCTTTAAGTGTTTAACAAGTACAGTGAAAGCAAGCTGAGATGCATCGAGAGAAGATGCTTTGATGCATGCTCTGCAATATTAAGCTTTACAAAGGATTTTAAAAAAGGAATTAAACGCATACTGTGAGACACAAATTATGTTTGGCGATCTTAAACCTGATAGACGTTGTGGGCAAGTCTCAATGCTGTCAATAATACCAAGCCTAATTAACACTGAATTAAAAAACAAAACAAAACAGTGCAGTGGACAACTGGACGAAGTTGCGAGGTGATATGCAATTCTTTAAAAACGTACTAGGAAGTTTTTTTTTTTTTTTAAGGCAAATATTCACTAATGCTGGAGTCTGTAAATCACAAAATGGAAGGCGAAGAGACAAGCCAAAGCACACAGCATGTTTGGACTGGTAAAAGGCTAGCTGTGATGGACAAAAAGGCGAAAGCATTTCCTCCGGGTTTTTTAAAACACAGAAAAGAATGCGAGCAACTATGCGTGCGTGTGTGGGAGCTTGATGACCCCCCTTTTATCCACAAAATGCACAGAAAAGGCTTTGAAATAAAGACCTAGAGTACAGAGATACAGCCACAGGCGCAGAAAGCCTTCGCAGCAACCACACAAGTCAAGAGCAGAGACAACAACACAACAGTACCGAAATGCGGTTCAGGGTATTACGGCGCGAGAGTGTGGTAACAACGTTCGGAAAAGCTGTTTTCTGACACAGAATCCTCTGATCGCTGCGGCACCCGCATGCACGTAGTGTGCAGTTGCGTAGCCACAAACAGAGAAGGCGTTAGACTGACTATGTTTCCCTGTACGGCCTTAAATTTTAGATCAAGCAGCTTGTTAAATCAAACTACAGGGGGTCTCAAAAGTCTGGATGCAAAAGGGAAGTGAACACTGTCTTCCAAATTTTTTCAGACGTAATTCCTTCAGATCCAGCAGATCGCCTCAAACAAACAAAGAGGGAAGCTGTCTCAAGGCTGAGATGGATAAAGTATGTATGTATCTATGTATAAAGACTTTTTGGACACCCTGTATTATATAGACATAAAGTCCAGGGGTAAATGCAGTAAAAAAAAAAAAAAAACTGCCCCATCAGCGAGGAGGCTCTTTGCTCACTAGGATACTGTTGTGCTGCATCATCAAACTACACTTACTGTAGATCGGCTGCAGGTTCAAAGGTTTCGGCATACTCGATGCAGAAATGACTTCTACTCGGAGACGAAATTCACCTTCGCAAGCGCACAATTCTGCTGCGGTTTCGCATTAGCCATCACGCGTAAGTGCTTCCGTGTTGTTGAGCTTGAGTGGCGTGTAATGTAGCAGCTAGATTTCTCTGTTGTAAAGATTTTTAATATAGAACATCACTGTTCCTGCAGACTAGGCTCTGAATACTGCCTTCCCCGGATGAGTGAAAACCTCCTGTCATAGTTATATCTTTAGGGTTCAAGTATACTACGCTTTTAACTGCATGCATGATGGCTGCCTCGCGTATCCTTGTTCATTTAAGCATTAGTGGGCAGCGGACTCACCAGCATGTCAAAAACGGAGGAAATTTCAAGGAGACGTTTGGTCCACAATGATGTGTCTTTACAGCTCCACCGCCTGTCAAAACAGCTGGCGGGAAAAAAAGTACTTAAATGGCGAGTAGGGAACTAAGCTCCTCGAGTGTCGCCATGTTCGTTTACATTATGCAAAACTGTCTGATTTGCCCCCTACTGGAATCCCCCGGGAACACGCCTAGTGTATAGGCAAATATGTGAACAAATACGCTCATGATGTGGTCAGTTGACAATGCAAACGCACGGTTTAACATCAAGTACATTTCCGCCGTTAGTTTGCATTAACTCTTACCACTTATCCTAGCAATATTCAAGACCAGGCTATCATCATCATCCCCGTAAAGACAATATCCGCCAACCACTTGACACATGAAATAATCCAATTAGCTCATACCCGAATGGTTAATTACAATGTGGAACCTTCAGCAGTAAGCTGGCTCTACTACCGAGCTGCATGACGAACCTTAAAGCAAGGTTGCTTTTATAGGAATATTCACCAAAACCATAAGACTGACCTGTGCGTTCAATGTAGTCCACACACTTCTCAATAAACAGAGGAATAGGCCTTTCTGGAGTCACCAAGCTCTGTAGAGGGACACCAAAATAGTTGCTTTCCCAATTTCTTCGAGTTGGTGGATACAATGGCTTTGGAAATTTTGTTTTACCCTATAAAAAGAAATCAAATTGTAGACTTTTCATGCCGTAAACAAAGCACATATTAGAAAACACTATTTAATCAACATTCCTCCGGTGTTCTTCCAGTAAAACATTCCACTCTTCTAAAATCATTGATGGAAATATTTTAATGAACTTTTAATTCAATTATAAGAAATTCATCATTTGTAACAGTTTTATCCAGGTCAGGGTTGGGCTGAATCCTGCGCCTGTTCCTGGAATACTGAGTGCACAGTGGGAGAACTCAGACGCACTCCGGATGTGATGGCAGTTGACTGCGTCATGCACACAACTAGGGGCAATTTGGTGTAATCTCCATATCTGTCTGTTTTTTTTGGACAGCAGGAGGACAGTGGAGAACTCGGAGGAAATCCAAACAAACCAAGCATGTGAAACACGACACAGTCAGTAACCTGAGCTCAAACTGAGGATGTAGCGAGGCAGTGACAATACCTGCTGAGTCACTGCGCAATTCTTTAATTAAGACATAAAAACAAATCTTCCAGCTTACCTTTTTAGGTTCTTTATTTTTCGCTGCTTTCTTTTTCTTCAGCTTCTTTTCGTCCTGCTCTGGGTCTGAAGTGATGGCTGGATTGTCTATGCCTCCTTTCCATGGATCCACAGGTGACAGTAAGGGGTCCTCTTCACTTCCACGGTTCCCCCTGCCTTTTTTCTTCTTTTGCAACGCCGGCCCTGATTCATCGTCGCTGACATCAGAGTGGACACGTCTGTGGTATGCTTTTGTCTTGCTGAAAAGGATCTTTGACCGATGTTTGTATTTGGATGGTCGCCTGCTAGCCTGAGACTTTGAAGTACGATCAAATCCATTCTCCTCATCGCCATAAAAAACATGATGGCCGCCAAACGAGTTGCGCATTTTCAGTATCCTGCCGTGGGCGTCCTCTGGAACAGCGTAAATATCGTCGTTGAAACCTTTCGATTTGGAGAGAGTATCTGCTGGATCTGAGTAATTATCAGCCACCTCAAAGTCATCATGGCCCATAGCTGGTCCTCGTGTTCTCCTGCTGGGCCTCATTCCAGCCTCAATGGTCTTCAAAAGGTTGGGGTCTAGTTTCTTAACATTAGGCTTGTTTAGCACAGGTTTAGGTCTAACTGGGGGAGGCACTTTGTGGTTGCGTTCATGATCACCTAAAGGTGTGCTATGAATTGGGTACTCGTTCCCTTCCAAGTCAATTTTATACTTTCTTTCACTAGGTGTGGGCAGCAGCTGCACATCATCTCCTATAGGGCTATAAGGTGGTGGTCCCTCTGCGTCATCCTCAGAGTCAGGGTAACAGGGGTAGGCTGGTGAATGGTTGTGTGGTGATTGAGGGAAGACATCTTCCGAGGTGCCATGGTCCCGTGTGTTATCGAACATGAAGGAGCTCTCTATACTGTTCTTCTTCTCGAGCACTTCGTTGAAAAATGGTGTGAAGACTTCCGTTTGCCTGTGGTACTGCGACAGCGAGTAGAGTGCAGTAAATTTAGCTGTGATTTCTGTAGCAATGTGTTCCCCCTCAGTCATCAGCTCCTTGATTGCCTCGTTCTCGAAGAAGTCAGCCTGGCTGTCCGTGATGGCTACCATTTGGACCGGAATGACATCTTGGACCTCAGCCAAGAATGCCCGCAACATAGCCATGGAAGCCTTTCGTTTTGCCGAGTAGACGAGTATGTATCCATGCACCAGTTCATCCTTTCTAATTCCAATCGAAGAGTGATATGACAAGACGGTGACCTGAATGCGCCTGCGACTGTCACCGATGATTTTATCGAGGTACAGGGTGTTGCTCTGCCCAGGCTGACCAGCGCTACAGGAATGTGAATCCAGAAAAGGCGAGAGAATAAGATCCACGCTGAATGGATCGCCGCACATGGCGCACATGACTATTCGCAAGTCCGTTTCAGACAAATCTTTGATAGAGGGCACAGGACTCATTAAGTCAAAATTGTGCTTTAGGCCTTCTAGGACTGCCCTCAGCGCTTGTTTTATTTGAGACTCGTTAAACTTTCGGGGAAAGGTCCCAGAGGGCATGTCTATGAACGTGCACTGTAGCTTATTGGAAAGCTGTTGGCCCTGATGCCTTAAAATAGGCATGTTTTTGCAAACACTGTCTCGCTGACTAGCTAAGATTAGAATAAATGGCGATGGCTGGGCAAATCTGTCCCGTCTGCCTTGAGACATCTCGGCTCGGATTCGGCTTATGCGATCACCAATGTAATTAAGCGACTCTATTGAACTGAAGACGCAGAAGAACCCATGAGGTTTGAAATTTGATAGCCAGGAATGGTTCAACAGCATGGGAGAATTTACATCAACAGGTAAGAGATCCAATTCATAGATCTTACCGTCAAGGGTATATTCATCATCTGTGGACTGAGCTTTTATTTCATTAGCAAGTTCTTGAGCCAGTCCTTCACGGCCAAGAAGACACAAGTTCACTTTGTCGAGATTGGAGCTGTTGTAGTAGAGGTTAGGCCGACCGTGGTCCAGCTGAACCAACCTATTTGCAAGCACCTGCTCAACTTTCAGATCCACACAGCTCACACCGCTCAGACATGTCTCTTTGGTGGGATGATAAACAAATCCAATGTGTTTCAGTAAAAGGGACTCCCTATCTGTGGCAAGTTTCTGTAGTGCTCTGTATCTGGGTTCCTCGTTTAGGACAGTGTGGATTTCACTCATTTTATCGTAGCTTGGGGTGGCATTTAAATCCAAGTCATAAAACAGCTCGGCATGCTCAAAAAGCATTTCCTGAAACTCCTCTTTGGCTCCTTCCACTATTTCCTGCTGATGGAGCGCATACACATCTCTGCGATCAGATTCTGTGATATACTTGTATGCCTCATCCTCCATGACAAAACACATAATTTCCTCCCACGGTTGACCGGGACTTATGAAATGCACTCTCTCCAGTGTCTTCTTGAACTTTTCCTTCATTTCCAGTCGCCTTTTTTCGGATTTCAAATGCTGTACATGGTTTTGGTAAATCCTCTCACCTTCTGCAGTGTTAAGGATGTCAAAGGGGACTCTTCGGTCATCTGTTTTGTCAATGTGGTCGGTCTCGTCCCATGGGGTTTGGTCCAGAACAATAAAGTAGTACTGAAACTCGTTCTTGCTTTTCAACAGGTTCTGAGCGTCTGTCCAGCTCAGGTTCTCAATCTCTTCCAAGTTGTTCAGCATCTTGTTGAAAGTTTTGGGCAAACTGGAAAGATATTCGTCTCTTCTCTTCTTGATATGCTCTTGCCTGAGATGTTCAATATGCTTTGAAAAGGTGTTTTTGGCCTTTCGGGTACCTTCAAAAGTAATGTATTCCTCGTAATCGGAATGGTTTTTCAACAAGTTGCTTACCCCTTTCCAGCTCAAGTGATAATCTCTGACTGTCTGCACTACAAGCTTTTCAAACTTGCCAGTGACTGCGGCTACTAATTGTCTCTGAGCTTTGTAAGCCTCTAAGTAAGGGATAATTTTGGGTTTACCTCGCGTTTTGTCCATTTGCTGGGTTAGCGCATTAAAACAGAGGTCCACGTTGACAGATGATACAGCTGAAGTCTCGACCACCAGAACGTTCTTTTTGCTCGCAGCAAAAGTCTGCACGTCCCGTAAGTACTGCTCTACACACGAATCGCATTTCGTTGCAGCGATGATGATGGGCTTTTTTGACTTGGCAATTTGCGAGTAAAGGCTATTGACGAATTTCATCTGGTCATCAAATTTCCTGTTGCATCCTTTGCTTACATCTATGCACAGGACAAAACCGTCGACATTCAGCTTTCCGTCAGGCATCTGCTTCTGATCGAAATCCTGCTCCAAGCCAAGCTGATCTGTGCAAATATACATCAGTTTCTCAGCAGACTGCAGCTTTGTCGTCGCAGCCCGCTTCGAATAGGGTTGCAAGTTTGTGCTCCGATGAGGCAGAAAGGTCTGGTCGTCGATAAATTCAGTCTGTTCGATGACTTGAATCCGACAGTCAAGGCCATCATCTCCTCTGTGTAACACTTCCCCCCAGTACAGGAAGTGATCATTGTTCACCACGCGACCTCCAAAGTCGATTGTGCTCAACACAGAAGTGTGCTCCGAGTAGTAGCTGTCTGCACTGGGCCGTATATATCTGTTGCATAGGCAGGACTTGCCCACACCGCAGTTGCCCTTTTCTTTCTCAGTGCCTGAGAGCCCAACTACACTGATAGTGTACGTCGGTGGACGGGGCTCTTTGTTCTTCGCCATTATATAGACCCTCTCATTGCCTTGTTACTCTTAGCGAAGTCTGCCAGCGAGGCAAGGATAAAGTTCCATTGGCTACTTGTGATGCATTTTCATTTTTCAGTCTGAACCGTTGTGTATATTCCTTTGCTTGGAATCGGCGGTTCTGGAGCAGCTGCGCTTCTTCTCGAGCATCACCTACCTGCAATACATAGATATAAAGAAGAACCCATCAACATACACATATTACCAAAATATAACAACTGAGCTATTGTAAATAAAGATACGAATTTATCTGCAAATCAAATTCTATGACATACAGAACATTTCACAGAGAGAGACAGAGAGAGGGAGAGAGTATATGAGTATAGCCTGTATGAGTTGCATAATCAAAACACTATTAAAGCAACATATGCTTATACACTCAGCATGTTAGATACACTACCTAATAATTCTGCATTCTTTATACAGTCAGTAGTGATTTTTTTTTCTAATAAAAGCACCACTGTTGTACTGTATTGAAGATACTGGTAACGCACATCAGTCTTTTTTGGTCCTCTTTCGTCACTGACCTGCTTTAACACAAAAGGACAGGTGTTAACTGGATGTTAAATGAATATGGTAGCAGTTTGTAAAGATTTTTATTGGACTTTATTTTATATAAACAAGATTATTCCTAAAGGTGGAGGTTTGGGCTACTCAGCATTTAGAAGCATTTTAATGTTTTGTGTTTTTTTTTTTTAGTGTGTTACGAAACAGTCTGAATGTATCCGTAATATGCATATATTATACAAAATACCCAGACAACACATGCACTCATTCATGGAAAGAGGCCCCTAGAAACATGATCCAACTGCGCTCAGTACGATGCAATTGACCATCAGTGCACTGACTTTGCAGTACAACAGTGGGCCTACAATCATAACATACTATAGATAAGATTAAGATAAGATAAGCAATGATGAGATAAGATCAGGCAGGATGCTAGATACTACTGGTTTCGGATTGCCTAAGTGAAAGAGGAGCCATATGATGTCCTGTAAAAAAACACATCTAGAATAAACATAAAGCTACCATTACTCTTCAATTCATGGACGACTAAAGACGCTCGTACACCAAACAATTCCATACTATCCAGAGCAGTTAACAATATACAGCAGCTGGATTCTGCTTCATGATGGCTTGGAGCTACACACGCTGCTCCCGAGCTCCCAGCAGTCCAGACCCCCTCTGCACCTGTCTGACTCACCCTGGTGCCATGCTGGTGCCAAACTGAACTGGACTCCATGTGAACTTTTGTTAGAATCTTCTGTTATATTGAACTTCCAGCTGTCTAATACACAGTATGACTGGAAATCAACCCCTGCTATTCTGTTATGACCCAAATGAGGATGGGTTCCCTGTTGTGTCTGTTTCCTCTCAAGGTTTCTTCCTATTGCCATCCGAGGGAGTTTTTCCTTGCCACCGTTGCCGTCACCCTTGGCTTGCTCATCAGGGAGATCACTATGATCTATACACATTTTTACTTTCTCCTACACATTTTCATAATCTCCTTTTCATTTTGTGAAGCTGCTTTGAGACAATGATCATTGTTAAAAGTGCTATATAAACGTAAAACGGAATTGAATTGAATATTTTGCATAAAATATTCATACACTGCCCAGTTAAATAAAAGTAAAAGCAGGAAATATTCTCCAAGTTGTGGGGTGATCTATGTGTAATGGGGATGATTAATATGATTAGTGGCACTCAAAGACATTTTACACATCTCCTATGGCTGAAACTAGCAGGGTGTTCAATCAGAAACTGAGGGTATGTGAGATGTTCCACAACAGCAGCATCGCATACTCTATGTAGTGAGATAAGTGTGAACAGGAAGCCATTAATATGAAGCTGGCAAATCTGGTGGGAAAACTGCAATGGGGTGGGAAAGCGAAATAGGTTTTATTTGCTCTATTAAGGCTTATTCATTTTGAACAGCTTCATAATAAACACAATGAGCATTTAAACAAAACGGGCTGCGTTTAGAGACAATCTTCATAGGTAACATGATTAAGATTTCTTCCCATTTAATCTTCTTTAATCTTACATACAATGGTGGACAAAAGTATTGGGATAAACATTGAACACCAACATTATAAAGTTTTTAAAATAATGACAATCATGTAATGCAATGGAGTGCTAAACAACAATCGATATTTAGTATGAACTCCTTTATTCTTCAAAATCCTGCCGGATCCGCCTGGGCTTAAAGCCAAAAAAACGTCTGCAGTACTCGGGTGTCACTCAATCCTTGATTGCTTCCTGAATATCATGTACAGAAGACAGTTTCTTGACTGCTACTGCCTTCTGCAACAGTTTTCTCTTGGGGTTCGTTCCTGGGCAATGTCTTCTGAAGCTGAATAATATTGTCACATCATTTTTATCGCTAGTTTTTCAGTTAATTTGCACAACACTTCAGCTAGATAGGTTAGAACTAAGCAGTGAAAATAACCTGGAAATTATTATACATGGCATCTGTTGTCTTAATACTTTTGGCCCACCACTGTAGTTGATCCATTATCACTTTGGATCATGGGTTCCTACTTGTTCCCGGGGGAATGAGCTTTTGCACCTAAGGTGACCGATGTAACAGCACTTGGTCCTTGTGTCCGTCCAGATGGCGCTCCTCCTCACCTGTAACCTCTGCTCAAACCGATAAGGATCTAAAGCTTCAACATTCCCTGTGTCAACACCATTGTGCTTTTAGCCCTGTCACTAATTAGCTGTGTCAAGTTTTTTTGTCTCCACACCTCACCATAACTCAGCGTAATTGCTTTCGTATAGCCTTGCTGCCTTCAGAGCCCAATGTTTGCTGTCACAACCTACTTCTAAACTAGATTTTTTATTAATAGGCATTGAAGGTTGCTGGAAATAGTGATTGAGATAAGAAGCTTTCACAGATGTCTTTGAAAAGCAAAACTAGACCGTTATCACTTATCTGAGCTTGTTGGCATTTGTTTTTGTTTTTCAACACCATCCGACTATGACATCAGATCAGGAACACGACTGCTAACTTTTCCCAGAAATACCCGACAAATTAGCACCAGGTTGACTAACCACATTACAGTTATATCAATATACGGTATATTTTAATATAAGCAATGGCATAGTGGAACAAACCCCGGATAAAATGGGAGGGGTTGTGGCAGGAAGGGCATTCAAAGTAAAATCTGTGCCATATTGTGTGCTGTTCGAATGGTCCGTCGTGGTGACACACCTGGTAACGTATTGACAATATGTCAATTGACAAAACGTACTCGATCCTCACAAGTCTGGGGGTTTGAGTGTCTGGGTTTGAACGTTCTCCCTGTGCTTGGTGGGTTTTCTTTGTGTACTTCAGTCCATAAACAAGCATTGTGGGTTGATTGGCATTTCCAAATTACGTGTGTGTGTGTGGATGCCTGTGGGTTGCCATAGGTTGGGGCCCTCAGTGATGTAATTTGCCCTAGAGCAATGACAGCTGGCGTGAAATCATACATCGGCACTTATTGGTCGGTTTGATGGATGGATGGATGGATTTCGATATTTCATCTTCTGTCGGCTGCTCCCGGGTCACCACAAAGGACCATTTGTCTTTATCTAACTCTGTCTACCGCATTTTCCTTTGTCACTCCAACCTCCAGCGTGTCCTCCCTCACCACATTAATAAACCTACTCTCTGGCCTTTCCTCTTTTCCTCCTGGCAGTTCCATCTCTAACATTCTCCCCCTCATATTCCCCTCATCTACACATGCCCAAACCATCTTAATCTGGCCTCTCTAATGCTGTCCCAAACTGTCCTATCTGCAATGTTCTTCTAATATACTCAGTCCTAATCCTGTCCATTCTCGTCACTCCCACAACATCTTCAGCTCTGCCACCTCCAGCTCTGCTTCCTGTCTTTCTGTCAGCGTCAACGGCTCCAAACCTTACAACATTGCCAGGCTCACTACCGTCCTGTAAACTTTCCCTTTCGTTCTTGCTGAAATGTTTCTGTCACTGATCACTCGTTCTTCTCTTCCCTAGTCATTCCACCCCTTCTGTACTCTCTTTTTCACTTCTCTAACATACTTCCCATTGCTTTGGACACTCATTCATCATGCATAACGATTTATCCTGTATACAGGGTCACAGGGAGCCTGGAGCCTATGCCAGACATCTTAGGGCATGAGGCGCACTGGATAGGGTGCCAATCCATCGCAGGTCATATACACATACACATTCATACACTACGGGAAATTTGGAGACAAAATTATCCCGCATGTCTTTGGACTATGGGAGGAAACCGAAGTACACTGAGGAACCCCACCAAACACGGGGGGAACATCATGCACACAGACCCAAGGTGGGACTCGAACCCGGATGCTGGAGGTGTGAGATGAGGAGACTGTGCTAACTACTAATGCGCCATGCTGCCTGCTTTGGACATTCAATCATTGTCTATATTGCTTTATTTTGTATACTGAAGCCTATCCCAGGAGACTTACTTAGAGCATGAAGCGGGGTACACTCTGGACAGGGTACTAATCCATCGGAGGGGAATCACACATTCACACACTATGGACAATCTGGGAACGCCAATTAGCTTAATCTGCATGTCTTTCGTCTGTGGGAGGAAACCAGAGCATGAGGAGAACATCACGCACACAGACCCAAGACAGGAATCAAACCCAGATCCTAGAGGTGCGGGCAACCATGCTACCCAATACGCCCTTCGTGCCACCTACTTTGGACAGTTATTACAGTGTTACAGATGTAACACGCGCACACACACACACACACACACATCTCCCGCCTACAGATCCTGATCTTCATGCCTCATCTCTCCAGTGCGTCCTTAATTCCATTTAACGCGAAGTGTTTCTTTAAAGAGTGTGACCTCCAGTGACGAACATCGAGCGCTCGGGGTTGACATTGTTCCATGAACCGGTCAAGAAATTGAAAGCATTTGCATGGTGATTATTATTATTATAATGACTTGAGCAGTGCGCTTTGTCAAGCAGGCAAACCAGTCAGGCGTTGTTTTGTGTTTAGTTTGGAAACTTTAAAACAGGCCTGTGTAGAAAGGCTCAGGTGTGAGAGGAGAGTCGCAGTGTTTATGACACAGTGTTTAGTACATCTCTAGTTCACACACACATATGAGGCGTGAAACCGCTGCTGTGCCCAAACGCTGCTGTTTGAGGTCTGCCTCTAATCTGGCCTTTCATACACCTTGGTTGCAGAGTCTCGTGAGGGATAATTAGAGACTCTCTCTCTCTCTCTCTCATCGGCGTTGAGAAAACTAACACGAGAGCCATGGGAGGTGTATTGTATTGTATTGTATTGTGAAGAGCTCAGCTCCACGCCTGCTAACTTTGATTCGTTAACAACGCAGTGAAAAACCGAACAACTCTTTACTATTTCGTCACGACACACACCGGGATATATTCCCGCTCAAAAACCGGAACACTTTCAGTAGTTCGTGGAGAAATGACCAGGCTTTTCTTGTTGTTTTTTTGATCGAATAGTCAGGATTGAGTCGTAGCATTCATGAGCTAGCATAGCCGCCAGGAATACGGGCTGAGCTCGGGGTGTTTCGATATGTTAACGGAGGAATACGCGAAATAAAAACACTTCACGTCGTTTTGTTCCCCCTGACCAGGGTAATGAGGTTTATTATGAACCCAGGCCTTGCCCCGAACAACACGATAAATAGAGAGAGAGAGAGCGAGAGAGAGAGCACTCCTGCTAGCTCGCTCCGGCTAAGTGTTGGGTGTTACACTGCGCTGTTTTAACCCACACAGCGCAGATCATCTGTACAAATCCCTGTTCATACACAACACCATTAGCTTCATTCCCCACTTAAACAAAACAACACACACACTACCAGGAGAGAGTAGAGAGAGTGTACAGAGAGAGTGGAGATACTCCTCCGAAAGCTTGCTCCTACCTAACATGGTCGCTCCCATCTCCCGACACCGCGGAGAGGAAGGAGGTGGCATTCCCGAAGATCTCCCTTTATTATTCCCAGTAATTCCCTCTCCCGGTCAGATTCAGGACAGTCCAGGCGGTACAGAGGCACTATTAATCCGCACTAAATCTCATCCACGATCGGTTTGGATTTATTAACACAGAATTTTTGGTATGCGTGTAATCCGAGCCTGACTCCCTCCCCTCTCATTCCAGTCGGTAATGGCGACCGATGGATCTCTCTCTCACTCACACACACACACACACACACACACGCGCGCGCGCGCTCTCTCTCTCTCACTCTCTCTCTCCCTCACACACACACACACACACGTACAGGGCAACTTTTCCATTTTTGCTCGGCAGCGGCGCGTGCTCATAGTTACCTTAAACAACAATTAATCACTAATAGACTAATAATAATAATTGTATTATAATAATTACAAAATCATTATTTGTAAAATATTTAACTGTATGTATGATTGTTATTGTTTTGTTTGTATAATAATAATAATAATAATAATAATAATAATAATAATAATGTATTGAATTAGGTTGTTGTTCCTTAATTATTGAACATGACAATAAACAGTAATAAGATGTAAACATTAATAAATTATATATATATAATATTCAGTTTTAATTATATAATAATTATGATGTTTACAATAATGTATGTGTTACATTTTCAAATGTAATTACATAATAATAATATATAATAATAATAATAATAATGTATTACATTTGTTTGTTAGTTTGTACATTAATTATCAAGAATTACAATAAACAAGAATATTATTTAATATTTAAAAATATATATATATATATTTTTTTACATTAATAAATAAATAGTATGTATTATACAGTACAGAATTAAGTATTATTGTTATTATAATTAATTCTACTAATAAAAATAATTATTTGTATCACACGGTTAATTTACTTGGTCCTGTTTTAAATTGTAAAGAGGATATATATATATATATATATATATATATATATATATATATTTTTTTTTTGCTCATAGTATTTGATGTTGTTTGAGGCAGCCAGGCGTAATAGAGCCTAAACAGTCAAAAAGGAAAACGTGTTTTCTGCAGTACAAGGCTAAAGTACATACAGTACATACAAATACATACCAACAAACCTCTTATTTAAATATTACATAGTTGCCTACTTTTCATCCAGGTGTTCAAACACAGGAAATAGCTCATGAGCACAGGAACACACAGCACATATTCACATCATCAGCCATCAGCTGTTCACCAAAATCATTTAGTTTCTCATCCAAAAATCCTGTTCATTTTGTGAAACGTTATCTGTTTGTGTAATACATTTGCTGGATGCACTAGCCTTTTCTCTGTGTTTCTTGTTAAAGCATGTGTTACTAAATTTATCGGTGGAAGCCACAGTCCCATTGTCCCTTAAGCTTATTTGGGTGTGGGCTCAGCTGTCTCTCTGCCATTCAAATTCATTACACAACGGCCTGAGCAGAACACGACACCCTGTCCTGTTTACACCATCCAGGTCTGTACGCAAGATTCAACTGTGACATTTCCCTTTTAATCTTGAGACTTGTTTTTTGTAATTTCATTGTCGTAAGTTATTATTGTAAAATATATGAATAAATGTTTGATGTCACAGCTTTCTGGCAATGAGACATAACCATTTAGTTAAAGATTAAGAGGTGGTTCTTGTGGTATCTTTTGGCATTTCGCCATCACCCATTATGAACAGGAACAAGCAGCTGGAGTTTGAGCTCAGAGGTTTTAATATACTGAAACGATGCCAAATCTTTGTACTACAAGGCACCTCCGGGTAATCTTTAATGTCATTTATTGATTTATGGGTTTAATTGTAGTATGCAAACTCATTAACTGGCCAATATGAGTAAAAAGTATTTCATTGTCACTTTAGTTATGTGGACATGGCACATTATTTTTCCAGCAGTTTGGTCTCATTTTCTGCATCATTCTGCCCTTACATTGTGTATACTGTATAATGTAACTCATCAACATTTTAACCCTATTAACGATTTGAACGTATGATACGTTTGACATCCGAAACCAAAAGTATGAATTCATATATACAATTCATTCACAATATTTACAGCCATCGGAGTTGCACTATAACATGGTTATTACTGATGTCATAACAGTTCAGTAATGTGTCCTAAAAAAACATCTGAGGACAAAAATAGTTTTTGCTCTTCAGTATCTCATTTACAACTATACAACCTTTTTATCTGTTTCCTGCAAGTACACTATGGTGGCATTTTCTCTGTCTTGACAACCATCCTTTCTGTCAGTGTGTCACTTTCCGTGCAACTTTCCGAACATTTTAAACATCAACTTTACTTTCTTCTTTAATCTACAGCTAATTAAAGTTACATAAAATTATTCCTCTGCAAAAGTATGAAATGTATTGTGGCACTGGACCGTGAACATCATAGCAAACAACGAAAATAAATAGGCTCCAGTGGGTAAAATTCTGTGTTGTATAATGTGTAGGTTATCAAACATTCACAGCCTCATTCAACCTCTTATCATCGCCTTCACAACAATATGCAAAATATGGGGTTTCCCACTGCCAATAAACAGCAATAAAAGTGCTCTGCTGTCAGCATGAAAACCATGTTTTTATTCCAAGTACAGAACAGTCTTAGTTATTATATCAGAACAAATACTTTAATTTTTTTCTAATTCGGAAAGAAATGAGAAAGAATCCCTGAATAGATTGCAATTTGAATATAAAGTTGATGTCATTTAGAAATACATTGTACAATATGTAGCCAAAAGTTTGTATACACCAGATTTGAGAACGTCCCCAAACTGGTGCCACAATGTTGAAGTCACACACTTCTGCATGCTGCAGCAGACTTGGTTCGCCAAGGTTAGAGTAAAAGACCTTAGGTGGCCTGCACAGAGTGCTGACCTCAACCGCACTCAACACCTTCAGGACAAATTGGAAAACCTCGTCGCTCAATATCATTGTCTCACTTCACCAATGCTCTTGCAGCTGAATGAGCTAAAAATCCCCAAAGCTACACCGCTGAATGTGGTGGAAAGCTATCCCAGAAGTGTAGAATGGGATTAAAAATTTTTATTGCTTCAAACAATTAATACACATTTAACGATAACATTTGATTAATATAGTAATCACAGTTGGCGGCAAAGTGGTGTAGCGGTTAGCACTGTCGACTTGCACCTCCAGGGTCCGGGTTTGATTCCCAGCCAGACTCGATTCCCATCTCTGTATGCATGGAGTTTGCATGTTCTCTCCGTGTTTGGTGGGTTTCCTCCGGGTACTTTGGTTTCCTCCCACAGTCCAAAGACCTGCAGGTTAGGCTAAATGGCGTTCCCAAATTGCCCATAGTGTGTGAATGAGTGTGTGAGGAAGTGTATGTTTGTGTGCCCTGCAATGGATTGGCACCTGCCTCGTGCTCTAAGCCTCTTGGGATAGGGTCCAGGCCCCCCAGGACACCGAATAAAGGATAAAGCGGTATAGACGATGAGTGAGTCAGTGAGTAATCACAGTTCTCATACACTGTGAATATTTCCACACTGTGAAGTTCACAGCACTTACTGTACATTAATATATATATATATATATATATATATATATATATATATATATATATTATATTATATTATATATATATTATATTATATATATATATATATATATAAACTTTCAGATCAGAATTAGATACGTTACTTTAGAGAAATTTCCATGCATGAAGTTGATTGGACCAGGATTTGGTCATGACATAAAAATGCATGTACTGTCTCCTTCCCAAAAAATTCAATAAACCTGAACAATAAATATCTCTTGACTCATTTTGCTAACTGAAGCATGCAACATTCATTTACAGATTCATTAATTAACAAATTATGTGGTGTTGCACTCACCTCTAACAAACCTTTACTTGCTTGTCCTCCTTTTAAAAGCTGGAAAACTTTATATCAGTTTGTGGTTCTTTGATATCCCCCTTTAGGCTTCACTCTCCATTACCATGACTTATTTATCCCCCTATTAGACCAAATTTCCTGGCCCACCTTTTTTTTCTGATGCTGATTCATGGTTAGGTGTACTGAAATGCCATCCTGAGCAACCCCTGGTGTATAAACCCTTTTTGCTAGACCGGTATAATTATCCCACATAGCGCACATAGCTGAGCAATTTTCTGACCTTTCAAATTGGCAATTATTTAATTGAGGTCATCTTTCTAGACATTGAGTGTCAGGGAGATATGTGCGCTAAATGAAGTTCCCCTGAACGCTCAACCCTGGCTGTTCACTAGCAATCAAGTGTTGGCGACTGCTTTAGCTGATCTAATGGAAAGCCATAATCAGAGTTCGGTGTACAGTATGTATATATTATGGTTCGAAGGGAACGGGGTGGGGGTTGGGGGGGGAGGGGTTGTGTTAGACTGGCCTTCTAACCCACCTACCCCCATGCATGCTTACGTCTCTCCCTCCACTCGCCTGATCACGCAGGGCAATTGGAACCAGCTGCTGCTATTTATCCTAGGCAGCACCACAGCTGCACTGCCATGGGGCCAGGGATGGGGAGACGTGAGCTACGTCCTGAACCGCACACTCTTATAGCAAATAATATGCCAAATCTAAACTACTACTAGCACACTTGCATTAAAAGTGCCATTTCAGACATAGCCTGTGACAGCACTCATCCCATCTGGCAGATGTTCAACTGAATCAAATCAAATGGGCTTTTCAGCTCTTTGGTGTCGGGCATGAAGATTCACTTCTGGGTTTAAGAGTCCAGAGTTCTGCTAAATCATTTTCAGTTTTTTTTTTTTTTGCAAAAGGGTGTGGATCTCCAGCTGTTTCAAAAAAGGAAAGTCCTGCTGAAATTTATAACTCCTTACAATTCTCCTGATGGATCTATTTTGCCTTTAGGAATGCAGGAAGTGGCTTTCAAAACAATGGTAATTTTTTCTTTTTTTGTCTGCAGTTCATCTGAGCAGAGAGCAGCTGAAATGAAACAAAGCCTAATTCAAATTGAAATGAGTTTGGAAAGACAAATAAAAACAGAGATTTGCAGCATGTATGGCTTAGTCCTTTAGCTATCAAATATTCATGAGGATTTATTTTAAGCATGCTTATACTGTGGCAGATCCTAAACACCACAGCTCCGGTAGTGACACTTGCACCAAATCCAATCAATAATAGACATTATCTGCAATATGATACGTGTGGAAACCATTTTAGATTTGTTTGAGAGTTCCAACGGTGCAAATCGAATTCTTGTTCACTTAATAAGTACAAAACATACCACGAAGATGTAGTTTTATAATTACTTCCTTGATGACCTTTCTGACAGCATGTGTGGAGCTTAGACGTATCACACACAGATTGCACTATTGACTCTGCCATAAAACAAAATGACTCATTCGTGGCGTGTATCTGTCTCGGCGTACACTTTCTGATCCTTTATTTTTTTCTTATGTATCGAGAAACAGAAAATGTGCTATAGCTCTTCATCACTTGGCTTCAAATTCATTTAACATAATCACCCTCTGGTCTGGTCTTGTGCAACCTAAACCCCTGATGTAATTATTGATTTTCTCCCCACAGCCTCCGGAAGCAGATATTCTCTCTCTATCTATTATATGCTGTACTTACTTTTTCCTGGGCAAAAGCTTTCCTTAGCTGAGTCACGTCACGTTTCAAAACCCTCAACCATGAAGGAACATAATTACTTGAAAGTGAATATTTTAAATAGGGACTAGAACACATATACAGTACTAGGTAAACCCTTCTTGTTCTTATGGCAGGTTCATCCTGAGAAACGTACATTTCATTGTATGTGTAAACGAAATCAAACACATGATGTTGCAGTATATCATGCATTTACACCTACTGTACATCACTAACCTTCACCAAAGATTTCCTGAACTGCATATCATTTATGCCTCGACATGTCCAGACAAGTGTTGTGACACAGCACATCACACACAGAGAATTAAATATATTCCTATAGTACAGGGAGCATGAATAAGGATAGAGCTTCATACCCCATTGGTTAAAGCCACAGCAGTGACTGTGAGGTTAATATTTAAAAAAAAAAAAAAAAAGTGGGAAACGTTACTGTATGAAACAATGACGTAGAATTTTAAATACTTAAAGCAGGACTATGCTATTTCTTTTTAAATGAGTCTTTAACTAAAAAAAAAAAAAAAAGACAAGCAATGCAAACAAGGTTGATTGTCAAATTAGGAGATGTCATTCTGTTTAAACAGAAATTATATAATAATTAGTAAATTTGTTATGGACATTGTCATACACGCACATGTCTATCTCAATAAATTAGGATATTATCGAAAAGTTGATTCATGATTATGGCTTACAGCTAATGAAAAGTCAAAATCCAGTATCTTAGAAAATTAGAGTATTATGAAAAGCTTTGAGATACACCTGCAAAGGTTTCCAGTCTGGTACAGTAGGCTGGCTGTTCAGAGTGCTGTATCGAAGCACACACACACATCATATATATATATATATATAAATACACACACACACACACACACACACACACACACACACACACACACACTGAGTGAGCCAAAAAAATGTCACACTTTTCACAGGAAAGAAAAATAGTCAATTAGTATGGCATATTATATTAATATAATATTAATAATATTGTCATAATATTATAATGTATATCAATATATAACATATTGACTATTAAAATATGTATACAAGTTTTTCTTTTCCTGAAGTATGTATAAAATTTTCAGCTTACTCATACAGTATATAATATAATATAGTGTGTGTGTGTATATGTATATATATATATAGTTTTTTGGTTTTCTTTCATATTTTGCCTCCAAAGAGCCAGACTTTCTTGTATTTATAATGCAGTATTATATTATCTATAATGTATGAATATTTCTCCAGGGTTTAGGTACCATCTCTGTGGCCAGTTTCAGAGGAATGTGTTTTGTTTGTTATGCCTCACAATAACGTATAAAACAACCCATGAAAGAAAGAAAAAAAAAAAACACCTCTGTGTGCAGAGGCTGGTCGACTGTTCCATCATACAATACATGTAAAAGTATGTTGAAACAGTCAAGATGGGAAATGAAGCTGCTGCTGACGTTGTTACATAAACAGTCAATTTTTAAAATTTGTTTTTTCAGGCACATTGCAGACTGTTACAGTAAGCTGTTCCCATTTCTTTAATTTAATGACACATTTTGTAAAAGTATGTGGAAAATGTATAAGAATTTAAGTCAAGGGAAAAAATGCTTGAATAAATAAACTAAATTGTATTCGCTTGTATTATTTACCAGTTGTGGACTTAGAGGTGATAAATCTCAATGAGGCAGATTTATGGATTGTTTTCAACAGTTAAAGTGATCCAAAACTTTGGGAGCCTCTGCTTTTGAATATAAATTACATTGCCTTAATTTGTATATGTTATTGTGTTTCTGATTTTCCAAAGTAGAAAATAGTGGGAAGTGGTTGCTGTTTTTAACACGTGTTAACACTAAACACATTTTTGCCCTAAACAAAACCACTTTTTTTTTTTTACTGCATAGAGAGTCAGATGAAAACTTAAGATAACTCCAATTCTTTTAATGCAAGCATTTCAACACTTCAAAGTATCTAAATTCCTTCTGGCAAACTATTTAAAATGCATCATGTTGTATTTTAAGGTACATGTGGATGAGTCACCACTATAATGCATGAGGCAGGGTACACCCTGTGTGCTAATCCATCGCAGGGCACACAAACATACACACACTCACACAATCATTTACACAATACGGGCAATTTGGGAATGCCAGTTTGCCTAATCTGCATGTCTTTGGACTGTGGGAGGAAAACGGAATACCCGGAGGAAACCCACGAAGCACGGGGAGAACATGCAAACTCCATGCACCCAGTGGCAGGGATCGAACCTGGCCGGAAATCGGATCCGGACCCTGTACAACTGTACACAACTGTAATATATATCTCACAATAGTCTATTAATATATTTCAAAGGTCCAAAATCTAATAACCAGAATCTTTTTTTTCCATCCCCTAAAATCTACTGAGTCCATCAGTCAGATCGCCAAGTTTTAGTTAGATGCCGAACAACTGCTGGGTAAATAAACATGAACATCTCAGTATAACCTTAATATCAGCCAATACCCAATTTTCATTAGGTTTACAAAGGGCACATAGTTCACAGGAATGAGAACTCCACCAAACACACATCAGCGCACCATAAAATAATTTTAAAGCCTAGATAAAAGTCATTATGCAGTTGTAAATGAAGGCTGTTCTATCAGGAACAGTGATGTGTGATAAATAGGAAAGCAAACATATTGGGCCTGATGAATCACAGACAGCTTTGTTGGCTATTAAAGGGAGTGCACAAGCTGAGTCACAGCAGCTAGAAAACCATGTAGGAAGTCACAACGCTTCTCTATTTCTCTAGATAACTTTCTCCACTGACGTTACTTCCAGTTAAACACTATCCTTATTTAATATCTGAGCAGTTTTAGTACTGTAAATGGACAACTCCTTACTCAGTTCACTCAGTGAGGAGGAAAAAGGTATTATTTCAGTGGAAGCAGCGTCTCATGGATTTAACTCAACACTGACGTGATCACTGATTTGATCATTTTGATTCATAAACACTTTTTTTTTTTTACATGTCATACAAATTTCCATAATTTTCTTTTGATTCTGTAAAGCTGCTTTGCGACAATGGCCATTGTTAAAAGCGCTATACAAATAAAATTGAATTTGTAGTTGGGAAGACCAAAAAAGAATCAAACAAAATGTCTTTAAAAATTTATTGTTTATGTTTTTTTACAAAGAAACACTCCAGACCAAACTTACACTTGCAAATCAGCATGAACTCTCATGGGGTTTTCAGCCGCCATGGTTTGTGTTACAATACTGGCAAAAAAATTTCTGGCCACCCAACCATATTACCCTTGTTGGGACCTTCCTTCCACAAGCTGTTAATGTACAGTAGGACAATGTCCCTGTTCACGGAAGTGAGGTCCATTTTTGCTAAGGTTCGTCTAAAAATAATTGAGCGCACAGTCCTCAATAAACACCTTTGGATGAGCTGGAACGCTAAATGCACGTCAGTCCTTCTCAACTAACATCAGCAGCTACCCCAGTAATGCTCTCACAAATCTCCACGGGAAAGTGAAAACCCTTAACAGTACAGTGGAAGTTACTGTAACAGCAAAAAGGCTGCAATAGGACATTTAACAATCACATCTGGATCCACAAACTTATGATCATATAGTGTAGTTAGCATTGTTATCTACACAGGAGGTCAGCTAATGAGTGTATGAAGATCAGTGAATCCCATCATATCAAATCCATCATTTTTAGCCCCCTCATTATCTCAGTCTACTTTCTGTGACTAATTTGTGCTATTATCAGCTTGTCTTCGCAGTCTTTTTCCCCTGCTGTGGCAGGCTTCTAGGATTCTCTGGATTCACATACACACCAAATACTGAAGCTCAGTTTCAATTACTTTGCACTAAAAATAAAGAGTTTTTACTGGTAAGTCTGATACACATGAGTTTATGACCATGAGTAAAATATTTATTGAAATTTCTCGGTATTAATGACTAAAATATAAATAGTACATCAGTGTTGAAGTCATTCAGCTGGACTTCTCTGTGAGGCGACGCACCACTGCTGAGGCGACTCTTCTGTATGCTTCAGCCTGCAAGTAATCAAGCAGAAACCGAATGTGATCACAAATTAAAGTCTCATAACCAATTAACACGATAAGGGTTTTAAATTTGCATATGGATATTAATTATGTTCCTATTGTTGTCAATAAATGTGGAGTTAAAAAGTCTCAGAGATTTATAACAAGATATAACAGATGGCTTGGCCCTGTTACAATTTCATGGCTCTCCTATCATTCTGCCAACAGCTATACTGTATTGTAAGCACATTAATATCAACATTTGAAAATATATTTCTTTGTCTAACTATAGCACCCTGTTCTGCTAATACGGCAGCACTGTAATAGTTACCGCTAGTGCTGATAGTGAATACGGATAACACTTAACACACAAACGTCATATTACCTTGAATTAAATTATAAAATCATTTACAAAAATACTCAGTTGTAAATACTTTTTTTTTTTAAGTTAAATATTATGTCCAAACTTTACCACAAACTGTGAATGATCTAACTAAAAAATTTCCATAATTTTTCTACCTATTACATAGGATACTATAAATATATCTTTTTTTAATTGAAAAAAGGTTTAAATGTGCAATGTACATCACTCAGCCATGACATTAACATTGATTATCAATCATATTCCAGTGAACAGTAGTAAACAGTGGCAGGTTTATGGGCATCCAAGGCTCATTCATGGCTGTGCGGAGCTAGCCTGTCTGGTCCTATCCCACAGAAAAGCCATTGCAGCAGAAATCGCCAAACACTCAATGCTGGCCAAGACAGAAAGACAGCAGAACACCCAGTGCACCACAGCCTGTCGCACATGGAGCCCAGAAGGCAAAGAAACCAAGGTCTGCAAACTCCCCACATCCCAATGTGATCAAGCACCCATGGGCACATGCTGTCACATCCTGATAGCAGACACCACAGTACACCATCCAAGGTCTTGTGGAGCCATGACCCGAGGGGCTAGAGTTGCCCAAGCGGCACAAAGGCAACCTAATGCTATGGCTGATCGTGTGTTAATCACTTCATCATCATTATACTGTATATACATTATACTGTCAAAAGCTTGTGGACACCTGTCCATCACACTCATGTGTTAATGCTGATCATCACATTACAAAACTGAGCTCCTGCTTTGCTGTTACTGTATAATAATCTCCAATCTTGTGGGAAGGCTTGCCCATAGTGTGCTCAATGGGTAAAGTGAAGAAGCATTCGATATTCTAATTTGTCCTAAATGTTACAGTTTGTAGAGTTCTTCAGCTTCAAGCTTAACAAAACAGTACTTAATGGACCTCTCTTAGTCCATACGGGGAAAGTGTCATAATGGAACAGGTTTGGGTGCTTTTATTTCCAGGGAAAGTAAACAGCATACACAGACATCTTAGGCAACTGTGTTCTTGCAACATTTTTGAAGACCCATCTATAGGTGGGATGGTCAGGTGTCCACATACTTTTAGCCACATAGTATTATAAAATACAGATGATATGTTGACATGATGTACATTGAAACTGTTAGATTTAAGGGTTTATGAAGAACACCTTTAACATGTCTTATTTAGTTTATAGACGCAATTACCTCAGGACTGTCAGGACAGGACACCACCACGGGCTGCCCCTTGTCTGATGTCTCTCTGATGTTCAGATGAAGTGGAATGTCACCTGTAGTACAAGCAAATCAGACATGTGACCCAAGACCTCATATATATATGTTTAACCCTTTTATATATATTTCACTACTTTCCTCTACAACTTACAGTATATTATGCCTCATATACTGTCCATGTCTCCACATTCATGCCATCCGAATTTAAGGGAATTTTCACATTTTATTGATTTTTTCTCTGAGGATTCAGAGTTTGTACATTTGATGAATTGTAAGAGCAGTTTCAGAACCTGGAACAGATTTACTTTCAGCTGTGTGTAAGCGATCTGCTTCTAGGGCCAGGCTTTAAATCAACTGAACTCACTATGTGACATTTTATTTTAAGTTTCACAATGCCAAGAATGCCAGGTCTAATGGTTTCAATAAATCTGAAGTGAGATTTTTTTTTATTATTATAAAAAGTGCACAGTTTCAGCTGAAAGGCCATACCATAATGGTTAATCAGTGTCAAGACTGTGAAGCAAAATGAATAGAACACTGATTGAATCACATATATTATTACATCAAAATAAATGCATTAAAATATACATACAGTGCTGGGCACTATTATTGGCACCCCTGGTTAAGATGTGTTCTTAGGCTCCTAATAATTTCATTAGTTAGCGTTTTCAAAATTGTAGAATTTTGAAACCTAGAATTTTAGAACCTAACCTTTAACCCAATTGAATTGAGAAGATTGAAAAAAAAAATATTTTTTTAAATAAATCACCTGTTCCACAAGTATTGGTACCCCTAACAACCTCTTATCCGCTTTTCAACATGGGAAAGACAACAGAACACCCCATTCAAGTAAGGCAGATGTGTGTCAACCTTCATGAGTCAGGTATTGGCTACCAGAAAATAGCCAATTGCCTAAACTTGCTACAGTCTACATATCTACAGTAATAATTCACTGGAACAGTGCCAAACAAAAAGTATCATCAAAAACTGCCATCTTGGGGTCACAAAGTCTCCATAACAGCCATCAGACTCTATCTACATGCCAACAAGCTGCCAAAGCATTTTTCTCACCTAAAAAAAACATAAACGTCTGGAGTTTGCTGGGACCGTAACTGAGACCGTGTTCTGTGGTCAGATGTGACTAAGATAGAGCTTTTTGGCAAAAACTCTGTCTGGGTCTGGCCCACTGTGAAGTATGGTGGAGGATCTGTGATGCTGTGGACCTGTTTCTCTTCCAAAGGCCCTGGGTACCTTGTTAGGGTGCATGGCATCATGAACTCTGAAATTCCCGAACATTTTAAATCAAAACCTGATGGCCTCTGTCAGAAAGCTGAAGATGGGTCGTCATTGGGTCTTTCAGCAGGATAATATCCCAAAACGTGTTGTGAAATCTACACAAAAATGGTTCAGCAGACACAAAATCAAGCTCCTCCCCAGACCTTAACCCAATTGAAAACCTGTGGGGTCGTGCTGACAAGGAGAGTGCATAAAAGACGACCCAGGACTCTAAGATTGTGCAAAGCGGAATGGTCAAAGATCCCTCTAGCTGTATTCTCCAATCTTGCGAAATGTTATAGGAGGAGATTAAGTGCTTGTCTTGGGTTTTTTTTTTTACGAAGTATTAACATCAGGGGTGCTAATATTTTTATGAAGTATTGCATGTAAAAAGATTTTTCTTTTTTTTTTTTAGAATAATTGTACTTCAATTGAAGGTTGGATTTTTCTCTCTTTTTGCATTGTGGTTCTATATTGTTCAAATGATAAAAACTTTTTTTTATTAGAAGCCCAAAAACACATCTTAACCAGGGGTGCCAATAATAGCGACCAGCACAGTATACCTTATGACCAACAACTTATATAAAAGGTTGTCATTTCAAATCCTTTTATAGTATTAAAACTAGTATACACCAATAATTTGAATTATTCTAATAATACTCTAATAATTCTACAATGACAAATGTAATCTACTCTCAAGGTTAAGTATTCTTTCAGATGAACTATGTTATATTTTATTTTTTATTTTTTTTAAAACAACTCCAGGAATGCCAAATGGAATGCCTCACATAAATATCAATTGAGAAGGCATGAATACAACCCAGAATTGCTTGCATCATCAAAATAATATAAAAATAAATGGTAAAAGTAAAGAATATGGATGGACGAAACTGGATGCACCAGTATATTCACTGTACGAAGTTAAACCTGTGGTGATGATGATGATATTGTCCCTCCCCAATCTAGATCAGAGTCAACCCTGGGTAAGAATCCAATCCAAACACCAATTAAAACACACTATGGTGTTTGATGTGATGCTGACAGTAATTCAAGTTATTTTTTTTTAATCATTTCTTTCTTTCTTTTTTTTTTTGACAGTTTCACTTGTACTGTATGTAGAGGTGTTATTTGCTGAACAGATCTTACCAAGAACCTCTACTCCAAGCGAACATGCCAATTTTCTTGCTCCATCTGACCCAAAGATGTGTGTCTGGTGGTTGCACTGAGGACACTGGAAAACACTCATGTTTTGAACCAATCCCAGGACCTACAAAGAAAAGTGAGAAAAAAAAACTTTTGAAATCTTTAAACTAGAGTAAACTAATGAGTAAAATGTTCAGTCATAACAAATTTCCTCATTAAGGATCATACTAACAGCAAGAATTTACCAAATGTTTCAATCTGTTAAAGGTCTCATTGATCAGCAATGTCCCATTAATCCGGGCATTTTATCAAAACACTAATAATGATTTAAACTGTGGTTTAACAAACAATGGATTATTGCCAAAATTCCTTACTTATGTGCACGCACATGCCCAGTGAGACCATTCAACAAATTTATTCAGAGATTATCAGCAATAAATAACAGTCATACAGCCATCTTTCCATGAACCCTGCAGAATGTGGGAGGGATTAGTGGTAGAGAAGGATCAGCTCTCTTCAGACAGCAAATATTTAAGTGGAACAAACACATCTGAACTTTATATATATATATATATATATATATATATATATATATATATATATAAATTAAAATTACCTCAAGTAATTTAATTTATATAAAAACAATACCTGTCCTGAATGATCTTTTTAATAATTATTTTAAAAAAAACACCACCAGTTAAGCTCATGCATGAATAAGCAAAAAAAAAAAAAAAAAAACATTTCCAAACTCTTTAAAAATATCCAGTCCTATACAGTATGTACTTTTTTTTGGTTTAAAAAACTGCCACAGACTTGCAGAACAACTTAAGACAACAGGACAGGAGGACAATAATCTTTTCATATTTGTATTATATTGTCAAAATGCATAATGTACTTTTTTTTTTTAAATCGAGTGTTCTGGGCAAAATATTCGTTGTGAGGTTAAGTCCATATTTCGAAGTCTAACACATAGGGAAAAAAGCAGCTGGCTCCTCCAGTCCTCCCACGGCATTGCTGAAATGTTATGATTGCAATCCTTCATTGTTCCATGGTCATGATTCCTGCTCTATTAGTCCTGGATGATGAGATCACCCTGTATAGCTCCATCACCTCTGACTTTGTTTTTACAAATTAAGCACTGCATTTTCGTTAAAAGACGAAAAAAACAGTAAAGAGCTCCGTCGTTCATCTCATCTTTCTAACTCAGTCAGTTTATTTCATTCACTAAATGCTATAGGACTTTGTCAAGTTGATACTCCATTGTTAACATCGCTAGTTTTCTTTATTCAGTCTGTTAGTTATCAGGAATTACAATGCTAGCCTCAACCATAATTCTTTCTTTTTGACTGAGCTTCCCACTTTACAGCCACAAACATCTGGAAATCATTCACGGCCGCATGGTTGACTCCACGTGTTTAACAGATGTTTTTTGATTCTCACCGGCACGTTGACCTTGCGGAACATCTCAGCACCTCTACGTGCATCCAACAACGCAATGTCCTGTGGGGTGGACACGATCACAGCACCTATAATGTAAAGCATACATACGTACGATAAAAATTCCTAGAGCCTTTGGTAGTGAAGATCTTTTAGACGTTATAAAATAAAGTGACAGCAGAATATACATTTTGGAGTTTTACCGCATTCCAGTCCTTACTATGCTCCCGGATCCTGTGTCAGCTTTTGAGTCAGTCAGAAATCATAGTAATGTCAATTTCTGCAGCTGGATTTAATTTGTGAAACACTTTAAGCTCCACATTATATTTTTAAAGGTACCTCTCCATGTTTTATATAGGGCAGGGGAATAAACATATAAAAGACTTGGCAGAAGTGATGTCATCACACTTATTTCAAGTGATAAGCCTTTATTCTATAGTCATTAAAATTAACTTCACATTATTCTGTCAAGTTAAGTATTGGCTTATTTTATAACTATAACCAATCTGAGTATTTCAAGAGAGAATACCACTGCTGCAAATGAATAAATAAAATAAAGTGTCATCATACACTTTCTGACGACCGGGTTCTGATTTGGCTAGGTCTGACATGTTCTGTGTAAAGTAGCGCATAGATATATGTATTGTGTCTTACATTATTGGCAGATAAACTAAAATTTGACCAAAATCCAATGTCACCAACGTTTGTATTTTTTTTCTTTTCTTTCCACACCAACTTTTGACAGGTTTTCCCAGACCACTACACAAAACTTAGTAGTGGTATTATAAAACTAAACACTAATACACTTAAAAACTACTGGACACATGACCGATTATCAATATTATTTTATTTACCTGCGATCGGGATGTTCTGTGTGATGGAAAGTTGTACATCCCCCGTTCCAGGTGGCATGTCGATCACTAAGTAATCCAAAGAGCCCCAGTCTACCTAAAGGCGTAATAAAATAAAATCGAATAAAAACAAAGCGGTCTGAGAAAGTGTAAAATTCGATAAGCATTACTCTTTTAAAAGACATGATGTCACCACACTGCGAACAAAAACAACCTGACAGGCAGAACGACTGTTTTTCTATTGGCTCACAAGACTGTTTACACATTTACAGGTATGGGTTGAATTTCACCTCTATGTGAAAAGAAAATATTAGATGACTTTTATTCCAGTTTTGGTCCATTCATAGATTCCTGGGTTTTGCTTTTTTGCCATAATACAGCTTCAAAAATCATTTACCTGCTCCTTAAAGGAAGATGATGGCCATCTAAAAGGCAGATGTTGGCACCTCTGCATTTGGCTGACATAACTGTATGCTGAATAAAAGTCATTTCACTAGTTATCTAAGCTTTTTTTAAGGGAGAAACGTTTAAGCGGACAAATCTTTTTTTGACCACACCTGTCTAAGGAGCTTTTCAATGGCGGACATGACCATCGGACCCCTCCACACAATAGGTGCTGTATCTTCAACCAGAAAGCCCATGGACATACTGAAGAAGGCAGAGCAGACAGGCAATTAGACTGGCTCACATTCCACAGCAATTAGTCTAATTTATTTATACACTTACCAAGGGATTCCAAAGTTCATGAGAGGTCTCATTAAGTTGTCTGAAAATGAAATGAAGAGAGATTTATATGTAAATATATACAAACACCTGCTTAACACAGTGTTGTGATGCTCAAACAAATGTGTCCCTGTGGTACCTTTCTCGTTCAGTGTCTTTACGGCTTTATATAAACTCACTGAACACTTCATCAGGACACCTGTGCACCGTGCAACCATGTAATTGTCCAGGAGTACGTGCATACAATCATGCAGATTAAAAACAAGAGATTTTAATTCATCAGAACATCAGGATGCAGAGATAAAATCTGAGTTTAGTTGTTGGTGCCAGATGAGCTGATTTAAGTATAACTGAGAAACCTACTGTATATGCTGATTTAAAAACCGAAATCCGCTTCAATTTGTGAGGTAGAAATGACTCGTTGGTGAGAAACGTAGCAGCCAGGTTCAGGCTACAGTAACTCTTTACAATCATGGTGAGCGGAATGCATACACATACAGTACAGTAGGATTATAAGGTAGATGGGCTACAGCAGCAGAAGACCACATTGAATTCTATATCTGTCAACAAAGAACTTAAATCTCAGGTTACTAATGAAGCGGCTGGTAAGTGTATATATTTAAAAGGCATGTGTTACCACCTGATATCACCTACTGTCTGTTAATTCTGGGTTTCCTCTGAGATTCATCAGCTTGGGGACTGAGGGCCCGAAGACATCAGCATCTAAAAGACCCACCGTCTTACTCTAAAAGAAGAAAAATACAAATGTCAAACCAGGTCTTTCAGTAATATTTTAAGATCTGAATATGGATGGTTCTGGGAGGTGTGTAGTACCTCATCATTAGCCATAAGTCCAAGAGCAAGATTCACTGTAAAGAAAAGAGTAAACACAACACATCAAGACACAACACAATCTCAATCTGGCAGACACCAGTGTGTTACATTATATTAGATCAGGTATTTAAATTCTGGCCCTTGTGTTTTCTGTAATCATATCTAACAGGGTGACAACATGCATCATGACAGAAAAAAAAATGACAATGTGCGTTGTGGGAACGTGCAATTAACATTGTGGGACTCAGCAATTTATTAATTATGCATCAAATGCAGGGGGTCCCAATATGCTCAACCCACAGAGCTGATGAATATGCAGCATGGATCGCACTCGTGCCTGACAGCTCTCTGGATCACAACAATAAACAGGCAATATTTGGTGCATGGTTACCTGAGCTTCTTATAACCCTTAAAAAGAGCTCTTAAGTCACTTTTTAAGCAACACCAGTTTGGTGAAGCTGTGATTTCTGATTTCTGCTCTAAAAACAGGCTGAGGAGCCGAACCTGGAGCTCTATTACTGAAATGAAGTCTAAGGCTCTGCTGTGGAGCTCATGATCTTTCCTTTGGTTATTTGCCTTATGTCAGAGACTATGCTGAATGTTCATTCAATCAAAATTTTATACGTTTATTTAGCCATCTCTAGTACATTTTGTTTTCAATATTAAATCTTTGTTTGTAACAAATTCTTATTTACATACGGTACCAGTCAAAAGTTTGAATAGAAGTTGAATACAAGATTTTTCTCAACACTATGAAATAACACATATGGCATAAGGTAATCAAATATCATCAACAACAACAGTAAGTTGCATTTTATGACATGACGGTCAGCTGTTCTGGAATAGTTCCTGCAAGAGCAGTATTTTTAAGTGCATTTGCAAAACACATAATGAAACTTGCTCTTATGAAGACCACTGCAGGAAAGCAAGACTGAAACTTTCCTCTGCTTCAGAGGAGAGAGTTCGTTTAGATTTACCAGCCTCAAATATCACCAATTAACAGCACCTGAGATTAGAGCTGTTTGGAGGCTTTACAGAGCAGAAGTAGCAGACACATCTCAATATCAATTGTTCAAAGGAGATTGCTGCATATTTTGGATGCCTTCAGCATTGTTTTACAGTGTAGAAAGAAACAGAAATCACAAAGGAGCATGGAATTAGGTGTGTCCACAATTTGGCAGGTAGTGTAGTTTTACAGAGCCAAAAATGCACATTTCATTTGCCATGTTTATGAAATTTAAAAAAAGAAATTCTAATTCTTGTTTTGCTCATAAACAGTTTTGACCCTGATCCTCCAACAATGAAAGTGGACTTTATACTGACTTAAATACCTTTCCTGATATATTGATCTTTTAACCTCATAGCACAGGGATGTACCAGGAACTGATCTATGGTTACGATATCACCCAAATAAGAATGAGCTCCTTTTTTGAGTCTGGTTCTTCTCAAGGTTTCTGATGAAGTCTAAATATTTTTCTTTACATTTTCAAACTGATTACCATAACTGTGCAACAATGACCAGTGCTAAAAGCGCTATACAAGACACCCGAGTGGCGCAGTGGTGAAATGCACAATGATCGCGAGTTGATGCTGTAGCCTAGAGGGAGCTGATTGGCTAAGGTCTCTGAGGGGGGTGGGATGGAAGGCACTTAGCGCCTTGACATTAATCACGGCTCTACAGCCAATAATAGGTGTCTGTGAGTTCACGCAAGGAGGACAGCCCTGTCCTCCGAGTGTGTTACGCCGTCCACAACGGTGTCTAAGCAAGCAGTTAGTAAAGATGCTGTTAGCTGTGGTGTCACGTGGTTCGGAGGAAGCACGTGATAGTTTCCAGGCCTCCCTGACTGGTAGTAGTGGCCTTAATGTAGGAATCCCCGAGTGACAAGTGGGAATTGGATACGACTAAATCTGGCTAAAAAAAGTGCTATTCAAATAAAATGTAATTAAATTGAAACAAATCATGTCCACAAACTATCGTTAAACCACTAATATGTCAATTTTCTGCTTCCTTTATAATGCAAAACCTTTATAACCGTGTGATAAGCCTGTATATTTATCATTTAATGTGATATCAACAAAAAAGTGAAAAAAGTTCATTTCTAAACATCCAGCATAATATACTCAACAATGCGCCCATTTTGCAGTCTGTGTTCATTCATAAATAAATAAAGCTCCTCTATATACATTGTGCTGTGTTAAAGTGTCCTATTTGTCTCTTGCACTTTCATGCTGAAGTTCAGATCTATTATTATGCAGCACACTTTTCTTTTACACCACATCAAAGTTTGAACACTCCTCGGGAACACCTCCCCGGTAAACATCCACAGCCACATGAAATGCTCGAGACGAAAACAGTGGAAATGACAGTAATCTTTGTAGGCTTTTATATATAGGCACTCCTAGAGCTGTAGTAATAAATGACTTTCACAAACACTTTGGCTCAACCAACAGGAACAACGCTGAAGTGGAGAAAGGAAATTAAAACAAGAAAAAGAGAGAAAGAGAAATGTTGGATTGCGTTCTGGCAGAGATGATGCTGGAACCTTGGGAATTGTTGTCTTTTACTAAGGGGAATACTTGATGCTGGGACAATGCTATGTTTACTTAGACATTTTGGATTTGACTGTGTATATGCCACCAAAACAAAAAGTGCATCATATTTACAAATAATTTTACGAAAGCATTATTCATAAAATAAATCACCAGTGGCTTCTGAAAAACAATGCGTCATGCGTACCTGCTGTGGTAGATTTCCCAACGCCTCCTTTTCCTGAAGCGACAACGATGACCTGTTTAACACCAGCTATCGGCTTTTGCTTAGGAAGGCCACGCGCCATGTGAGCCCTCTGCCTCTCCTGCTGTTTCTCACCAGCAGCTGAACTCTAATAAGGAAAAAGATACCAGTAGTAGAAGCAGCTAAAGTACATCTAGACATGACAATGTGTTAAAGTGCATCTGAGGCGGTCGACACAAGATTGATCTAAGACTCAGTGTGTTGACTGTGCACGTGCTACCAGTCTGTATAATACATGCTAACTAAAAGAGACGAGATGTAAATTGAGTTCATTATTTTAATAAGTAAAAGCCTGGATGCTGAAGGTGCAGATTAATTGTAAATAATCCTTTAATTTCACATATTAGTGAAGGACAATGCAACACATGTAGATCTTGTTTTTTTTTTTTTTCCAGCTTGTTTTGTCATTTTCTCAGTCAGGAACGTATCACTGCCACCAGCTGCAACCCAGCTGCTCAGTTCTGCCCCTTTTTCCTAAATGATAAGCCAGAAGGCATACACTCAAAAAAGAAAAAGAAAAAAGAAAAACAGAAAATGGTGTCTCTTGGAAACACAGCTACATTGTACTTGGCTGAGGATATACTACAGCCCTAAAATTAATACAAACACAAATGCAATAAAATACATAGAGGTCTTATAAACCTTTTAAAACTATGGTTTTAAAAATACACCGATCAGCCAGAACATTAAAACCATTAACATTAAAGCCACCTAGGTTTTGAGTTCACCTTGTGCCACTGGGGGGTTTGTTGGCGCACTGGCAGCAAATCCTGCTAAGGGTGGGGACTCTAAGGAACAGGCTTGTTTATTCGGGCGTCCCATGGATACTCAATCTGATTGTGATCTGGGGAGTTTGGATTCCAGGTTGGCAGGAAAAATAATAATAATAATAATTTTGTGCTGCATTGGCTTTTCTGTAGGATGAGATCAGACAGGCTGGGCTTTGATCCCCATGGGCATGGATGAACCTTGGGTTCCCATGATCGTGAGACCAGTTTACCGCTGTATAGCAACAGTGGTGGTGTTAATGTTATGGCTGATCTGTGTAAATCAGTTTTGAAGATCATGTAAAAGCAAATAAGCCAAGACCATGGTTACTTGCTGGAGTAGATTTTCTCAGATCAGATGGACGTCTCATAACACATCCTTAAGAGTAAAACGCCTGTTTCTGATTAATAAAAAGAACCGATATACACATTTCTGACAGCCTGAAGTGTAGCAATAGTAATTGTTTTTAAAATACCAGTGCAAAAATGTTAACACAGAAACAGACTGGCAACTGTGTCTTTCATGGACAAAAGGCAAGACTGTTCAGCCCCAGCGTTTGCTACAGCAGTTGATTGCCTTCCAAATAGTAAATTCATAACTATATGAGAAAGCTTACACATCATATCATATCATAGATTTATTTATGCTGCTTCCGTAAACACGTTTGTTAGCATGGCTTAATATTACGTGTACACACAAGTTCAAAATATGAATGCTCAACTCAAAATAGTTCATCTACAGTAGATATTTGTCTCAGGTATGTTAGTAATAGACTTGAATTTACAGATGAAAACAAAGAAACTAGCCAGCTAAAAAACAACCATGTAATCACTTAATTCATTTAAAAATGGGGTTAACTAGGTTTCCAGGGAGCTATAGGGGATAGATGGGGCAAAAACACACTTTTGGTGCTGATTTTTTCTTTTTTTGTTTGTATATGTTATACATATACAGTAATACAGAAAATGTGTGTGCCAAAAAAAACTACTTCAGAAGTTTATGCAACATGGAAGTGCTCAATCTTGCTTCCCTAAAAATTTCATGTTGCTAACTTTTTTGGTTTTTGGAGAGATGATTTTATGTGCTCCAATTTATTTGGCCATTTAAACTGCAAATTATTCATATTTCTTTACTAGTATTGATATTAAATTTGGTGTAAGCTTCTAGATTGCATAAATTAAAGCATTCTGTGCAAAAGTAATAATTAAGAAAAGATCAGTAATGTCTTTATCCATGTCAAACGTATGCTGCAAATCTTAACAATTTAGCATTTTAGAATAATCCACTTTTTCAGTTTTTATTGGCCAAGTTTCATGACAGTTAAGATCACTGAATGATTTTAATTAAAGTTACAGACACTGCATAAAAGGGCATGAAACTGTATTTAGCAAATGTTTCTTTTTCACTGATTAAAATATAAATGTGTATGCATATGTGCAAAAAAGAAGCATGGATTGGGAATTAAGGAGCATTAAGTATTATGAAGAATGTTGTTCTATATGATCCTATCTGAAAATTCACTTTTCCACCGAGGTGTGACAATTTTATTTATTTTTTTTAGCACCAATACCATGTTTTGGTTTAGAAGTTGTCTTTTAGGGAAAAGGGGAAAAGCTCTGCAGTGCTGCATATGATGATCAATTCCTGTCTGGGGAAAAATGTGAATATAATTTTGACCGGATTCAATGAATCTGTCTGTCTGTCTCTCTCTTTGTCTGTTTATCTGAAAATTCACTTTCCCACTGAAATGAGACATTTTTTGCATCAATACCATGTTTTGGACGATAGATGGATGGACGGAGGGATGGCTAGATAGAGCTAGATAAAGTAAATAATTATCTAGCCATCCATCCATTTATCCTCCCATCAAAACCTCAATATAATTAGTAATAAATAATAAAAAGCAGTTAAAGTGAGAAAGACACCAGCTTGACTAGCATGTGTTCTGTCAGCTGCTCAGACTAAGCAAAATATTTATGGCAGCTCTTACCATGTTTAATGATAACTGCCCAAACAATTTTTTAAATCAAATTTCTGCCTTCAGATTATTCTGTGAGCTTGTGAGGAACAAAAGTCATCCGTGCACACTAATTGCACTTTTGTGCTTTACGTTTCCTCATTTTAGTTCCTTCTTTTGAAGAAACATGGAAGGGATTTAAGTAAAATAACAAGTATAATAATAATAATAATAATAATAATAATAATAATAATAATAAGTAAAAATGCATCAGAGGAGAAACACCAAATCAGACATGCTTGCTCAATGAATATTTTTTAAATAAATGCTTGCATGTATTTATTGTCATGTCCATTTATTTTTCTGTGCATTATGATCTTTGTAGATTTTTTTAATCCTGCACCTGTCTTACACTTTTCTGTATGTGCACCATATTTAGTCTTGCATATTGTTGTGTGTTGCACCATGGTCCTGGAGAATATCTTTCCAATATTCTCATTTGTATCAGTTCCAGTGTACACTGCCTGGCCAAAAAAATAAGAACCATTTCAGAAGCACCATTATGGGGCTACATTAAGCAAAGAAGACAGCTAAGATGATGTGAAATTACGGGGACTGGGTTAAGAACCTTTCAGCACACTGACAAAACCTGAAAGGATAATATTAAACTGTAAACCTTGTGGAAGAAATGTGTTCGGAAACAAATTATGAACAGAGATCACTTAAACACTTGGTAATGTTGTATGGTAAAAAATCTACAGTAAAAACCATAGCTACTGTATGTTTATAAATAAAAGTAAGAGCATTTCTGTACACACACAGTGTGATGAGAATTCACAAGATTGGGACTAAATGCCTGTGTAGCCATAAGAAAACTCATGAAGAAAAAGTCATGTGGTCTATTGAGCAATACTGACCCTATTCCAGAGGGATGAGTGCACCAGGGTAAGATGGGATAGTCATGAAGCGATGCACCTGTCATGCATAGTGGGCACTGTATAAGCCTCTGGAAGCAGTGGTATGACCTAGTGGTATGACCTTCTTCACTTGGTCAGGTCTAGGCCCAGCAACATTACATGGCAATAAAATTAAGTCTGTTGTACTGAATGACCACATGACCTCTACGGCACAGACATTTTCCAGGACTTAAATTGTGAAAAAGCGGTACTGGGAGCATGAGGAATAATTTTCACACATGATCTGGCCACCACATTGTGTGCTGTAATCAAAGCTAAAAGTGACTGAATAAAATCTTAGTGTGTGCAACTTTCTTTTTTTTTTTTTTTGCTCAGGCACTTTATGTAAGTTATATAGCGGAATGACGATAAAGAATAACCTTTGTACTGGACTTGACTTATTATTATGTATTATTATGTTATTATTATATTAATTATGTGATATAATAAATCGGCTTCATCATAGTAATGCGCATCTCAATGATGTGAAAGGCTTGAAAGAATTGACACAATTGGAAGACTTTGATTTACAGGTCACAAGCTATAGGGTAAAGGATTTACCTGTGCAGTTATGAATGCTTTAGGCTAAACACAGTATTGGTGCTGATTATATTTTTATGATGTTATACACATAATACAGAAAATGTGTGCCAAAGAAGCTACTTCTGAAGTTTATGCAACATGAAAGGGACCAATTTTGCTTCCCTAAAAATTTAAAGTTTCTAACTTTAGCAAATTTGGAGAGATTATTTTATATATGCCCCCCAAAATGGCCATTTTCCAGGGTAACACGGTCACTTCAAACAGTAATAATTCAAACGAGTTATTCATATTTATTTATGAGTATTGATACTTAAATTGGTGTAAGCTTCTAGAAGAATATGAACTGTAAAACATTTGGTTTTTGGTAAAAGCTTCAAAAGCAAAAAATCTGTAGTGTCAAATTTATATCGCAATATCTTAACAATTTAGCATTTTAGAATAATACACTTTTTTTTCAGTTTTATGCTTTTTCAGGTGAATTCTAAATGTGGATGAAAATTAAGATCATTGAAAGATTTTATTTACTTATTTTAAGTTACAGACACTACATAAAAGGGCATGAAATTGTATTTAGCAAATGTGTTTCTTTTTATCAGATAAAAATATAAATGTGTATGCATATTTACAAAACACGATACATGGATTGGGAGATAAGAATCATTATTCTTCACTATTATGAAAAATGGTGTTATACTGTATGATTGAAAATGTTTTGGCCATTTATAGGGAACGTCTTTTAGGGAAAATGAGAAGAGCTGTGCAGTGCTGGATATGATGATTAATTCCTGTCTGGGGAAAAATGTGAATATAATTTTGACAGGAATCAATGAATCTGTCGGTCTGTCTCTCTCTCTCTCTGTCTGCTTATCTGAAAATTCAGTTTTTCACTGAGATGAGACATTTTTTGCATCAATACCATATATAGATGGATGGATGGATGGATGGATGGATAGAAAGATCTAAATTAAGTAAATAATTATCTAATAATAATGATCTAATAATAAATAATAATTATAAGTAAAAACCGTAAATAGAATTTTGACCAACATTCAACATTTCAGATTTTTCCAAAGTTGTAAATACTAGTGTAGGAATCAAAACAAGCTGCAGCAGTGCACATTCACACAAATTCAAATGATCAGCTCATTAACACCATTTAATCCCATGCATAGCTTTTGACATGTAAGTTACAGACTGTTAGCATGTAAACACTACACCGACCTCATGTGACACACACACAAGGACATCAGCATTCAGACACATGACTTACCTTGAAACGCACATCAGGTTTACAGAGAGTCTGAAGAGATGTAACATTACTACATGACCATAACCCAGTGCCAGAGCAAGCTGAGTTACTCTTCAGCACCTGTGCAAGCTTTCTGCAGCTTTGATACCACAGCATTTTATTTAAACAAAATATTAGCTCAGTAGCTAAACAATGGGCGACTACGTCATATTTATTTTATTGTTTAACTTAACGTATCTTTTACAAGAACAAGAGTGTTTATTTTAATAATAATAATTAAAAAAATTACGAATAATTTTTTGGGGAAATGCACGAAATAACTAAACACAACGCTGAGGAGGAAAGGCGCGTTTTGATGACGTAATGCGGAAGTCATTCCTGTTTTATGGTATTAAACATTATCGTGTCCTCATCCAGATAGATTTAACAACTTCTTTAAACATTCGTTGTTTGCCGATCGCAATTTTTTTAATTGTTTTTTTATTTATTTATTATTTTTATACATTGTAGGGCGATGGCGAACGAAGCTTCAGTAAAAGCCCGAGTGGTTCTTCAGCAGTGTTTACACGCAAAACTACAAGTGAAACCTGCAGACGCGGAGTCTGAGGCAGAATGGGTAGAGGTGACCTGTCCTTATATTTCATCTCTCTCTCTCTCTCTCTCTCTCTGTCTGTCTCTCTTTCCCTGTCTTTGTGTGTCTGTCCCTATGTCTCTCTCTCTCTGTCTGTCTCTCCCTATGTTTCTCTCTGTCTGTCCACCTATCCCTCTCTGTTTGTCTTTCTCTACATCTGTCTCTCTCTTTGTCCCTCTGACTGTATGTCTGTCTCTCTCTCTCTCTATCTCTCTCTCTTTCTCTTTGTATGCCTCTGTTTGTCTGTCTGCCTCTCTCCCTGTCTTTGTGTGTCTCTCCCTGTGTCTCTCTCTGTCTGGCTCTCCCTATGTCTCTCTCTGTCTGTCTATCTATCCCTCTCTGTCTGTGTCTCTCTGTCTCTCTTTATCTGTTTGTCCCTCTTTCTCTTTCACTGTCTGTCTGTGTCTTTTCTCTCTCACTCTCTCAGCCTTTCTCTCTGTCTGTCTCTGTCTTTCTGTCCCTCTGTCTCTCTGTCTGTTTGTCTCTCTCTCTCTCTCTTTCTCTCTATATATCTCTCTCAAAATCTCTGAAAATGTAACGTAAAAAACAATGTAAAATGTAAAAAAAAAAAAATTGGATAGTGTGAAGAAATACACAATAAGTCTTCACCAGTTGATTGCTGATATAATTACTTTGATCTCATTAAATACTGTAGTAGGGATGGGAATCACCAGGGGAGAAATTTTCCAAACCAGTCTACAAACCTGTGTGGTGGAGTTTGCATGTTCTCCCCCTGCTTGCCACAGCCCAAAGACATGCAGATTAGGATAATTGGTGTTCCCAAATTGCCCATAAATGTGTGAGTGTGTGCACAGTGTGTGTTTGCCCTGAAGTGGATCGTCATCCTGTCCAGGGTGTACCCAATCTCATGCCCTAAGTCTCCTGGGATAGGCTCCAAGCCCCCCACAGACCTGGATACAGGACAGTGGGTATAGACGATGAGTGAGTGAGTGGGAATCACCAGTCACTTCCCAATATGATATTATCACAATACCTCTGTGCCAATTCAATTAAAATTGCGATTTTATTAGTATCATGATCTTAGTATGTGCAGATTTGATATTACAGTTATCCCCTGATTTTGATTTGAAGAAAGGTTTAATGATTAATTATATGTAGCCCATCCTTATAACATTAGTTTTCTCACTTAAAAAACAATGGCAGTATTTAAACAATAAAAACCCACTTCAAATACCAGAGTTTAACATCTAACTGAGCAGCACGTATCTCTGTCATCTGCCTTAATTATTATTGGAAAACCAACCAATTCTGGTCATGGGCTCATCGACCCATTTCCCTCTATTATAAATGTAAAAATCCTTTAAAGATCTATTTTGTAGACAGTGTGGCGATATATACTGTATGAATCACCACACACAAGAATATATTTGAATAGTTTTTTTTCCTGCATATATTTGCAAACTACAAAATAATTATTTAGATGATAATATATTTTTTGCTTTATGGTGATGCTGTCACAATAAATATTTAGCAGAAAACTTTGTTTTATCCATTCATTCATCTTCATCCAGGGGAATTTGGGCACATTTTGGGTTACATTTTGGGCAGGGTACCTGACAGATACAGGTCCTGCACAGTGGCCAGAGGGATTTTGAGCTACTCTTCTTGCAGAATAGTGGCCAGGTCACTACGTGATGCTGGTGGAGGAAAAACATTTCCTGACTCGCGCTTCATAAACACCCCAAAGTGGCTCAATAATATTTAGATCTGGAGACTGTGCAGGCCATGGGAGATGTTCAACTTCACTTTCATGTTCATCAAACCACTCTGTCACCAGTCTTTCTGTGTGTATTGGTGCATTATCATCCTGATACATGGTACCGCCTTCAGGATATAATGTTTGAACCATTGGGTGCACATGGTCCTGAAGAATGGTTCGGTAGTCCTTGGCAGTGACGCGCCCATCTAGCACAAGTATTGGGCCTAGGGAATGCCATTATATTGCAGCCCAAACTATCACTGATTCACCCCCATGCTTCACTCTGGACATGCAACAGTTTGGGTGGTTCGCTTCTTTGGGGCATCTCGACATTGCAACTCTCCCGGATGTGGGAAAGACAATGAAGGTCGACTCATCAGAGAACAATACATGTTTGACATTGTTCGCAGCCCAAGATTTCCGATGCTGACACCATTGAAATTAACGTTTGGCATTGGCACGAGTGACCAAAGGTTTGGCTATAGCAGCTTGGGCATGTACATTGACCCTGTGGAGCTCCTGATGAACAATTTTGGTGGGAACAGCAACAGAGTTGAGGTGCACATTTAATTCTGCAGTGAGTTGGCCAGCTGTGATTTTATGTTTTTTGGATACAATCCAGGTTAGCACCCGGACATCCCTTTCAGACATCTTCCTCTTGCGTCTACAGTTTCTCCTGTTGGATGTGGTTCGTCCTTCTTGGTGGTATGCTGACATTACCCTGGATACCGTGGCTCCTTTGATACAAAGACTTGCTGTCTTGGTCACAGATGCGCCAGCGAGACGCGCACCAACAATTTGTCCTCTTTTGAAATCTGATACGTCACCCATCATGTTGTGTGCATTGCAATATTTTAAGCAAAACTGTGCTATTACTCTGCTAATTAAACCTTCACACTCTGCTCTTACTGGTGGAATGTGCAATCAATGAAGATTGGCCACCAGGCTGGTCAAATTTAGCCATGTCAAATTTAGCCATTCAGCCTTCAACAGTGTTTCAGTTTCATTGGACAATCCAATGGCCCTGTGTGTGTATATATGAGAGAGAGAGAGAGAGAGCTGTACCGGTAATGTAATGGAAAGAAGTATGAGGACACTTGACCATCCCTGTTTTCTTTCTGTTCCTGCAATGTTGTTATGTTGTGATGTGTTAATATTCTGTAGGATTACTGTTGCCTGAAATCCAAGAAAATCTGGAACTTGGAACTGATTAGAGCACAGTCTTTGCCCTGGGCCATTTTTGTTGGCATCATTGCATGACCTCACTGATGCTTTTGTGGCTGAATGATCATGAATCCCCACAGTCACACCTCAAGTTCTAGTACAAAGTATTCCCAAAAGAGTGGAGGTTATTATAACAGTAATGCAGGACTGAATTTGGATTGGGATGTTCAAAAAGCACACATGGGTGTGATGGTCAGGTGTGTACAACTTTAAATCGTACAGTATGTATCAAGAAACAATCTTAGGGATTTATGACATGAATATATCAAATGGATAAAGCTTAAAGGTTTTAATCAAAAAAATTTTTTTTCCTCGATTCTCTCCCTAATTTAGTCGTGTCCATATTAAGGCTACTACTACCACTCAGCCGGGAGGGCCAAAGACTATCACGTGTTTCCTTCGAACCACGTGACGCCAGCCGACCGCCTCTTTTCGAATTGCTCGCTCACGCATCGTTGGGGGCGGCATAACACACTCGGAGGATGGCGCTATCCGCTCCTTCCGCTTGCCTGAGCTCACAGACGCCCCTGATTGGCTGTAGAGCCGTGATTAATGTGGAAGCACTAAGTACCTCTCACCCCCGCCCTCTGAGAGAGCTCGGCCAATCAGCTCTCTCTAGTCCTCTGGCTGCAAGCGGTTACAGCATCAGCCGGGGATCGAACTCGCGGTCTCCGGATGATAGGGTGAGCGCTTTACCACTGTGCCACTCGGAGGCCCAAAATTTTTAATTAGTTTTTTTTTTACGTTTTTATTATCAATGTTTAAATAAAGGCATGTTATTGATGCAATTTCTGAAAAGAAAAAAAAAACATATCACAAGCTCTAGTTTTTTTGTCTTCTGTTCTTTGCGCAGATAAATCGTGGAATGGTCATCTACATTTGCTTCTTCAAAGGTGCTACTGAAGAAATGATCCCCAAAATGGGTATTGTTACCTTATAGTTGAATGAAAGCACTTACATTTACAGTATTCATATAAAACAAATCTATTATAAAAACAAATAAATAAAGACTTGATGTAATCTAGCCTTTCCTGCTCTTTTCAGTGAACGCACTCCTAAATGTAAAGCTGTGTGAGACTGAATCTGGAAAATACACTTCAGTCGTTGATCTGCCTGGCAGCGTCCTGATTGTACCTCAAGCGACCCTGGGAGGGAAGGCGAAGGGGAAGTGCATGCAGTACCACAACAACATTGGTAAAGAGCACGGACAGGGGCTCTATGCCAGTTTTGTCACTCACTGTGAAAATGAGCTGCGTTCGGCCTCCAAATGTGCCGAGGCTGGCACAGAAGTCAAACACGGGACCTACGGCAACAGACAAGTTCTGAACCTGGATACAAATGGACCATATACTCATTTAATGGAGTTTTGAGAATTTAATGTAGGAGCTTTCTCATGACATAAATGTGCAAAAATGAAGGGTGGTAATTTTTTTGTCAGAAAAGTTTGTCAGTAATAAATCAGAAAATCATTTGTACTTGCTATAGCTGCTGATCCATGTGTTGTCTTTTGCCATGTCTTCTGATTCAATTGAACTGGCACACCAGAGCCGTTAGCATTCTGTAACTTTGTGGTTTATTGTTGAATCAGGAAGCTGATGTAAATTAATAACTGAATCTTTCTTAAGCCTGTTATACCAAAAGAAATCTGTATTTCTGTATATTCTGAAAGAAGAAAATCATTTATACCTTGATAAAGACTAATTGTTGAGACATGAAAATGGTCCCCAACATACGAACGAGTTCTGTTCTGAGAGTTTGTTCATAACTCCAATTTGTTCATAAGTCCAGCAAACATTGTAAATTGTATAGGTTCTAGGATACTAACACAATTGGTTATGCACCGTATAAAACTAACAGATAATGTTCAATGATCTTGGCCATGTTCTTAAGAATCGTGCCGATGGTTGAACGATTCATGTTAAAAGAACGAACAATCTCTGCCATCTTTTCACCTCGCTCCATTCTCTCAATTATTTTCTCTTTTTTGTCCATTGTTACTACTTGGCACTTCTTAGCAGTACCAGATTTATCGCTGCTTCTCTAATCATTACTTCCAGACATCCTGGGATGCACGCCGCACGCACTTGACGATGCACGCTGTGATCATGTGATCTAACCTCGATTGAACATGTGCAAACACGTTTGTATTTTTTTGAAAGTTCTTAATATGAATGTTCGCATGTAGGGGACCTACTGTACAGTATGTGTGATTCTGACCCAGTTAGTATACATGCATAATTAAATTCCCTACTATGGACTGCTGTTCCATCTGGATGGATCCCCAACCTACACTGACTCCGGATCCACTGCCACTCTTCGCTGGGTTAGTGTATACTAATATACCACGTTCCCTCCTAACCTCCAGCACTGCTCAGCTGAAAGACATGCATCTAGACTATTTTCTGTTCTGGCACCTAAGTGGTGAAATGAACTTGATCTATCTGTCTATACAGCTGAGTCTCTGGCAGTTTTTAAATGATGACTAAAGACCTTTCTGTCTCTAGCCCCCAGCCTATTTTTAAAAAATGTAAAAGAAAAATCTTTGACTAACGGTACTTAGTTAGAAACCTAGCAACCCAGTGTAACGGTCTATTCAATGACGGACACTTCAAAGCACTTTTTGTCGGTCTCTCTGGAGAAGAGCGTCTGCCAAATACCTAAATGTAAATGTATACTGAAACTGAGAGTGATTGAAAGATCATATAATAAAAATTTGATTCACTTGAAGCATAAATAATAATCAGAAATGGTTCTGTAGTACACTTCATCATTTCTGAGCACCATTTTAAATAAAGGGGTAAAATCATTTTTGAATAGTTGTCAAAATGGCATTTATATATTAATAAATCTTCCTATATCTACTTTAAATTCATCAGTATTCTGGATGGATGAGGAGCTAGGACTGGGACGAGTATGTATAAGACAGTAGTAAATTAAATAGAATTTTTTGTTATTTTGCTATAGAGTATAAAAGACACATGGAATAAATCCACACAGGCACCATGGGGAAGAGGTGAAAATCAGTACAGGGCCCCTAATCAAAGCCTTGGACTAAAGGTGAGCATCAGAACTGAAGCCCCAGCAAAAAAAAAAAAAAGTCTTTATGCCCATGTTTTAATTACTACTACAATTTAAGTAACTCCTTTAAGGAATGGGCATGATTAGACAGAATTCCTTAGAGAGAAGATAGAATTGGGATTTTTAAAGCATTCATGCATGAACTTCTATCCTGGACCCTAGTTATGTCTTTAGGCCAATGCTCTACAGCAGAATGTTACTAATCTTCAGTGAGATCACATAGTATGAGGGACATTCAAGTCAAACTGGGACTTTTCATTGTGCAGAAGAAGAGAACATGGTTGAGAGAGTAAAAGCTACCCTTATCTCACTATTTAATCCCTTGTTACACTAATGCACTTATCCCACTGTTTCACTAGTGCTAACAGAGCCACAATCCGACTGACTGCTTCGCATCTGAAACAATGGCCTCCCAGGAACTCCTGTAATTGCCCAAATGCATGCAAATGGCATAGAATGAGGTCAGGACTGTATGGGTTATGTGGCAACAACTCCTAGTTAAGTTGGGTGTTGTAATGGGTTATCTGTCAATTTTCAAATTTTGAAAGATTCAGATGTTTTACTATGGCTTAGAGTCTCATCACTGTACTGCACCGAAGTCTTCTGGAGATCAATTTTACACCTTCATTCACAAGAGATTTCCCAATTGGATGTCAAATCTCCTCTTATATTACATGACAAATACATGCGTCACTGTCACATTTATGGAAACATTCATGGAAATCAGGTATTCATTCATTTTCCCATACCACCTATCTTGGGTAGACGTCACGTGGCTTGCAGAGTATCCCAGGGAGCTTGGGGCAGGAGGCAGGATACAGCCTCAATGGAGTGCCAGCCCACTGTAGGGTAAAGGTGCTCACCCTCTGTTACCTACAGTAATCATACTGGGGGTTTGGGAACTGGAAGAAACCTACAAAGCATGGAGTGAACATGCAAACACCATGCAACCAGACCTTAAACTCCATTTTGATATTAGTATGATGATATACTCTATGTAAGGGTTTAGATTAGAGCAGTGGTTCTCAATCCTAGTTAGGGATTAATGAGCTAATTAACAGATTATTTATTTATTATAATGTATATTATGTATATATACATATGTTATTATGCTTACTGATTTTGCTGAAGTGGGAGGATTAAAGCAGGGAAAACACTAAATAAACACCAGACACCACTGGAGGCTTTCCTAAATCCAGTGGTGTCTGGTGTTTATTGCTGTTGCAGAATATTTCATTAATCTTTTTGGTCGGAGAAAAACAATAATAGTGGCTTCGTTCTAAAGTAATAACAGGTGAGAGCCATTATCCACAAATGGAAAAAAAATTTGAAACAGTAGTGAACCTTCCCAGGAGAACAACATCTAAAGAACTACAGGCCTCAGTTACCTCTGTTAAGGACAGTGTTCATGATTTAACAATAAGAAAGAGACTAAAATGCAAAAATGGCATCCATGGAAGAGTTCCAAGGCGAAAGGCACACAAAGGCTCATCTCACATTTGGCAAAAAAAAAACAAAAAAACATCTTGATTATCCTCCAGACATTTTGGCAAATAGATCTGTGGACTGATGAGACAAAAGTTGAACGTTTTGGAAAGTGTGTATCGCGCTCCATCTGGCGTAAAATGAATGCAGCATTTTATAAACAGAACATCATACCAACAGTCAAACATGGTGGCGGTAGTGTAAAGGTCTGGGGCTGCTTTGCACGTTCAGGACCTGGACGACTTGCCATAATTGATGGAACCATGAATTCTGCCAAAAAACACTAAAGGAGAATGTCCAGTCATTAGTTTGTGACTTTGAGCTTTAAGCAATTGAATCAACGATCTGAAACATACCAGCAAGTCCACCTCTAAATGGCTAAAAAAAAAAAAAAAAAAAAATCCATGAAGGTTTTGGTGTGGCCTAGTCAAAGTCTGAATCCGATTGAGATTTTTAAACAGGCCGTTCATGCTCAAAAATCTTCCAATGTGGTGGAATTAAAACTATTCTAGGAAGAAGAGAAGGCTAAAAATGCTTGATTGCACTCGTTCCTGCCAAGGTTTAGGGAGAAATTACTTTTTCAAGCTGAACCAGGTAGATTTGGGCAGCTTTTTCCCTTAATAAATTTGTATTTACTCTGGTTATCTTTGTGCAATATTAATTTTTTTTTGTTGTTGATTTGATCATTAAGGTGTGACAAATATGCCAAAAAGAAAAAAAAAAAAAAAAACGAAAATAAATAAATAAATAAATCAGGGAAGGGGAAAATACTTTTTCACAGCACTGTATGTAATGCTGTAAGGGAAGGGCTCTAAAACATGGCTCTTATCTTGACATACCGGAACAGGAAGTGACGTAAAAGGCCTCATGCTCCGGAAAATCCCGCCGTCGATTTTTCTTAATGCACACTTTAAGATAGTGCGTAGATTCTTTTCTGTTTTGCAAAACATTCCAGCTCGATAAACATCAAATATTATTGTCGAGTGCTTGTAAAACACCTGAAATAATTTTGAAAAATGTAATTACATTTTTCTAAATGAGGAATTTGTGAAGCTTTCTTCGCCCAAGCAGATGTACTGTAAAATCGCGTTCCCTTCAGAAGTGGCGCCTGTCAGTGTGTTTATTCGCGCTCCGGAGTTTAGGATATAAATACCGACTCGGAGCTCAGTGCGCGTGCTGCAAGAGGTATGAACAGTATGTGATCGCTGGTGCAGTATTGAGGTAAAGTGAGTGTGTGTTCTCTGCAGAGGGAAAAAGAGCAACGAATAAAAATAAAAACCCTTCATCACTACTTAACAAAAGATTTTTCTTAATCAGAATAGATTTATTTACCCTATGCATTACTTCTGTAAGTTAATAAAGCTCAGATGTAACAGTTGTGAACTGAAAGTCACCATTAATCCACTGAGAGTTTTAATACTAACAATTTTATGCAACTCAATATGCAAAGATTTTATGCAAAGGTTTTTAAAATAAGATCTCTTCATATAGTTCATGCACACATGTCCATGTTAGTCATACAGTATATTGTACTTTTAATACCAATACAGTGTATATATATACGTATAGTTCTTCCCCCAAATTATTGGCACGGAATTTCAAAACAATCAGTCTGACAGCTAAAACGTCGTTGAAATTGGGCGACATGACGATGATCCGAAGCAGACCAGTAAATCTAAATCAGAATGGGTGAAAAATGGAACCGTAAAGGTTTTTAGAATGGCCTAGTCAAAGTCCAGACCTCAAACCAATTGAAATGCTGTGGCGGGATTTTAGGAGAGCTGTGCATATGCCAATTCCAAAAAAAATCAATAAATAAACCCTCAATGCTATAGCAATGTTGTAAAGAAGAATTGGAGGAAACAATGTGAGAGACTGATAAATTCATACAGAAAACAATTACTTTGTTATATGGCTCTATAAGGGATTGAATCACCCTCCTTAGGGCTTTTTTCTTCATGTCTTCATTTTTGTTAAATAAATCAAGGCACAATATACTAAGACCCACTATTATCACTCACTTACTCATCATCTGTACTGCTTTATCCTGTATACAGGGTTGCGGGGGGCCTGGAGTGTATCCCAGAAGACTTGAGGCTCGAGGCAGGGTGCACCCTGGGTGCCAATCTATTTCAGGGCACACACACATACTCAATTTGGGAACACCAATTAGCCTAACTTGATGTGTTTGGACTGTGGGAGCATCAAGCATGGATAGACCATGGAAGCTCCATGCACACAGAGGTGGGAATCGAACCCGGACCCTGGAGGTGCAAGGCGACAGTGCTAACCACTAAGCCACCGTGCCACCTCACTATGATGAGATGATTTTTATAATGTTTTTACACATGACTGTAGATAAACAATTAATAAACCTAATGCGGTACTATGTGAAAAAGTAAATTCCTCATTCAAGACCTTTGATTGATGATCTTTGGTTATGTGAGTCGTTGGGTTGTAGGCATTGCTGCTAAAGATGGCACAACCAGTTATTAAGCTTAGGGAGCAATAACTTTAACACATAGAACGTGTTGCATAGGCTTTTCCTTTGATAATTGAAGGGATCATTTGAAAACTGTGCTTTGTGTTTCCTTCAGTTCTTCTTGTCTTGTATTTTTTTAATGAGGATCTGAAACCATAGTGTGATAAATATGCAAAGATAGAGGAAAGAAAAAAAAATGGGGGCAAATACATTTTCCTGACTGATCTGAATCTTATGGTGAAGGCGAAAAGGGCACTGATGTTCATGCACTGTACGCCGAATATTGTGCGTGTATGAGAAATGAGATCTTTTGTCACAAGCCAAGGATAGATTTGAGTCCAAATGTGTTTTGCAACAAAGCTTTGTTTGCTCATTTATACCAACTGAAATAGTTTGAATATCTTCTTCAAAAGGATGAGCTTTCAGCGGTTTGATGAAGTAGAGCAGTATCTTCGATTTGGGACATACAGCAAACATGATAAAACTTCAAAAGGTGTAATAAGGAGAAGTAGTAAAAAGTTTCAATATGGTGGTAAGTAACCATGTTACATGTCAGAGTGCATAATCATAACACGTCCTTCTTTTTTAAATTGCAACATGAAAAATCTTTGTTTGTTTATTGGTTTGTTTTTAGATGGTGCACTTTGGTACATAGATGGCAAGCGCCAGCGTAAGGTGCTCCGCAACGAAGAGGAAGTGAGAGCGGTGCTGGTGGAGCATCACAACAACCGCAAGCACGCCGGACGCTCTCGGTGCCTGAAGGCCGTCTCGGATCTGTATTATTGGCGCTCGATCACCAAAGACATCGGTGACTGGATAGACAATTGTAAAGATTGCTCGCATCCGTCCAATCCGGTCACGTGCTCACAGTGCATCGTTCCAGGGTGCGAGAGCTCTGGATTGGCTGATAATAAAGAAGGCATCACGTTTCACAAGTATGCATAGCAGATATATAAGAGTTTGGGTGTCGATTTAAACCGCTTTTGCTTTAAAATTTTAATTTGCCAACAGGTTCCCTTTCAGTGATGCAGATAGGCTCGGCCGTTGGATTAAGTTCTGTCAGAGAGACCGCTGGTCTCTGCACAGCAGGTCAGCTATCTGCTCCAGACACTTCACCGAGGATTGCTTCGACCGAAGCAGAGATGTTGTCTGCCTTAAATCTGATGCCGTGCCCACCATTGAAACGTTCGTGTTTCCGCAGGAGGTATATGACATTTGATCATTTAATGAGCGATCATCCAATAACGCAATAACTTTATTTCAATCTAAGGTCAATATTCACCCGCATTGATTAAGTGAAATTTTCTGCTTCATTATTGAAAAAGTGCAACAATGAATCCTGGGCTGCCCTCTGCACGGAATCCGGGGATGATGAGAATCACTCTGTAGATGAAGAAGGAGTCCACGTGGAGCATCCTTATTCCAAAAATTCCTCCACGCAGTCCAGCGCGAAGAGGACCGAAGTGAACAGTCAAGTCAGTCTTCTGAGCTCCAAGTCCGAACCTTATTTCAGAAGATATGATGCGTTGGAGAAGTACCTGCGCACGGGGGTGTATAGCAGTACGCCTTACTGCACTAGGTACATGGTCAGGAGGTGTGCCAAACGCTTTTGTCTTCAAGGTAAGCGCTCTCGTTTGGATGTCTCATCTTGATTGCTTAGTTTAAAGCAACGTGACTGAATGATGAGTGGAAAACATGAAAAATACCTCACGTATCTGGCATTGCATGCAAAGCACTAAAATGAAAGGGGAAGTGTTATAGTAGCTAATGCTGCAGAACATTAGCTACGATATCAGAGATGATTTACTAGTAAATTTAGTCACACTTCACCGTCGTCATTTTTTTTTTCTTTTCAGCTCTCCCTGAGCCTTGCCTTTCATGGAGTTTTTTGGGTGTCACTACTTGGATATCAGCCGTTCTGTAGTTGTTACTAACAAACAAACCGGCATTTATTACCATATAAATGTAGACAAAGAAAATGAGTTACTGAAACATTTGTAAATTTGCCAAGTATTTACAAACTGGGGCAGGGCTAGCTCAGGGGTTAAGGTGTTGGACTGCTGATTGCGAGGTCCCAGGTTCAAACCCCAGCACCACCAGCTGAGTAAGGCCCTTAACCCTGGGATGTAAAGTGTAAGTCGATCTGGATAAGGGTGTGTCTGCAAAATGCTGTAAACCTTGATGATTTGACTAACAGTTATGTTCACACACTCATTTAATTTAAAATATTGTTAATAAGTCGACTTATTAGTGGTCAGCTTTCTACATAGATTCTTCTCATCTGTTTTTTATTTTAAGATGGAATCCTGTACTATCGCCATGGATCCAAGCGCAGAAAGGTTCTCCGGAACAGAGAGGAGGTCGTCGAGGTGCTAAAGGATCACCATGACAAACGAGGACACTTCGGTATGAGCAGATGTCTGAGCTCCATATCTGAGCATTATTACTGGGGCACTATGACCAGGGACATAGAGGAGTGGATCGGTAACTGCCAGTTTTGCATGAAGATGGATGAATCAACCCAAAAATATCGTTGTTCCGTTTATAGCTGCAATAACTACAACGGACCTTTGGAGAGGACACTGGGACTGACATTTCATCGGTGAGCAGCAGTTTTAGATTTACAATTTAGAACATTATATTTTAGCTCGGAAAATGTCATTCCATTGGATTGTGTATCACAATTGCAGCATAAACCGTCTTCAAGCCATCATTTTTTTTTATGTTTTAACTTCTTAAGACTCCCCGGGGTCAATGGCAGGTCCTGACTCACATTCCTCACATAGTTGCATCTACCGTTGCTTTTAGTTTCAATGTAGTTTCTGAATGAAATGTAGGGATGGGGATCACCATTTACCATCTGATACGATATTATCACGATGCCTAGGTGCTGATTTGATTAAAATTGCGATTTTATCATAATTTAAGTATCATAATTTTATAAATATCCCAATTCCATATTACATTTTGTTACACTTCAAATACAAAAGTTTAAACGGTTATCTTAAAATTATATTAAGCAAAAAAACTCTATTTCTACTGAGCAGCATGTATCTCTATCATCCACCGTAATTATTATTTCTGAGCAAACGTAGCAAATTATTCGCTCCTACCACACAGGATGGAAATGTGTAAAAAGTTCAGAGTGCGCCACCTGTAGGATTATAAAGAAACAGCGACGTCCAAAGTCTCAAAACTCAACTTGACAGTGAGCGCGCGGTTGAGTGGCTGCAAGCCTGCGGTGGCTTCTAACACGGACTGAAAACCAGCTAGTTCTGGTCACTGGCCGATTGACTGGTTCATCTCTATTATAAATGTAAAAATCTTTCTAAAAAATTGAGAATGAATAGATCCTACTTGTGGCTGTTTAATCAAATAATAATAATTTAGAAAGATGCATACAATGTCTTGCATAAGTATCCACCCAAATATATTTTTCATGTTACAACCTAGAATTGAATTGAACATAGTTGCGATTATATAGTCACGTCCATACATTTTGGAAGAAAGCTAAGTTTTATGGCATTTGGTCTATCACATTAAATTTGAAACGGAAAACGGAAGAAACACGGAAGAATTGAGCGAGGTCGGGATTTTTAAGGGGTTTGACAAAAAGTGTGGCATTAACCATTCAGTAATGTGGGCCATTTTGATGGGCTCATAAATATTGGAACACCTGCTACATGGCCAGCTGTGGCCTGCTCCGTTATTACTCCATGACTAATTAAGTAGATAAAAGGCCTGGGGGTGGTTATGGGTGTTATATTTGACTTTGGTAGCTGTTCACTCAAACTCTCGACATGAGGTCCAAAGAGGTGTCTATGCAAGTGAAAGTGGCCGCTATTAGGCTAAAAATAAATAAATAAACCCAACAGAGAGAGGGCAAAAACATTGGAACTGGCCACGAAAGGCAACTAAAGTAGGATTTTCCATGGTGAAGAAGAACTATTTTACAACATGTAGTCTCTTCAGGAGGTAGATGTGTCATTGTCAATGTCTGTAATCAAGAGACACCTTCATGAAGTAAATCCAGACGCTTCAAAACAAGGTACAAACCACCCAAGATAAGAAAGGCCAGCTTAAACCTTGCCAGGTTATTTGGACTGATAACTAGCAAAACTACCTTGTACCAAAATGATGGAAAGAGAAAAGAAAAGGAATGAAGGAACAGCTCATGATTGAAAACATACCGCATTATCTGTCTAACATAGTGGAGGCAGTGTGTATGGCTGCCAGTGGAACTGGGTTACTGGTGTTTGTTGATGATCTGACTGCTGATAAAAGTAGCAAAATGAATTTTGAAGTGTATATGGCTATACTCTCTGCTCAGATTCAACCAAACGCTGCAAAACTGTTAGGATGCTGCTTCATATCGCATGATACTTATTGACCAACAATATACAGTACAGTGAAGGCTACCCAAGGCAAAATATAATCTTCACTGACCAAGTCAGTCACCTGCTCTTAACGCATGCTTTTCACTTCCGAAGGCAGAAAGACCCCCAAACAAGCAGCAGCTGAAGGTAGCTGCAGTAAAGGCCTGTCAAAATACCTCAACACCTCATTTGTCCATGAGTTCTAGACTTTGATTTTCATCTTTATGTTGTAATTTTGTCTATTTTTGTTTGTTCCATTATGAGCCTCCAGAAGTAGTTTGTATGGAAATGTCTCTAATATCTGAATTATTAATGCCACACTTTTATCAAACCTCTTGAATTAAAGCTGAAAATCAGACTTCACCTTTCATTGTTTCATTGAAATATTCAGTGTGGTCGAGCCCAAATGGCAAAAAACAACCTCATCTTTGGTCTAAAATTTAAGGACCTGACTGTATTTTGTGAATTGGCATGAAATAAAGATAATAAATATTAAGATACAGTGCCCTCCATAATTATTGGCACCGCTGGTTAAAATGTGTTCTTTAGCTTCTAAAAAATTCAGTTTTGTTCTAAATAACATAGGACCACAATGGAAAAAAAAGAGGAAATTCCAACCTTTAATTCAAGTGCATTTATTCAGTGGAAAAAAAAAATCCCACATTAAGAAATAATTATTTTACTTCTCATCCTCCTCACTGTACGTGGAGGCAAAATAAACATAGTTTATTACGTCCTCGTCCAGGCTTGTTTACTACTGTTCCAGTTCTTTTAAACTTCTTAATGATTCCTCTCACAGTAGATATGGGCAAGTCGTCACACATCTGCCTTAATTGAATGGTGTGTTCCTTTGTCTTTCCCATGTTGAAGAGGGGATAAGAGAAATGGCCTCTGTGTCACGTCATATTTATACCCCAGGGAAGCAGGAAGTGATAAATTACTAATTAAATGTTCCTAGATACTCTGATCAACTTTGTAAACTACTGTAGAAATGACAGAAATACTTCAATTACATTTATTTTCTAGGAATTGTTAAGGATGCCACTAATTGTGGAACAGGTTAGTCAGGGATTTTTATTTCCCCATAAAATTCACTTTATATTCATGTTATATTTTTCTACAATTTCCAGTGTGACAATATGCTACTGCAATAAAAACTGAATTTATTTTAAGGCGTTTAACACATCTTAACCAGGGGTGCCAATAATTATGGAGGGCACTGTATAAATGCAAAAATTATGATTGCATAAGTATCCCCCTCATTTCCTGTGAAACTGCTAAAAAAAATAATAATAATACAGCAGTGACTGGAAATCAAGTAAGCCAGCAAACCTGCACTCTGTCTACAGTGCATCCACAAAGTACTCACAGCTCTTCACATTTTCCACCATTTTACTATGTTACAGCCTTATTTCAAAATTGATTAAATACATTATTTTTCTTTAAATTCTACAACCAATACCACAGAATGACAACATGAAAGAAGTTTGTTCGAAATCTTTGCAAATTTATTACAAATTAGAAAAAGAAAAAAACAACATGTACATAATTATTAACATCCTTTGCCGTGACACTCAAAATTGAGCTCAGGTGCATCCTCCATCCAATGACCAAGATTTAAAAAAATTTTTTAGTTTTTATAAATTTGGAAAGATTTCAAACTTCTTTCACATTGTCATTATGGGTATTATTTGTAGAATCTTGCGGAAAAAAATTATTGTAATCCATTTTGAAATAAGGCTGTAGCATAGCAAAATGTGGAAAAAGTGAAGCGCTGTGAACACTTTCTGGATGCACTGTACCACTGTAATTGGAAAGCATTATTAAAATCTCAACTAGAAGCTAAAAACCTTGCATAACTCCTCAGGGACTTTAGCTTTAAGACTTTAAGAAAGTTTTATGAGACCGGGCTAGATGTCAAAGCAGTGCTGTGGGAGCTATTTGTTCTTGCCTTAAGTACTTTCTCCTTATCACGCTCTTGCTTCATTTTAATCAGGATTTAAACCAGGGCTGTATATCTGTATATCTGCAGGTTTCCATTTGATGACCCTGAGCGTCTTAACCAGTGGATCAGAAGCCTGCGTAGGATGAATTGGCGCCCCCGTCCCCGGTCTGTCGTGTGTTCCACTCACTTCACAGAGGACTGCTTTGAGCATTCAGGAGGCTCTGTTCATCTCAAGCCTCACGCAGTCCCCACCCTGCTCCTCTGCACCTCACAGGTAATTTACACTACTCTGTATGTTTCATATGTTTCACCACTTATCTTTCTTAAACGAGGTTTAAACTCCATGATGAAAGAAGTCTTGGAGATAAATGACTTCACAACACTTCAAAAGATTAGATGATCTACATACTGATGTTGAACGCTGTTGTGAAATCGATGAACTTAATTGAGAGGCACACAAGAGCATGATAGCACTGAAAACTTTGCTGGGGACTGAGTGGAGCGTAATCCAGCACAACTGCCTTTTTTGGAAACTTGGTGACAATACCCTGACACCAAGCCATACCTGTCCTTGTCCAACAAGTGTTCAGCAGGTCAGTGAGAGCATCGACCAGACCTGCCCGCCATGTTTCATTATTTCAGCTTGTGATTTTGTACGTTCAGCCAAAGTTTGATTACTGATGTTATCCTCTCTCTTCCTATGAGTCCAACATCTACAGGAAGGTCTTCTGCCAGGGAGAGGACGTCAGGAGGAAACGTTGTTATAGGATGATTCAACGTTTCATTTAAATGGTCAACCCAGCGTTTTTCTTGTTTTTTGAATTCTAGTAGGTTTTCCGTTTTTTGTCCCTAATGGGTATGTCCTGGACACTCGTCAATCCAATCAGTTCGAGCATGCTTCGATAAAGCATCTTGGTGTTGTTTCACTTGGTGGCTTCTTGGGCTTCATCTCCCTTGCATTTGATCCATTTGCTCTTGTCTTGTCAGTAAAATTCACCTGTTGGTCAACATCATGCTATCTTTCTGCTGCATTGTTCAGTGTCAGACAAGACAGATGGACTTTGTTCTTTGCGTGTCCTTTGGGTGACCTCCACATCACCTTGTGTATGTTTTTGTGTTGGGGTAAGTCATTGATGTAGTTGGTTAGATTTGCTCAACTGTAAAGCCATACAACTTCTGTGAAACAGGTCAGACTCCCATTGGCATTGTGTTCCCCAAACATCAGGCCAAGCTTGTGACAGGTTTGACAGCGATCATCAGGATACCCTGTGTAATATTGCTCGTGCTTATGGCTTCCCAGTCTGATTCGTTGAACTCGGGCTGCTGTATCTGCACTGACAGGTCGACAAGGATGAGCCCTATTGCCGTTTCCTTTCCTATTTGTGATGGACTTTATACATTGGGCTCTGGACGAGCAAACGTTTGGCCTGCTATGGTGAAAAAAGCATTGACTTGCTGATCTCACTTTTGTGGAAAAACATGGCCTTACATGGACAAGAAACAAAAACTCAAGGACAGCCTTGAAGATTGGCTTAAGGATCAACACCACTAAGATCAAGATAATGCTGGTTGGATACACATGCACACCTGTACACCTGTGCATGTTGGACAACAACGTTTTGATGTTGACCAATTTAGATGCCTTGTGCACATACTGATGCCAGATGGCGGCACAGCACAAGATGTAACCAGCTGGGCCTTAGCAGTGGTGTGAAGACTCCAGCTGATTTTGGCATCCAACTTGATCACCCAAGCAAAACATTTTTGTTCTTGAACACGATCATTCCATTTGGCGCTCAGTGCATCACTTGCTGCAGGAGGAACTTAAACTACACAAAGGTTAATATATTTATAAATTCAATTTATTGCATTATACTAGGAGTTGATGTGTATATAAGATTATGACTCTGCTTACACTATATGACTGATTAGATTTCCCGACATGTCAGCACTGCAGTAACTGCAGTAAGTGAAATGCTTTTATATGCCACACACAATTAAGACATGATTCCAAAATTGGTCAGAACCAGCTAAATCCTATCAAATTCATGTTATGTCCAGCTGTGATCAAACCATGTTAATCTCCATTACACCATACAGGTTTTTGAGTTGATTGTATAGAATTAGTTTCTTTTTACAGGATAAGGAAGACACTTCTCAAGGTATGGCTGACAGAAGCAGTTCTTCAGAGGCTGCGGATGGCTCGAGTACCCAGCATGCTTTTTTCTCAAAATATGATGCAGTTGAGAAATATTTGAAAGGTAAAGGCTATCCACCCGGCCTCACATCTGTGGAGAAAAACACCTTCAGGAGACTTTGCTCGAGATTTGCTATCCATGGTGAGGAATTTATGATCTTAAAAGATATCAAGTTTACTTGATATTTAGGCAGCTAAGTGACCTTTGACAGCACGGTGGCTTAGCAGTTAGCGCTGTCGCCTTGCACCTTCAGGGTCCGGATTCGATTCCCGTCTTGGGGTCTGTGTGCTGAAGTCTGCATGCTCCCCATCCCCCCCCCTCATTATTTTTGATATGAAACATGTCGTAATCCAATTCTATCAAACAATGTTATAGAAGTAATAATCATGCCATTCTGACTATAATGAATGGAACCTCAGGTTCTAATACAAACTGCTTGAAATTGATATTCTATTGTACTGATTTTACATTTCAGTACATTTACTGCAATCCTAATAGATCACCTCTGTCCATTTCAGATGGCTTCCTTTTCTACTTGTCTGGCAGAGGCACACAGAAGCACGGGAGGCGCAGGGTGGTGAGGAGTAGAGAAGAGGTGCACTCAACCCTCACCATTTATCACAACGACATGAACCACCTGGAGCTGGAGAAGTGCTTGAAGCTCATTTCTCAACACTTCTTCTGGGGCTCGATGCGGGCAGACGTGGCTCTGTGGATTCAGCGCTGCCCCCAGTGTTCGAGCTCTGCAGAAGATCATGGTGGAGAGTCCTGTGTCAGTCCTGAGCCTTTAGAGAACATGCTGGATCAGGACAGGTAGCCCGCAGGATATTTCAGCAGGATGCTGAAAACTTAGCAAGCTAAAATGTGTACCATTGTATCTCCTCATGACTTATAATTAGGTGTAACATTCTGCAGTAGAAACACTAGAACATGCATTCACTCTATTAACCATGTTTTCATGTCATGTTGGTGATTATAGGCTTCAAAGTGTTGAGGTCTCCATTGAATTTGTAATTAGCAATTGAAATCTTTGTGAAAGTTGAATTGACTTCACATTATAAACTTGCATCACCTAACAGTGTTATGACCGTGGCTTCTACACTTATATTAATTAAGGTTGTGTGTTTAATAGCCACATAATATACATTATAGCTGTATACTGTATATGTTGTAGCTTTATAGATTTTTCATGAAATTCGATCACTATCAATTAGGCAATGTTATTTTATTTCTGTACTGTACATACAGTATATTGTTTTGTCCTTTTTTATAAACTTACTTTCTGGTATTACAACTATGCCACCATAATAAAAATAATAATAATAATAATAATAATAATAATAATAATGTTTTATGACATTTTACAACATTTATTCAAAAGTAAATGTAAGTCAATTAATAAAACATTATTATTATTATTATTATTATTATAATAGCACAGTGGTCCAGAGTTGAGGGTACAATTCTCCCCCTCGAATTTGTGAGCATGGAGTTTGCATGTTTTCTTTGTGCTCAAAGGCCAAAAACATGCACATTAGGCTAATTGGCGTTCCCGGGTTTGCCCATAGTGTGTGTGTGTGATTTTGTGCCCTGTGATTGGGACCCTGTCCAAGATGTACCCTGCCTTATCCTGCTGATAGTCTCCAAACTCCCCTGACCTATAGAAGCAGTATAGATGATGAAAGGATTATTATTATCATTACTATACCAGTGTTTCATGATAGCATGATGCTGCTTTATTATTTCCTGTCCTCCCTCTAAGATTTTCACTTTTCTCTAGTCCAGCACAGATAAATGGGGTTGTGACTGCTGAAAATGACCTTCACCTCTCAGTCACGGAGTTGGCGATCCCACAGTGTCTGATCATCACTACTCCTGAGATCCTCACTCCAACTCAACCTCACTGCACTGTCGCTGCCCGCGAAGGAAGAGTTCTCGGACTCCCTGACTCAGTAGCAAGGTACACTGCTGTAATAGAAATATCTCTCATATACTGTCGTATGTCTGACATGCTTTCTTATCAACGTAGGAAAACAGAAATAATTCGATCCATTACTATGCCTAACATGTATTATTTATAAGCATTATTGTTGTAGAATTATATACCACTGTGCAGCTGAACTCATGTTTCAAATAAGTTTTGATTTATATTTTCTAACTCGGAGAACAGTTATGGCAGTAAGGCAAAGGTTAAGCCGTCCTTTAAATATTCAGACATAAAAAAAAAAAATCTTCAGGGCCGAGGTGTTTTTGCTATACGGTTAATGAGCTGCATTCATGTCTTCTTTAAAAGAGAGAGAGAAAAAAAAACTAAAAAAATCTAATGTACGGTTTGTAAAAAAATAATCTGATAGTTGTTTTAGTTACCTATGATAGCACGTCCAAAATATGTATTTTATACCTAACATAAACCAAAAAGGTCGACTACTATTTTTTTATTTATTATTTCATGTACCTGTAGGTCTAAGAGCTCCATCAAAAAGCTTTTTGTTAACACTTCAGCTGAAACGCCTCCAACGCATTTTTTCCCTCCTCAAACTCAAATTTCATTCCTCTTTCAAATGCACCACTTACTTTTTGCAGGTCTGTCAGTTTTAATTGCTTTAACTCAGTTGCACATCACAGGTTGCACAATTCTGTCCACTGAATATTCAGCTCTGTGTCAGGAGAGGGATCTCCTTCTATGACATCACTATAAATAGGCTCCTATACAGTACATTCTGTTTTCGTTGCACAGATATGATCGTGTCCTGTCATTCTCAATATTATTATTATTCTCATTATAATTATGTTCCCGTGTGCATATACAATTATCATGCACATGTACATAGAAACAGTATATTCTTTTTTATTCTACCTCATTAATGTACCTTACATTGTAAATTGCATTATATAATCTGTGAGCTGCATTAATTATACAATTTCCCTTTGGAATTAATACAGTACTCCATCCATCCATCCTGTTAATGAGTTACAGCAGAGCTGAACAACAAGCTGGGTATTTTCTTATATGAGGTCACATTAGAGCTCATTTGCATCAATCTAATTGCCTTGTTCAAGCCCCATCCAGTGCAAAAATGGAAACTGCAGAGAAGGCAGGGAATGTTTTTCCCACAATGGTTTTTGTTTGTACATGTACAATGGAAACCGTGGTGAGTAGCTCACATGTATTGTACAAAAAATAGACACTGCACTGCACCAGATACCAATATTTACAATTATATAGAATATTTTCGGTGTGTAAGGGAATGTATAAAATGTCCAAAGTCCGGTTTATTGTATGTTTTCACGTGTGGGGGAGTGAGAGAAATGAGTTGGCCTCACCGGTTTCAGTAAATCAGTCCGGGAGCACTGCGATAGAAAAGGGCTGTCTTGTAAAGCTGTCCCGATGTTGAATAACTTCGGAAAATCCTCTACAAAACAGCGTTCACAGTCCAAAATAGTGAAAAACAGCTCTGAGACAAAATAGTATACAGGATTCCCCTCATGATTTAAAGGCGCAGAGACAACACTGTTACATTCCCGTTACATTTGACATGTGAGATTAATGTGCGGTTATGGTTTTTGGCCACATGTTGGCAGTGTGGGGAAAGGGGACCGAGATTTAGCTAAGTGGATTGGTCTGCTTTACATTGTATATTCATGTCAAGGGCATAATAAGACTCACTTAAGAACAAATCTGACATATGAACGTGCTCCCAAGAATGGAACTCGTTTGTAAGTCAGGGCCTACCTGTATAGGGTTCAAATCTTAACCTGTTTGTGATGAAATCTTTGTTTTTGGAGCACGACGTCCTCACTTGACTGAGAAAGCAAGATTTGTTTCATGTGAAATCATCAACTACATGTTAATGGCCAGAGTTTTGGAATGGAATTTTCAGCAAGCACATACTGGTGTATTTCATTAAAGAGCAAGCCCGTTTTTTGTCACCCATCGTTTTAGGTAACACGTAGAGTGATTTATTAGGTAGAGTGTATTCATATAAAGATGAATAAAAATATTTCATCAGAGAAATAGAGCACAGAACATAATTCGTCTTCTGAATAGCTGTGTTTCTGCTTAGTCTACAGTTTTACATACTTAGTTCTAGGCAAAAAGATCCTACCACTAATCTGCTGTGCTATACTTTTTTTCCTGGTAGTGCCATTGGTTCTTGTCAGCTGCTGGAGGCTTCAGCAGTGGAGCAGAGAAACAGCAGCTTGAGTGCCAGGACTGTGGTTCAGCAGTGCACGCATGCCTTACTGCAGGTCAAGCCCCAGACGGCCGACGCAGACTCTGAATGGGTCGAGGTAGTTTTCTTTAAAATTATTATTATTATTTGTTTTTGTCAAGTGTTACATATATATATTAAAGTGGCTGATGATGTCATGTGGTGATGTCATCTTCTTTACAGATTCGTGATGGGATTGTCATCTATGTGTGCTTTTATAAAGGTGCTACTGACAAAATCGTCCCCAAAATGGGTGAGTATCGAGAATTTCATGACAGAATCACTTAATCATTTTTTTCGAAAGCACTTTCATTTGAATCTTTTAGTAAAGATTATATGGAAAGGTTTGCATAAGACAAACTAAAAAAATGTATACATAATTTTCCTTATAAGATAACTTTTATCTTCTGTTAGCTGAGGCACTTGTGTACGGTTATGCGGAGACCTCTGGTAATTTGGCGAAATGGATTTTTTTAACAGAATGACTAGTTTTATTTGTTTATTAATTTATGGATTTGGGTACAAGTCTCTGTCGCTATTTTTCATATTATTAATGCATCTTTACTATATAAGTAAGATAAATGTTCTCAACGGTGCTCTTATTCCAACCAGGTTGCTTTAGTTGGTCATCTTATGTGTAAATTTAAACACACCCATTAGCTTGAGTAGGTGATTTTTCCTGAAAATCAAAAGATTTTCATGAACACCAGATTTTATGGTAAATGATCCTGTGATTAATTTATGAATAAATCTATTCATATTCATCCTTTAATGTTATTTACCTTCTTGAAATCATTCTAGAGGATTTATTGGGGAAAAAATATTAAAATGTAATTTTGCTTCCTTCCTTTAATATTAAAAGATATAAAATTATTAAAATATATTATTAATATCCTAGGAAATATTCAGTGTTATTAGATTTAGAGTTGCATAAATGTTTGTTGTGTCTTATAAATATATATATTTTTTATGTTTATTTTTTCATTTCTTAAAATGTAACACAATGACAAGATCAAAAGATGACTTTACCACAGCGTTTTAAATTAAGAGCATAATTATAGAAGTTTATAAAATAGTATGTATCATTTTATGCTATGGATTTCTGTCTACTTTGCATGAGGCCATAGGCTAATGTCCAAAATATATTTGAAAACATGTTCTGTAATGTGTTCTCTACAGTAAACACCTTGCTCAACGCCTCGTTTTTTCCCATGAGTACGGGCAGGCACGTGTCTGTCTTGGAGCTTCCAGGAAGTGTGATGATCATTCCCCAGGACACCATGACTGGTGTAATTAAAGGCAGCAGAGTGCAGCACCACAATGTCATCGAAAGCTGGAAAGGACTTTACCTCTACGAACAGTTCATCACTCAGTGTGAGAATGTGGTGGCTGCATCAACAAAGTGCACCAAGGCTGGCGTGGTCGTCAGGCACGGAGTTTATGGAAACATGCAAAGTTTATATCTTAACAGCAACGCACCCCTCACTCACGTTCTAGAGTTTTAATCAGGGTTTCACTTTTCAAGTCCCTGTTTGAATATTTCTTTCACTATGTTCATAAAGAGTTTGGATAAGTCTTAGAGTTTCATTTATTTTCTACTGATTATTTACAAATGTTTAACAGAGAATACAGTATATTTTGTGATGTTTACAAAACCTCTGAAAATAAATCTTCGTTGGATTTTGCTTTCTATTTCTGGTGCAGATTTGTACTTATTTATTCAAGGATCTGGCAGACAGAAAGTAGAGATAAAAAAACAGATGTTAGGTTCAGTAACGTTTTATCAGTAAAAAAAAAAATACCGGCAAAAAAAAAAAAAAAAAACATGAAGCACAAAGTTTCCAAGATTTAAAATTTTTCTGTAACAATGACCTGTAACATAAAGTATCTTATTATTATTATAAGGGCCCAAGCACTATTACTGTACATCAGCCCTGTGTCATCATAATGCCCTATTGTTTTCCTAAGGATTTTTTCCCTCACCATTTTGGGTGTCCTGACATTCTCAAAATCTGCTGCCATTATGATGCCTGAGAGTCTCACACAAGGTTTTTCTGCATAGCTCATACACACACGTGTGAACTCGGTTATTTTGTGTCGTTTGCCAAAACGCACCTGACAGAATTTTATATACTCTTCCTAGGGAACTTACTGTATATGATCGCCACCAAACCAGGCCCATGTGATCTCAAGAAATTGAGGTATACTCACATTCTCATAACGTGATACGGTAAATGTATTTTGTATGCAAGCTGGGATTCTGACACCACTAAACATGACAGCATACTGTAACTAAAAGTGATGGCCAGAAGGAAACACAAACATTAGGGCTCCCTGGAAAGTAAGAAGGCACCCAGTCATTTCACTGTCATCCACATCTCTTTGGACTTCATACTGAAAGTTACCCTGAACAGGTTTCCTTCTACAGTGCTAAGGCATGCAGTTTTGACAAATCGGTGTTCCCAAATTGCCCGCAGTCAACCTGACCCCTAAGTAACCCCATACCTCCACGTTTGTCTATTGCCTGAAGTGCTGGATGGCACGTGAATGGATCAAAATATAATAACATAATAATAACATTCCCTTTGTCAATGTCAAAATATGTAAGGGCCTCACTGTACAGCTGTGGACCAAAGTTATTTTTGGGAATGACACAAATATTAATTTTCACAAAGTTTGTTCCCACCATTCTTGGATGGTTGGAAGAAGTTGCTCTGAGAGGATGCTTTTGTATCATTCTTTCTTCATGGCTGTGTTCTTAGGCAGACTTGTGAATGAATCCACTTCCTTGGCTGAGAAGCCACACCACACATGAATGGTCTCAGGATGCTGCAGTGTTGACCTGACACAGGAATAAAGTTGCTCATCCTCTGAGAGTAACTTCTCGTAACCATCCAAGAACAGATGGGTGACGAGCAATGCCTTTTCCAGCATGATGGAGCACACACCTTGCCATAAGGCAAAAGTGATAGCTAAGTGATAATTGAAAATTTGCAACCATGGCAAGGAAACCCTCCAGACCTTCATGTCAGTGTGAACTTGTGGTCAATCCTCAAGAGGCGGCGGACATACAAAAACTCACAAAAACTGACAAACTCTATGCATTGATCATGCAAGGATGGGCTGCCGTCAGTCAGGATGTGGCCCAGAAGTTGATTGCCAGAATTTGAAAAAGAAGGGTCAACACTGCAAATATAACCTCTTTGCATAAACTTAATATAATTGTCAATAAAAGCCATTGACACTTGCTTGTCAATATAATTCAGTATACCATATTCTGACCAAACATCTGACAAAAAGATCTAAAAACACTGAAGCAGCAGACTTTGTGGAAATTAATCATATTTAAGTCGTTCTCAAAACTTTTTCCTATTCCACAACAGGTCGCCAGGGGGCGATGTGCACATCCAGGTTACACCGCTATATCAGGCATAGAAGAAGATCTAGTAGTAGTAGTAGTAGTAGAAGTTAAAAGGGAATCATTGTGTGCAGTAAACACACCTGGATAAGTAGTACACTACAGGATTGGTCAGTTCACACGTACGAGTATTTCTGCTGTGTTTAGAGTTTTATTCGGTCCTCTACCGGGATGAAATGAGACTGAATACATCATTCCGCTGCTCCTAGTCGACTCGGCTAACCGAGCCGCCGTTGGCCGTTGTTTTATTTAGTAGCATTAACGCCGCTGTTCAACTGTCCATCTGATGGAAGTGAGTCTCAGTGGACACCACGGCGTCCGGAGGCCAGGGTCAGGCGGTTTACGGAGTCGGAAAACATGCACGCGCGCGGAGAAGGCGCGCGCACCCGACGAGACACCTGACACGCGACACGTTGATTCCGCGGACTCCCCCAGCCAGGCGTGTTTAAACGGATCATCATCAGCCAGTGATCTCCCTAAACCCCGGCTCTCTCCCCGCAGTGACACCGCTCCAGTGCTCCCTCTCCTCTCGGTGCTGCTCCTGTCCGCGTGCACGCGCTTCTACACGCTCACCGAGCCGCCGCACGTGTGGTGAGGACGTCTTGGACAAAATCAATACACGCATGCATGCACAAACATTCACACCATATACGTATATTGTACACAAAAGTATATTGGACAAACTTGCAATGTGTGTGTGTGTGTATATATGTATATATATATATATATATATATATATATATATATATATATATATATATATATATATATATACTTCAATATGGAGTTGGTCCCCCTTTCACAGCTATAACAGCTTCCACGTTTCTTGCAAGGCTGTCAACGAAGTTTTGGAGTATTTCTGTAGGAAATCTGTAGAGCATTCATTCATTCTGCAGAGGATCAGTGAGGTCAGGCTCTGCCGTTGGATGAGAGCCTGGCTCGCAATCTCTGTACGCGTTCATCCCAAAGGTGCTTGATGGGTTTGAGGTCAGGGCTCTCTGTTAGGGCCAGTCAAATTCTTCCACATCGAATTCATTAAACCATGTCAAGTCATGTTGGAATAGAAAAGAACCTTGCCCAAAACTGTTACCACAAAGTCGAAAGCGTAACATTTGTCTTAATGAAGCATTAAGATTGTCCTTCACTGGGAATCAGGGCCCTGGCCGAAACACCTGAATTCAATAATTATCAGGTTTGGCCAAATTCCTTTGTCCATATAGTGTATAAAAGCCCAGCCAAGAAAATGTCACCACCTGGATTTAACTAAGCAAAAAGTTAAGAGTCTGACCTAGGATAATTACTGCAGTGATTAATATGATTCAGAAATGTGTTCAGAAAAACAACTTGAGTGAGTGTCATTTAAACGCCTAGTGACATCATCTTGTTAAAAAAAAAAATAAATAAATAAAAACAGTCGAACTTACAAATATGTTTAATGGTGAAAGTAAGAGCATTTCCACACGCACAATATGAAGAGAACTCAAAAGACTTATCAGTGAAAGAATTCACTTTGTTAGGGAGCACAAAGAAAGCACTGTGGAGCATGTGAAACAGCTCATGAGGTCTGATGAGTCCAGACTGACCTTGTTCCCGAGTGATGGGTGAATCAGAGTGAGAAGAAAGGCAGATGAAGTGATGCACACATTCTGGTAAGTACCTGCCATACAAGCGTGTGGAGGCAGTGTTATGATCTGGGGTTGCCTCTGTTGAAAAATGATGTTAAATGACTACCTGAATACACTGAGTGACCAGGTTTTTTCATAAAAAAAAAACTTTTTCTTGATGGCACAGGTATATTCCAAGATAGTAAATCCAGGATTCATCAGGCTCAAATTGTTAAAGAGTGGTTTAGGGAGCATGAGACATGATTTTCATAGATGGATCGGCCACCACAGAGGGCAGACTAAAACCTACTCCCAAAGATTCTCAATGGCTTAACACAGCTGTCTGACTCTTCCAGAGAAACTTATGCGAGATTGCAATCAAATGTTGTAACATTGGATAAGTTTATTGAAACAATGCCATGGCCAGTGAAATGAGTGTGACTTTTTTTTTTTTTTATCTGGGGAGTGTATTTTTTTTTGTTTTTGTTTGTTAGTTTTACAATTTGCATCACTCGTGAGTCCTAGTCACGTTCTATGTATGGCTTTCGATGATGTTCGTGAAAAACTTGCTTGTTAAAATGACATCCAGTCACATTTGTTTAAAAAATGGTTTTTAACAGTTTTAAAATATTTAAAATGATGAGATCTGAAATTATTTATTGTTTATTTGCAGCTGGGATGAAACCCACTTTGGGAAGATGGGCAGCTATTATATTAACCGCACGTTTTTCTTTGATGTTCATCCACCGCTCGGCAAGGTGAGGAGCCTGTCTGTACTGAGGTACCAGACTGTAAATTTAAACTATTTCTAGCTGCACTCGCTGGCCATTTCAGTAGGCACATCTGCTTCTATACAGGGTCACTGTATCAATCAGTCTCACTTAAGGAATTTGTTGTCATATGCCCCTCCACTGCCCATCCAAAATTATATGAGTAATAAGAGTGCATCACTTAGAAACCAAAGTTCGAACTGTAAATTTCCTAATCCTTTCGAGGATTTCATGGAAATGTGACGGTGCATTGTCGTTAAACAGAATCATCTCCCGCACTGCTACAGCCCTTTTAACCTTTTTCTTCATGGAGGCTGTTGTTGCAGTACAGTTATGCATGTCAAGACCTCACTCGTTTATCAAGTTAAAATTTATCATCTTGCAGAACACTCAGTCTAAGTTACTCGCAATCCAAGGTTTCATTGTATTCATCTTAAATATTGGCATAAAAACTAAGCTCCTCGTGTATCACCAGGTTTGTTTACTTCATGTAAAGCTACCTGCTTTCACTATTTAGCTATTTAATAATCTTATTAGTGAAAGAGGAGTATATATAGTCTGGCTAACTGTTTTTGTTTTATGAGCTCAGATGCTGATTGGCTTAGCAGGATACCTGACGGGTTATGATGGCACCTTTCCTTTCATCAAACCAGGCGACAAGTATGAGCATCACAACTACTGGGGGATGAGAGGGGTAAATATTCTCTTGTCACCTCTGTGTCTGATGGTTTCATGTTACTTACCTGAGGTTGCCTTAATTAAGAATATTTTGGGGTGAAGGCAAAATATGAAAATGGATGTATATTTTTTTTTGCTTTAGCGTAACTGATGTAATTTATGGTGTCAAAACATTTCTTGACTCCCTTGTCCGCTCAGTTCTGTGCAGCACTCGGCTCCTGTCTGCCTCCTTTTGCTTACGTGGTGGTCTGGGAGCTTTCTCGTTCTACCACAGCTGCTCTCCTGGCAGCTTCCCTGCTTATTTTCGGTATGCATAATGACAAGATGGATCATATTATTTTTTGCAAAAATGTGAAATATGTGATTACAACCTGCAAGAAAGCATGTATAAAAAAAAAAATTAAAAAAAGGAAACTGTGTGAGACATTTAACACTTTTATGACTGCTTCCTCTTTAGACACTGGGTGTATTACTCTCTCTCAGTACATCTTGCTCGACCCCATCCTCATGTGTTTTATTATGGGTGCTGTGCTGAGCATGGTCAAATTCAACCGGCAAAGACTCAGGTAAGCCAGCACACACTAATCTAGTAGCTAAACTGTGCACACTTAGAATGCAAACTAGCATACTGATTTGTGTTATTCTGTGAGACTTTTGTTGCTTTGTCAAAAAAAATGTAAGAAAGCACAATTATTATGCATGGGCAAAAAAAAATCTAGAATACACTTCCTTTTGGGTCACACTAACTCTTCAGCATTTCTTATTCACTGTGAGTGTTTGGTTAGGGCATGAATGTTGGAATTGATGCAAAATGTGTGCACATGCATCATCCTCCAGCTCAGATACAGTTTGTAAACCATCATTGCACACTAAATAGAAATATGACAAATAAATAAATAAATAAATAAAGAGATCAATAAAGAGAAAGAGCGTGAGATTGGATTTGTGGTTTTATTCTTGATGAATGTATTTGCTTTGCATCATTTTGTGGAAAACGAATGAATGAAATTTGTGTGCTTTGGTACTCAAGTCTCACTGTGAATTTTGTATTGTGCAGGAGCCCCTGCCTTGCACATTTTGAGGTTTTCCAGAACCAGGGTCAAGAAAACCTGATTTAGCTACAATAAATAGATAAGAGTAGCAAAATAATGCATAAATAGTTGCATAAAAATAATAATTACTTTAGACTTGGTTAGATTGTTGTCTTGAACTGTATTTCAGCAATCACATGATAGTGATAGTTTTGGTTTGTCCATTATATACCAATCAGCCATACCATTAAAAACATTAACATTAAAGTCACCTAGAGTTTAGTAGATGGGATATACTGGCATACAATGCATTAATTGCCTTCAAATCACTTTTGGATAAAGTGAGGGAATGCAGCTAAATATTGATTCATAACCTTTCAGATTTAGCTTTGAACTTTGGGTTGTTGTGCTGCAGGATAAAAATATGTTTAATTTGTAATGTTTTTTTTCTTTCTTTCTTTTTAGTATGTTTCATAATAACTTGTATAACATATGCGATGGGTTCATTTTCATTCTAAACCTTGGGGGTGTGCAAACATTTGTTCCTGATGGTATACTGTTAAGATAAATGTTATCTTTTATCCTCGTATATAATGTTGGAACTGAACTTGGACCATGACTGAATAACAATTTTAGACAAATTGCAAAACAACAGTGGAGAAGAAATGTATAGTTGTGGGCATATTAATAATTTTCTGTAAACTCAGCAGCATCTGATGATGAAGTATATATTTCACCTTTGACCCATAAATAGACATTTATTCCTCTCTTTGATCATAATTAAAATTTTCCTTGATTTATAAAATATTTTTTATTATCCTTTTTTATTTTGTTTGTTCTAGGGCTTTTAGCTGGTCCTGGTGGCTGTGGCTGCTTCTGACAGGAGTGAATCTCGCTGGCTCTCTGGGGGTGAAGTTTGTAGGGCTGTTTGTCATCTTGTTAGTGGGTATCAATACAGCGTGGGACCTCTGGAAACTACTGGGCGATGTTCGTCTCTCTCTGGTACAAGGACAACGTGGATAAACGATTAAACATGTATGGGTCAGCTCTGCCTGGGGTTCATTTACAGTTTTCATTTCTCACCAGGTGGATTTTGCCAAGCACTTGGCTGCCAGGGTGTTCGGGTTGATAATGATTCCCTTGTTTCTTTACACTACAATATTCGCTGTTCATTTTGTGATATTAAACAGAAGGTATGCAAAAGTCTTTTTTCTTCAGTTATCATACATTTACGTATCACATGCAGAGAATAAAAAACAAACAAACACTTCAACAACACCTCTCGTGATTCTTCTCGCTTCCGCAGTGGTCCAGGAGACGGTTTCTTCAGCTCGGCTTTTCAGTCTCGCCTGATCGGAAACAACCTTCACAACGCCACCATGCCAGAATGTAAGTGTATTTCTCAGCTTTTTTTAATCAGGAGTTTCACTGTTTCTATAGAATCATTCAGAAAACATCTCCAGCACACTAATTAATGAGGTGCAGGGATACTGTAGGTCATTGTTCGCCTACAGCATAAGGACTGATCTATATGTATTATAAATTAACCATTCAAGGAGAACTTCCTGTCATAGGTTGGCAGTGTGATTAAAGCTATCATATTCCAATCCTTGCAGGCATATTCACAAGTAGTTCATAATACATATCATAAGGTTATGCTTTTTTTGAAAGTTCCATTACACTTTTAGTCCTGTTTACTGTTAAAATAATATCCACTCTATTGGGAAGGCTTTTTTGGAGTGTTCTGCCATAAGTGTGTTAGTGAGTGTTGGTGAGGTCCTGCATGAAGACATGAAGTCCGGACTGATTAATTGAAACCATTGAGTTCGAATCATTTCTCACGCACACATACAAAATCCCAGACTTTAGACATTTTATATACTCACATCCACACTAAAATATCTTAGATATTAGTGACTATTGGTGTCTGATGCAATTCAGGGTAATTTTTTTGTACAATACACGTGAGCCACTTCCAAATGTTCGTAGATCCAGGGTCCATTTGTATCTGTGGAAATGCGTGACTCAGATGTTCGTAAGGCAGGGACTTCCTGTACTTAGTCCATAAACCTAACCAGGTTTATCATTACTTACTGCCTGGCCAAAATAATTCTCACGCTTATATTTTGTTGGATCTCCGTTTGCTTTGATTATGGCACGCATTCTCCATGCCATCGTTTCGATAAGCTTAAGCAATGTCACAACGTTTATTTTTGTCCAGAGTCACATTCATTTCTCTCCAAGATCTTTTATTGATGATGGGAGAGTCGGACCGCTGCGTAAAGTCCTAAACATTCTCAATGAGGTAATGTTGGACTCGGTTGTGGCCAATCCATGTGTGAAAATGTCTCATTTTCAACCTTCCCGTTCTCCCACACCACCCCACTTCTCCGCTTCCTGCACTGGCTTCCTGCCCGCATCAAATTCCAAATCCCTGATGGTCACCAACAAATCTAAAAATGGCCCAGCACTCACTTACCTCTCTGCTCTAATCACACCACGCACCGCACCACGTTCCCTCCAATCCTCCAGCACTGCTCGCCTCGTTCCACCATCTCTCAGGGATCGAGGAAGACATTCATCCAGACTCTTTTCTGTTCTGGCACTTAGGTGGTGGAACAGAGTCTTTGACAATCTTTAAGAGACAACTCAAGACATTTCTGTTTTTTCAATACTTGGACTAATCCCCCTGTCTCACTGCCCCTTCCAAAAAAAACAAAAAAAAAAACTTCTTCCCAGTTGTGTTTGACTGATGGCACTTGGTTAGCAACCTAGTAACCCAGTGTGACTATCTATCCAGTGACAAACTTCAAAGCACTTTTTTGTAAGTCGCTCTGGACAAGAGCGTGTGCCAGATGCCTAAATGTCTCATGCTTCCTTGAACCACACAATTTGAATCTGATGAATCCTGGCATAGTCATCTTGGAAAATACAACACCTTAAAGAAAAATTTAATTTTTTCATTTTTTGCTTGATTCAGGCTAATAATTTCATCCTTCTGGAAGAAACTAACATCTTTGGCACGACCACAGAATGTATCTTCTGACATGGTTGATTAAGAAATGAGAAGCTACTCACTGCATCAATTAGGGTTAAATAACTTGTTGCCAGCCGAACCATATTAATCAATGCAGCAATTATCCAATGGAAGGTTCATCCCTATTTGCTTAATTAAATCTAGGTGGTGATTGATTGATTGATTGATTGATTTTTTATGTATTTTTTCTTGTCACTATGATGATTCCATAACTTTTAATTTTGCTCTCTCTTACGTCTTTACCGTAAGCTTTTATTTTAAACCACAGCAGTCAGAGTTCCATCAGAAGTGGCAGTGCAGAATAGAGCTATAAAAGTTATGAAACATTAGATCTAGTGCAGTTGCATACATTTGCTTTTTTTTTTTTTTTTGTTAAGAATAATTTCTGTCCATAAACAGACTTGGCATACGGCTCAGCAATAACAGTGAAGAACCTGAGAATAGCTGGAGGTTATCTTCATTCACACTGGCACCTGTATCCAGAAGGGGTCGGAGCCCCACAGCAGCAGGTCAGTACCGCCTTACTTGGATTTTAAGTACAGTTACTTGTAAATAAACCTAACTACAATTAATTGCCTTTCCATACGCAATTTATCAATGTTAAATGCATAAGTATTTGGGTTTATGTTTGTCTGTGTAAAGGTGGACGATAACAAATGTTCTATTGTTATTGAGTTATTATTACTTGATTATTAAACACAATGAAAAAATTTTTTCTTGATAACGTTTTGCCCCATTAAAGCCTTGATTTTTTTATTTTATTTTGATGAATGTATAGCAGTATAAAATTTGAGATAATTAGAATGTTATAATATAAGATTAAGAATGTGTATTTTTACTCTCCATTCTTCATTTCCTTTACAATAAGAAACAGTAATGCTACAGTTATTATAGTATTAGTGTTCAGAAAAAAAAAGGTATACATTATAACAATGGGCTATGTTCATATTACCATTAGAAGTGGATCAAAACTGATTACATTTTTCCATTATTATTTTAGGACTGTCTGAACGCACAAATCTGTTCTTCAGAAAAACAGATCTGCGTCACTTTCATATGTGGTTCTAGATCAGATTTGTATATGACTTGAATGAGAATGGGCAGATCAGAATTCTGAAATGACTTTTTGCCTAAGAGCATGCGTAGGGTGGTCTCTGATATCAATCAGCCCCGGCATTGCAAGGTTTTCATAGGAGTGCAAGCAACAGCTGCCCAATTAACTGCTTGTTATATTTTGCTAAAATAGCACCCATTGTTCGAAATGAACGAGTGTTCACACAAATAAAACGTCTTTCAACACCGGCTCGAAAAAAGACGCATCAACGTGCACATACGTGATGTTTTAGATGACTGACTTATCCACATTAGAGACAGACAAGTCACTTGATGTGCTGATCTGTCCAAAAAAAATCAGAATTTAACAATGTGGCATGTAATGTGAATGTAGGCTAAATGAAACAGTAATTCCTGTGAATTTCTTTTATGATTTTCTTTAATAAAAGTTGATTTACTTTTAAATTTTTTGGGAGAAAAACAGCACATTTTATGAAGCACGTAGATGTAGCTTTTAACTAGGAGAATTATACAAGTAGGTTTAAAGATTCAATAGGATATACATTGGATTATTCTTGATTATTAGATCAAAGAAATACCCAATTATATAATGTAATTAAAATAATATATATATATTGATCATGACAGTTAAAAAAGGCATACATGGCACAGATAATGACCTAAAAATCTATTACTGACAACCTTGGCTACTAGACACTGGCCCATTAAACACAAATAATAATGCACTATGTAATAGTAATAAAAATGAAATGTCTTTAAGTGAGAGAGGTTACATTACAAAAAATCTAGAGCTAGAATTATTTAAAGAGTCATGGTGATGGATAATGACTTAAAGGTTAGCACCAGTGTCCCGTACCTCCAAGGTTGGGGATTTGAATCGGTAAAAGTGGCAGATGGATGGTTTGATCATGCCAAGAGACTTGTGTATATATGAATTGTGTCAATTCATATTAAGTGACCATATAATAATCGTGACAAGTACTCCTTAAGTATCCATGCTCTTTAGTTTGTAACCCATTCGCCATTCACCAAGCTCGCCAAATTACTGGCAAGCTTGTTTTAAACATTGAAATTAACGTGATAATAATCTGTCTTGTATTTCTACTTTAATAGGTCACTGCATATCTGCACAAAGACTATAATAATCTGTGGCTCATCAAGAGACCTGATGATGGTGGTGAGGGGAACTCTGGATGTGGTGTGCATGTACATACACGCTTATTTCTGACATCAGCTGCATGTGATATTGGAGATTGTGTCTTTTTAGATCCCGCAGGGACTCCCAAGCTCATCAGACATGGTGACATCATTCGGCTGGAACACAAAGAGTGAGTGTTTGATGGGTTCTGCAAAGGCACTTGACAATACTGTTCTTACTGTTTAAGTTCTCATTGTTTAAGTCTGTAAGCATGACGGCATTTTCTAATAGCAGGCAGGGTAAACAAAGCCGTGTGCGTCACACCCAGATCATACAAGGTGTTATGGATGTGTCAGTCACACAGGCTTACTAATGCGAAACATACTGTAGGTGACACACAGAGATCACTGCCAGTCGTCTCGTCTGAACATCATCGTCGACCATCACCTGTCATCAGACTTTCTTTTGTCTTTTCCTTTTTATGAGAATTTTAAAAAGCATAGATGTGCAGTAGCTATTTTATTTCCAGAAGTAGCACGTTCAGTGGGCGGGCCACACATGTCCTCCTTGGAATATTTTATGTATGACTGTTGGCGCTGCTGTGCTTGAATTCAAAAGTCTAATATAATCCATTTTAAACCATTTATCAACAGCAAATAAATATTGTGGAGGCCAGAACCGGAGATTTGCCTTGCTACATTTCTAACATAATAATCAAGTCACTAATAGAGTATAATAAAAGTTACTATCAGGTGGAATAAGCGACAATGTCAAATACTATAACCTGACGCTAACCGTTTCTTTATCATTTTTTTTTTTCTGTCAGAACCACACGCAACCTCCACAGTCACCTTCATGAGGCACCACTGACTAAAAAGCACCTTCAAGTCACGGGCTATGGCATTGTGAGTAGTATAGTGTATTTTTGTCGTTTTATTAAAATTAATAAAAAAGCTAATATGTCTAACACTGAATTATCCCAAAGGCGGCATGGAGTTTGCATGTTCCCCTTGTGCTTAATGTGTTTTCTCCAGGTTCTCAAGTTTCCTCACACCGTCCAAAGACTTAAAGATTAGGTTGATGCCGTGTGTGTGTGTGTGTGTGTGTGTGTGTGTGTGTGTGTGTGTGTGTGTGTGTGTGTGTGTGTGTGTGTGTGTGTGTGTGTGTGTGTGTGATGGATTGTCATCCTGTCCAGGGTGTGCTTCATCTTGTACCCAAAGTCTCTGGTGATAGGTGTCAGGGCTCCTGCCGTATAGAAGATAGATTAATTATCCTACTTTTTAAGAAAATGTAAATAATATTATGCTAATTGTTGTCTCCTAAATTCCACTCTTTTCTGGCCACTTAAATATGATCACTTTAATAGGTTTTTGTATAAAATTTTGCTCTCCTTTTTTAGAATGGTACGGGCGATCCCAATGACCTCTGGCAGGTGGAGGTGTGTGGAGGGAAGAAGGGCGACCCGGTGAAGGTTTTGCGCAGTAAAGTGCGGTTCCTACATCGCTCCACAGGCTGTGTGCTCTATTCATCAGGCAAGATGCTCCCGAAATGGTTAGAGCCTCTCACAAAGTTGTGACGTGTCATTTAATTCCTAAAAGTCTGTGTGTACTGTCCATGTACTGTATCTATTATATGTTCGGAAATAGAGAAATGGTTTTTGGGTAAGGATGACTGCAGAAATTCCTGCATGGGTCCATGATCTCTTCATTGGGTGTTATCTGTAGATAACGAACAACTAAATCTCAAATATACTACATGAAAACTAAAGCTGGGCAGTAAGAACACATAATATCAACATGGTAAAAGAAAAATAGATGCTGTGGTGATAACAATTTTTAATCATCAAAAAAACACAATCCAATACAGTGGAAAACAGCTCTGAGACAAAATGTCATCTGGGATTCCCCTCACGATTTAAAGGCGCAGAGACAACTCTGTGACATTTCACTGTGAGATTCATTTCCCTTAGGCGTGATTACGGTTTTGGGGGTAAAGGGCACAGAGATTAAGTTAATTGGATTAGTATGCTTTACGTGGTGTGTATTATTGTCAAAGGCGTATAAAACTCAATTTGTCAGACTTAAGAACAAATTTGACTTACAAACGTGCTCCCGGAACAGAACTTGTTTCATAAGTAGGGGACTACCTCAAATTTATTTTGCATTTACAGTTTTTCCCAGAATGTTTTTCCTTTTTCATTGTTACAAATGCAGTCGTACTATACTACAGGATGTTTGTTACTAATATATATTTTGTATTCTATTAAATGGATTCATGAATGGGAGTTGGTGGCTCACCTGACATGATGAAGGCCCAGGTTTGATTTGAAGCCAGTGCCAAATATCCTATCCATTAGATGCAGTGCTGATCTGAAGACCAGATAAACTGGTCAAGTTGAGCCAGGAAGAGACTCTGGCATAATACCACTGCCATGTTCTGTGGAGATGGTCAGGGTGGTCTGCTTTGATGACACGTTGACGGAAAAGGCCATCGATCACAGCGCTTTTGAATTCTCAAATCTCATTGGTCTGTTTCAATTCAAATCACAGGTTCATTGTAGTGCGCTCAATCTAATACTTTATAGGGTTTTGTAGGCTGATTGAGCAACTGTACATTATATAAGGATTGTAATAAAACACATGCTATTTACTAACAAAAACAAAGTATTAATAAAGCAAATAAAACACGTTCCCAGTAAGTTGAAGTACTTGGACAACCATGTGTAAATTCATGCATTGAAGTAAAAATTAGATTTGCAGTCCTCAATCATATAACAAAGTATATTTCAGAGTAGCTTTTAATGCCATCATGCAATAATTTCTATTAGTTCATAAACAGCATGCTTTAAGAGTTAAATAGCTCAACAGTATTTTAGAGTCTAATGGGGAAAATTATAATTGAAATAAATACAATGCAGAAACTATTTATTTATTTTAATACAAATCTCTCTTTTCAAGGGGCTGGGAACAGGTAGAGGTCACGTGTAGTCCATACTTAAAGGAAACTCCGAACTCCCAGTGGAACATTGAAGATCACATCAACCCCAAATGTAAGTCATAATAAGGCATCTCTATTGACATGATTGTCTTTGGATTGCAGCATAAAGTCTGGTTTTGTGTCTCCACAGTGCCCAATATTAGTTTGTGTGTGCTGAAACCTTCCTTTCTGGAGATCTTACTTGAATCCCATATTGTCATGATCAGGGTAAGTTAAGGTTAAAATGAAGGAGGGAAAACAGTCATTGATACTAAGAAGCATCCTAATGTAATTTTATGCTTCTTGCTCTTGAACAGGGAAACAGTGGCTTGAAACCTAAAGACAATGAGGTTAACTCGAAACCTTGGCACTGGCCCATTAACTATCAGGTAATGTTCTCGTGTTACTCCAGAATTGCTACACATTTGAACCTAGCACTCATCATGCAACTTCATCTAAGAAATTATTCTTACCACTTTTTTTACCATTACCACTTTCATAGGGCTTGAGGTTTTCTGGAGTGAATGAAACCGAGTACCGGGTGTATCTTTTAGGAAACCCTGTGAGTATCTCTCTCTTTTTTCTTTTTTTTTTTTTTGTAATACTATAAAGATTTTTACTGCAAGGGTGAGTCAAAACCTATCTGCTATCTGGCCATAGAATTTATTTTATGTAGCATTTAGTTAACACTTTTCCTTTTTTCGAAATAATCTTTTCAATACACTTTGTCCATCTGTCAACAAGATGTTATATTCCCTTATTAAAAAAGTTTAAGACTTAACTGCAAACCAGGAATGCACTGCCGTCTTCACTTCATTAGTAGTGAATCTTCTGCTTCACTACTGATTTCATTTGACTAAACATTTGAAACTCCAATGGAGCAATATCAGGACTATAGCAAGGATGCTTTAACACCTCAAAATGAAGTTTTTGCAGAGTGTTAACAGTGTGTTCCAATACCGGCCCTTGAGAATCCCAGAAAACTGAAAGCATAAATTTTCCAGCTGATGGTCAACTTTTGAACTTTTTCTCGGTCAGCGATTGAGGATGTTTCTGTTCCACACTCTGCTGTTTACTTTCAGGCCTGGAGTGATGAATCCATGTCTTGTCACCAGTAATGATTCTCTTTAAAAAACTTTGACCTGGGCCTCCGAGTGGCGCAGTGGGTAAAGCGCTCGCTCTATCATCCGGAGATCGCTAGTTCGAATCCCGGGTGGTGCTGTAACCTCTCGCAGCCGGAGGTCTAGAGAGAGCTGATTGGCCGAGCTCTCTCAGAGGGGAGGGATGAGAGGTACATAGTGCTCCGACATTAAATCACGGCTCTACAGCCAGTCAGGGGCGTCTGTGAGCTCGCGCAGCGGAGGGAGCGGATAGCGCTGTCCTCCGAGTGTGTTACGCCGTCCCCAACGGTGCGCGAGCGAGCAGTTCGAAAAGATGCGGTCGGCTGGCGTCACGTGGTTCGGAGGTCCTCCCGGCTGAGTGGTAGTAGTAGCCTTAATGTCGAGCCCCCTAGTGACGGGGAGGAATTGGACACGACTAAATTAGGGAGAAAATCGGGGAAAAATCCAAAAAAAAAAAAAAAACTTTGACCTTCCTTAGAGTACCTATTGCTTGCAGATATCCAAACGCATCTGTTTTCGCTCACACGACTGGAGACACAGGAGCCTTGAACGGAAAGCGCTGATCAGACAATGCGGCCAACAGAGGTTTTAATATAACCGCAGTGCAGATAATTTTTGACTCACCTTCGTATAAATGTTAGCTGTGACAAGAATTCTCTGTCCATGAATACAGATCAGTACAGTAAATTAGTTACTGTTAGTTGTCACCATTATTAAAGCTATTAGTCTGTTAGACGAGTCCTAGGAGTCAGATGGGTTTAATAAAAAAAAAAAAATTCAGTAATACAAAAACAAGTCTGTAGATCATTTCAAAGACAAGGCACAAAGAAGTAAAATAAAGCTCTACAGCTCCATTATAGATCCATAATATTATAGCATACACTTGATGATGATACTGTACAATATTACATTAATCAAATCAAAGCAACTGTAACCAAGACAAAGCAATTTCCCTCTGGGATTAATAAAGTTCTTTGAATCTTGAATGGTGGTGATGAATATTATAAAGTACTTGGGATTGTGTTCATATAAAGAATTTTTTTAAGTAAAAAATACAGTTTTATTGTAAAATCCCTGCAAGAAAAGCCTGGAGAAATGAGGCTTTCTAACTGTATAGATCCAGTTAAATCCTTTCACCTGTTACTAAAACAAGGCTTCCTTGTACCCACTGGGTACAGCTTGTTACAGCTGTACTCACAGAACACCATTCAGAGCCATGATCTGTACTTTTGAGGAAAAGAGCAACACATCCTATTACATTACTTGACATTTAATAAAAAAGGATTGACTTTTGTACAGGTGTGTTTGTACTGCCTTGTAAAAACCTTTTCTACTTCACTGAGCTGGGCGCTTAACTTAACATCTTATTGCCGTCTCATGAACTCTGGTTGTTCAAATACCATATAAATTATTCAACTTCTTGTACTTACAACTGAATATTTAGCTCCTTGTACATATTGAGAACCAGACTTGCACATGTTTGTTTAAGGAACAGCAGACTTGTAGCATTTAATTAATTTCGCCACCTTAAGGCAGGCAATGAATAAATCCTTGGGGATCACATTTCCTAACAAACATGGATGTCATTGTTAGAGAACGGAAACAGAAAGATATTCAAATGCAAACATTTTCCAAAGTCTTGACGAAACGTCTTTACTCAGTTGTACCGTTCTCTGTTTTACAGGTGATCTGGTGGCTGAATCTATTCGCTCTGGCTCTGTTTCTTGTCATGGTGTGCCTGTTTTCACTGGCGTTACAAAGAGGAGCTAAACTCCAGGGAGAACGAAAAGGTGAGCAGGAAATATTTCTGTTCCTGTGTTTGGATTATGGCGGAGTTGTTAGACAGAATGGGTAAAATGCTGCTTGTTATCAAATAATGTTTTAATACTAATTTATCAGTATATCTTCAACTTGGCAAAAGTATGCTGTGCCGTTTTGTGGAACTATAGAGAATCATGACTTATGCAATTTTTTTAAACGTGAACTTAAATGCACATTTTAATGACTACATTTTAATTTTAAAAACATGCTAGAATTTTAATAGGAGGATCCCATGTCCAGGGTCTGGCTGTATGATGTTCATTTTAAAAATGACTTTAGTTATGGATTAACAAAGACTGAAAATATTTATTATTATTAGGGCCCAAGCACTATAAGATGCGCAGGACCCTCTTGTTTTCCTAAGGATTTTTCCCCCACCCTTTTGGACTTTTTGGGGGTCTTAACGTGCTCAAAAACTCATGAAACTTGGCAGACAGGTTGGAATCTGCTGCCATTCAGATGCCTGAGAGTCTCGTGGCCCGGGGCCCCCAGGGGCCCGCACACAAAAATTTGCTGAAAGCTCATACACACATTTACGTAGGCACACGAAACTCGTACACATTTAGAGCTCACTGAGCCGAACAATTTTAGCGCTGCATGTACTCGGCTCAACTCAACAGGAGGCCGGTTATTTTGGGTTGTTCGCAAAAACGCACCCGATGGATTTTGATATTCTCCTCCTAGGTAATTTATACAATCGCCACCAAACCGGGCCGATCTGATCACACACATCACTAATGTTAACACACAGACTCACACGCCACACACACAAACACCCCCACACACTGACGCACTCAACAAACATTTAGGGCCCAAACTGACATTAGCCCTGTATAGTGTGTGACGTGTGCAGGTTCTGCGGCGCAACCGGGTGCCAATGGCTGTTTCGAAGTCTTGACACACTCAAATAACACACAGGTTGTGCCATGTGCCGGGGGATGGCGTAGGGTGCTTTGGCCCGTCACCCGCTTGCAACTATATTTATTATTATTATTATTATTATTATTATTATTATTATAGCTTTCAGTTAGAAACATTCATTCATATAGCCCTAAGTATGAAGCTCAGTTTTAGATTTGAGATTTTTAATACATATCTTTTTTGCGACCCACAAAATCATATTTTGAATCCCGATACAACTTCATAAGAATAACATTTGTTGTTCACATTTGTCATAACATTTGAATAACATCTTTACTGGGATGGTTCCAACACCTGCACACACTGCACTTTATATAATATTCTAAAAACTCATGAACCCATCCAATTCCTAATCATGCACATAGGTTTATGAAATGTATTATCTAATATTGCATTCATTGATTAATGTTGCGTGCCATGCTACTGGCTGTTCTGTTCTTGCAGCACGCTGTGAGGTACTTTTAGAAGGTGGAGGAATGCTGTTCTTGGGATGGTTGCTACACTACATGCCCTTCTACATCATGGGCCGGATTCTCTACTACCACCACTACTTCCCCGCCATGCTCTTCAGCAGTATGCTTACAGGTAGCGAGAAATAGAAAATAAAGTGAGACATCTTCCTCTGGTGAATCTTGTCAAATGCTGGTCGGTGTGGTGGTCTGGGGATATCTGTGGAATGTTGCTGTGGTCAAAAATAGTGGCTTTTTCTGTCTATGACGTACTTTAGGAAAACCTAAATGCATTTTACACAGTTGTGATCAAAGGCTGATGGATGCCTGGCTTTATTGAAGTACAAGTTTAGTTCCGTCGATTCTTTTCTTATAATAAAAGCGATGAATACACTGATCAGCCATAACAATAACAGATTAACATTGATTATCAACTATATACCAGTAAACTGGGGACAGGATTATCCTAAATAGGCAAGTCTCATTTATGTCTGTAGGAACTGAAGGCCACCCTGTCAGGTCTGATCCCACAGAAAAAGCCAGTGAAAGACAAATCACTGAGAAAAATATGCAATAAAGAAGCACGAGAACTCCTAATGCACCAGAGCCACGACCCAGCCTCGCAAATTTCCAGATCTCAGTCTGATTAAGCACCCATAGAAGTCCGATCCCCGGAAGGCCACACCCTTCAACCCACAGCCCCAACCAAGGGGCTGCCAGCATCCTAGTGCCATACACCACACCACATCCCCTGAGGTCTGGTGGAGAACCTACACAGTATCGGGCTATAATAATAAAGGGGATAGCCAGTTTTGCTCTTGGAATTCTGGCAATTCTTAAGATTCAAACTCTCAATCTTGGGATGATGGCTTGAAGGTTTCTCTATTGTGCCACTCTTGTACACACAGTCAGCTTTTAATTTGAAATATCCGACACTGCACGTGTTGGCTCTTTATTCACAATGGCAGGACATCAGCCATCAGTGTGTGTGTTCTAAGATTTCGAATCACAACAAAAAATGATTCTCCAAAGTAAAACAGTAGTATGGAATGGCATACTGTGAATAATTTAATAATAGGAGATTTTAGTGACAACATATTAACCTTTTTCTTCTGTTTAAAGGAATTACATTGGACACACTTCTGCAGAATGCTGACCTGCTGTTTAGTCCAGCTGTTTCAAAGTGCATTTTAAGAGCAGGTCAGATGGTGCTACTGTTTGGACTCCTCCACAGGTAAGTGTGCTTCATGCTTAAACATCATGAATCTGCTGTTGAGTGTTTTTATTTATTTTTTGTATTCTGTCTCTCATGCTCTCATGGCTGTTACAACAATCAAAACACTAACAGTGGGAGTTTTATAATCAGTTTCCATAATACGAGCAACATTCAAGTCAAAACCAGGACATGTGACAGCCTTCTTGTAAATGAAAGTGTAAAACCGAGCACAGTATGGTGATAAGTCTTTAGCCACAAAACATTTGAATGGTCCAAAGGTTTTAAAGAAGGCTGTTCACCCGTGAACGACAGTTCTGGCCAAGGTGGCTCAGGTGTTCCTGTGAACATTCAGCAAGTGAAAAGCCTCATTCCTAAAAATTAACAGAGGACTCCTTGCTAACTTGCACAGGAGACACATCTGTCTGTGTCTGACTACACCAACGATCAATCACAATCAACACTTGCACATTACAGAAATTCAGCTGGGAGTTATTGCAACTTCCCATGTATAGTCCTGACCTCGCTTCAAGCCATTTCCACATGTTTGGGACATTAAAGGGATTCTTGGGAGGCCAGCATTTCAGATGTGAACATGCATTCCAATCATAGCTCAGGTGTATTGAGAAACCTTGATGGCATCCAAGCGCTTGTGAAACACTGGAATAAGTGGGGAGAAGTATGCAGAAATGGACAAATAAAGAGAAATAAAGCTAGTTTTTACCCTCATAAGTGTTCTGCTATTCTGCAAAATTACAAGTCCCAGTTTAGCTTGAACGCCCCATGTACAGTCCAGTACTTCTGTGCATGGATTTCCCACATACCTTCTTTGGTCATCTAGTATGCATCTATGTAAGCAACCATAAAGAAACATAAATGACTCTAAATAATTGCATTTACACAAGATACACTAGATCTAACATTTTCGATTGTCTGAAAGTCATTTTGTCATAAATGCTTTGATTAAAATGTGTTTCTATTGCAAATCAGAATAATAAGTTTGTTTAGTGCAAATATATATTTCTTTCTGCATAAAAAAAAAAAAAAGAACTAAAACTTACCCCCCAAACTTTTTTAAGGACATCTGCACCACACACTGGAGATGTGAAAAAACTATAAAAGAGAACTTATAAAGAATGAACAAGACACTCTTGTTTTAATGTGAATTTTTGTTTTGGTTTGTATTGTGTACATTTTCTAAAACTGATATTACAGTACTTAAGGATTTTCTTTTGGTTGGTTGTTTTTGGAATATTTGTTACACGAAGTGATTCAGATCATCAAACTAATTTTAATATTACACAAAGATAACCCGAATAAATAAAATAAAATAAAATCTGCTGATTGAGGAGATCAGTAGTTTGTGAAATATTCAAACAGAGATCATGTTTTTTTTTTCATCACTTTTATTATTATTTTTTGTTTGTTTATTAGCGGTTGATGTTCAACATGTTCAAACTAATTTTGTTACCATCTCCCACAATTAAAAAATTTGCAGTGGTTTATAAAGACTAAACAAGAAAAGTAAAATACTAGTAAAGTGCCAGAATAACCATAAAGAGTGACAATATAATGGATCGTATTTCCTAAAATATGTACCTAATAGTAGATTTTTTACAAAATACAGTAAGGCATCCAATGAAGTGGATCAACAAATAGCAAAATCATTCTGATATTTTATGTAAACAATAACTGAAGCTCCTGACCCAGTATGGTTTTATGCATTGTGCTACTGCTACATGATTGGCTGATTTTAAATTCCTGCATAAATAAGCAAAATGTTCCTAATACAGTGGATGGTGATGGTATATCTACTATACAACTATACTTTAAAAAAAAATGGCTAAAATGGAAGTGATGAGGCATACAGGTATAACTGTTAATAGAGTAGTCTCAGTCTTTAATACTCTATTAAAAGTATTAATCAACTTTATTGTTAACAAATATATAATAAAAAATGTACTATAATATTGTGAACAAATTGCAGTTCACACTGGTTAATGATGTTTCTGTGACTAATTTGTCTTCCTTCTTCATTTGCAGCTTCTACCTGTTCCACCCTTTGTCCTATGGCATGAAGGGGCCACTTGCACACGATCCTGCCTCCTCCATGGCGGGACTCAAGTGGCTGGAGTCCTGGGATTTTTAAAGCGTTTTAACATTATGCGTGATAGGGTAGTGAAATTTTAACCTTTTTACTAGTCTAGTGACTAGAGAGCTGCTATTATAGCAACATTTCTTTATCTTTTAAACGTCCATGACATTTCATTTTACATTTATTTTAGATTGTGATTATACTATATATTATACTAGATTTTCTAAACAATAAGCAGTGTTTAAACTGTTAGCATCGCTTGGTCCGTTGCATTAGCACAGAGCAGCGTTTCCCTTAAAGCTAAGGGAAGTGTACGTTAGTATGTCATCAGTATTGTAAAGCATTTCAGATTTAATCTGACATGTGTGTAGGAGAGTTGGATAGACTTAATAACTACTTCAGGTTAGACTGAATTACATCTCACATTAAGTGCCTTTTAGAGATGAATTTATGAAATGTAGTGACAAATTCAGTGAGAGAATGTAGCATCCAAAGGAGCTTTTTGGGATTATGAAAATCTCATGAGCATTTTGAAACTTCTATATTATTAATTAAAGGTCTGAGTTTGTTTGTTTTTTATGTTGATTGTAGTTTCTAGAGTGAGCAGTAACTGGTCAATGTGACAATCCGTACAGCAGATTGTTGTCCAACTGATCATTTTAATGTAAATATTAAATATTTTTATACAAGAATTTACTGTAGAGATTTTCCTTGTTTTATAGTTACTGGCCCACTTGTGGCACTGTGGCTTAGCGGTTTAGCACTGTCGCCTTGCACCTCCAGGGTCTGGGTTTGATTCCCGCCTGGAGTCTGCGTGTGGTTTTCCTCCAGTTGCTCCAGTTTTCTCCTATAGTCCAAAGACCTACTGCTTAGGCTACTTGTGATGGACTGCCACCCCGTATAGATGATGAGCGAGTATCGCATCGCTTATCCTGTTCAGGATCATGGGGAAAATGGGGTCTATTGAATGGGACTTGGGGCACGCGGTGGTGTATACAATGGACAGGGGCACCTCATGGCGCATGGACATTCTCGTGCACACTGCAGGCAGTATGGAAATGCCATTTAACCTACCCTGCATGTCTGTACTGTGGGGGGGAACAGGAGGAAACCCAGATGCAGTCTCCACACACACACACACACACACACACAGATTCAATGCGGGAATCGAACCCTTGACCCGGAAGGGTTTGTAAATGATTATTAATTAACAATTAGTATGATAAAAATGCTTTTTCCTCCCACTAGCCTCTTTTTTTTTGTTACTAAAACAAATGCACACCTTGTTAAGCTGTTGTGAAAGGGGAAATCACAAAAAAGTAAAACAACTTTCTTGAAATTACTAAAATTACTTTCATTTTATAGTTGTGTTAATATAAACGAATAAAGCGTTTAAACAAGTGCATTAAAATAAGCCTGTGACGTGAATATCACCTGGCACTACATTCAGGGACATGCTGTTATAGAAAAATAATCAACTCCTTCTGAAAGTTGAAAAGCTATATTCAGCTTTATCCTGTTTTATCTGAACAATAAGTATACTGTACAAATAAACGTCATTACGTAGCAATTTGTAAACAAGGCGGGCCTTTTCCGTTCCTCAGTTAGCATCTCCTCTGCGATTGGCTGTCGCACATCACGTGACCCGATGTCAAAATGGCGTCTCCGAATGGAGGTAAAATTTAATTCCTCTCAGGCAACTAATTTCTCTGCTGTCGATGTTTAAAATGTGACGTGAAGAGTTCGTTGTGTAGAACAATATGTGTGAATTAACACGCCCTTTTCCTTGTTAGATAGTAAGGTTAGGAGCTTCACACAAACGCTTAGTTTACTTTTTGCAACCGTCAGCTAGCGCCTGTTTATCGGTCTCCAGTAGCTTCCCGCTAGTCAAGCCGACGATAACCGACGTCTTTATGCTAGCGAGTTTAGCTGGCTAGTTCGCGGGTAATATGGATTTATACCCGTTGTAAGACTATAATGAGTAAAATGTCTGTCAGACAGAGCATCTAGATGAGATTCGGTTCGCTTTTGCTCTGTGTTTTTACTGGTATCTAAGGAGATACCGAGAGTACAGCAGTTACTGAAGCAGTGTTATTGTAGGTGACGCGGCTAGCTTCTGAACGTCTAACGTTTAATAAGTTACCAATGCTGTTGAGCCTAGACCTGAATACACTTAGATCAGGAATTATCTGAAGTGGAAACCAGAACAGCTAAATAAAATGTACACACATCAGCAGCGCCAACTCTCATTCAGGGGAAAGTGCCTAATGCAGGCTTAAAAATCGCCAAATGATGTCACAGTCTAATTAATTTAAGGATCTGGTTCATTTGCTTATCAAAAAGTGTAGACGAGTTTTTGGATGTAGAATAGAATACAGTAACAGATCATGTAAATGGTATACTGTGTATACTGTATATGTTATGTATTTATATATAGTAGGGATTTCATTGTACAGCGATACCTCGGCATAAGAATTTAATCCGCTCCAGAGGCAAGTTCTTAAGGCAAAATTTCATTTTGCCATAGGAAATGTGTAAATGCAGATAATCCGTTTCAGCCACTCAAATATTACCAATTTCCAAAACTATAATCATAAGTAGAATATGAAATAAATATACATTAAACCTGACATAATCTTAATGTATGACTCCTCTTGGCACCAGATGCTTTAAAAATGTAATTGAAAGTGGCTCCCTTTCTCGTCTTTCCTATCTTTCCTAGGACCCATGGTGCGATTTCTTCACTAAATTTTGCCCAAAAAATGTTTTAAACTTGCTTGGCTTTCTACAATATACAAATTGTCTTAAATAAAGAAATGTTTTATCATTATTTAAGTATCTGAAAAAATTATGAAGCATTTATATTGATTGGTTAAGGTAAAATTTGTTAAATAAGGTTAAGTATGTCTTTAAATATCACGAAAAACTGAATTTAAAAGTAACTAAGAAGAGTGTTGGGGGACCAACAGTGGTCCAATGATTGGTGGTTGGGAAAAATCCTGATGAGGGATTGGTTCTGGGAAAAAGTGGTTTTCAATGATTGGTTGTTGGGAACACAAGTTGAGAACATAAGCTTGCAGAAGTGCGGCAGCTCAGTCAGCGTTTATACAGCTGGACATGAGCTTGCTTAATCTTCTCATAGCTCCTGGTAATGGACATTACATACTATAATATAAACTGGATGATAAACAGTCATGTAAAATGCGGTAGACATTACAGTATTCCAGTGGAGTAGTCTGCTTAAAAACTTGCTAGATTTGTCATTTATGATTACAATTGCCAATATTGCAATAACAATTATTGCTATAATAATATGATTACAATTGCCAGACTTTGCATTAGCAGAACTCAAAGGGGTTAAGTCTGATCAGAAGCTGCCTCTTTTGAGCTCTTGAGCAAGGCTTTTAGCCATTTCTGGTCCAGGTGCACCGTATCCCCAGCGGGGATATGCAAAGCTGTAATGTATATGTGACAAATAAATGTTTAACTTAATAATAACTTCAAGGACACCCTCTGTATTGGACATCATTGAGTTTAATTAACCATGAAAAAACATAACACACAAAATAAATGCACACTTATAATTGTGTCGGTTTATCATATCTGTATATATCAAAATAAAGAGGTCACGTCTTAAACAGAGAATAATAGAATCCCATCTAGGTAAGTTATTGAGTTGAATCATTTTGCTTTGTCTGACGTCATAATATCTGCATCTTTATTATGACTCATGTTTCCCTTCTCTCTGCATTTAACTGACAATTAGTTTCTGTCGTGTTACAGCTGAGGACTTTGAGCCATCGTTACTGAGTTATGAAAAGCTTGATCGAGCTTCACCTGACCTCTGGCCAGAACAGTGTAAGTTTTATATTATAATGATGTAGTCATTTTCAGCATTATTTTTGAATGAAATAAAAATAGTTTTTTTTCCCTCAGTGTGACTGATCGTGAGTTAGTAGTTACACTGTCGTGCTCAGATCACATTCTCTTATTTTATGTTTGTCTTGGTTGTTTGTCAAAAGTGCCTGGGGTTTCTGAATTTGCTGCATCATTTAAAAATGTGAGTATTGTGGACATCATCTGTTAATTATTTTAAACTCATATGGTGTGATCAGGAGAAGAATAATTTTGTCTGTTTTTATATTTTCAGCCCATAACAAATTCTCCACCCAAGTGGATGGCAGAGCTGGAGTCAGAAGACATTGAAATGTTGAAAGGTCTCATCTCATGCATGTTATCTAAACAACAAATGCATGTTAAATCTGTTGAAAAGATTTTACCTTTTGGTTGTGGAAAGCAGTTTTTTTTTTGTTTTAACTCTGCTACTCTGTACTGTGCTAGAGCTGGGAAGTCTGACCACAGCAAACCTGATGGAAAAGGTTAAAGGGCTGCAGAACTTGGCGTATCAGCTGGGCTTGGAAGAGTGTAAGTTGAGAAAATGACATTCAAACAAATAAAAATACACTACTGCTCAAAAGTTTGGGATCACTTTGTAACTCCATGGTCGTTTTTGATTTTTTTCTTTTTACATTTTAGAGCAATTCTAAAGGCATCCAAAATATGCAATAATCTCCTTTGAACAGTTAATGTTGAGATGTAGCTGCCACTCATGATCTGTAAAGTCTTCATAACGTCTCTAATCTGAGGCGCTGTTTGTTAATTTGTGATTTTCTACAACTTCTCTGTAGTAGAGGTAAATTTTGTTCTTGCCTTCTTGGGATGGTCTAAATGAGAGCCAGTTTCATCATGGTGCTTGATGAGTTTTGCAAATGCACTTGACAATACTGTTCTTTTAAGAAATATTTCAGAAAGGCTGACCTTTGTGTCTTAAAATAACAACTGACTGTTGTTGTTATAGTTACCTAATTCCGTATGTATTTCAGTTTTGAAATTCCCAGTTGTTGTATAACATTGAAAATCAATTACTAAACAAAAACAAAGAAGTTTACAAGTGTTCCCAAACTTTTAAATGATAGTGTAGGATCTGTCAGCAAGTGTGTGGTTCAGAGGCTTGTGGTTAAAGTCATAATTAACAAAACTGTAATGATGGTAAAACATGTTGCATATGATGCAGTGAATCTTTTGGAGGACTAGAAACTAGGATCACTGCGTTCTCATGCCATGTTTTTGTTGAACAGTGTGGGAAGCACAGTGTCATGCACATGCAAATAACTGCTGTAAACCAAAGATGTCTTCAAAAAAAGTTGCTACATTTTTTTTTTTTTAAAAGCCAGTAATTCAGGTGTGATGACGATTTGCTTAAAATGGGACCTCTGGTACAATTTGTGCAGTTTTATAAGGAAAGTAGCTGCTTAGTTTTACTGAACATCCTGCAGAACGGTTTTCTGCAGATTCCCAGGACAAATCTGCTTCTTGCATGCGAAACCCAGAACTTTATTTTTGTGTGTGTGTGTAAAAAGTGTTCTTTTACCCTAATGTTTACACAAATTTTGTATTGTTTTAGAATCTTTATAGACTGTGTGTGTGTTTTATATATAGTTATTTATATATACAGCAAAGCTGGACTTAATTCAGCTGTCCTTATCCTATAATTTTCATTTGCACAATTGTCTCTACAGCTTGGTTTCATACTAAAATCTCGTTTGTCCTCTAGGTGGTGCTGTTTAGCTTAAAAACAGTACCCAATCGTTTCACTGTTACACGGACTGTGGAATGTCCAAGCATGCAAATTAGAGTATGTCAATTATAGCTTTTTATTAAACAAACAAAAAAAAAGGTTTATACACATAACTAATAAACTGCTGTTCTTTGCTGCAGTATGATGATAATTGATCAACAGAATGTTAAGATACAATGGGTTTGGGTGTATAGCTAAGCTACATATTTGTACCACTTTGTGATGGAAAAATAGATATAGTAAATAAATTAAATGGAGATTGTTAATTTCTATTGCTTGGAAGGACAATTAGGATTTTAAAAACCATAGCAATCTCCAAATGTAATTAATAAGCTTCCATAAATATATACCTTGAAAAATATAACTGCATATGTACAAATCTGTGCTTAAAAATCTTGACCTGTTGATTTTTTGGACCTCCTGCGGTTTTGTTGTCTTAACGTAGTTAGAATCATCTGACATAAGCAGATTGTTTATAATATATAGGTTTGCATTTGTGTGTCTGGATGAATTAAGATATAACCTGATTATATCATAACCTGAGTTTTTCATTAATCGTTGATAATTAATTTTTAGGTGGCAGTGAGAAGGCTTTAAGATGTCACATGCAGACTCGGCACAGGTTTAATTGCTAAAAGTGTAAAAAAAAAAAAAAGTGAAATTAATTAATAATGCATTATTATAGGTGTAAAATGCATTTATGCATAAATACCATATCAATATCATATTTCGTTAGATAACGTGAAAATATAGTATAAAATTAATTTGTTCTGTGGATAATTCTCTATTCAGTTTCATTAAAGGCACTTGGAATGATGGGTGAAATGCCACATGATGCGCATCACTCGTGTAGATTAATCTTTTCAAGTGCAGAATTTGGTGGTAGATTTTTGTTTTAGTTTTTTTCAACTTGATTTTTAAACAGAAACAACAAAGTAAAAATGTGTGTGTTTCAAGGCACACTTGTATAATCTGTATTTATAAGCCTTTTATACACCTTTAAAGGTTTTTCAACGATGCCTCTATAGGATCTGAGTTAGGAGCGTTTGTTTAAATTCATGCTGCACTTCCTTTACTGTGCACATGTGGGCCTCAGCCAGACGCACAGAATTGAAAGCTTACTGATGAGCTAGGGGGAACAGAGATAGAGTCGACCTCCATGGGAGCTCAGTGCTGTTTTATAAAATTCTATCTGATGGCTCTGCCCCATTCATTTGGGGATTATGCCTGAGATAATTGGTCATTAGTTTATGTAATTTTAGGTGCATGACTTTAATAAAAATTATTGAGTTTTACTGTTATGATTGCTCAGGCTGAAAAGCTAGTAGAATGTGACATGAGCATCAACCGTTAAGCACTTTTTTATATTCAAGCCTGTATATCAGTAAAAGAAATCAGCTGTCTCATGAAGTTCTTATGGGTTGACATGCGCATGTGTAAACAAACTGCTTGGCCAAAAAAAAAAAGTTGTAATTTCAGGAGGGTTCAATTATTGGGTCACATCAAGCAAAGAAAACAACTAAGGATGTTTCAAAAAAATTACTGGAACTGGGTTAAGAGCCCTTTTAACACATTTTCAAAATTTGGAAGAATAGTGCTCAACCTTCAGCCGTCATTTGTTAATGAGATTAATCAGAAAACAGGCTTGGAACTTAGAGATTGGACTTTCGAGCAGTATTAAAAGGTCATGTGATCTGATGAATTCAGACCGTCCCAATTCCATAGTGATGGGTGTGTCAGGGTAAGACAGAAAGCACATAAAATGCACACATCATGCATCTGGCCACTGTACGAGCCTCTGAAGGCAGTGTCATGATCTGGGGTTGCTTCAGTTGGTCAGGTCTAGGTTAAGTAACCTAGAAATAAACGGTGACAACCTGAATGTACTTGGTGGTTTTCTTCCCTGATGGCACAGGCATATTCCAGAAGCCAAATTGTGAAAGAGCGGTTCTGAGGAATTATTTTCACACATTGTGAGTTGTAATCAAAAATAAAGGTGCTTTATCCCCCCCCCCCCCCCCCCCCCCCCCCCCCTGGCCTGGCAGTGTGTGTGTATTAGTGATGGGAGTTGGTAACCACCCCATAATCAATGATTGGTTTGAGTAAACCAATAGATAATAGATTGATAATCAGTTTAACTGCACAGTACAATACTTCTTGCACTCATTACGTTTCCTGAAAATCAATCCCACAGCCATTTACTATTACTACACCCAGAGAACACATACATCTACTAAGATTACTCCCATTAACATCTTTTATCCAGTATATTAACGTTAAAAACACGACATAGCTGTTAAAGCATATTGTACATTGATTTGTAGACAACTAATATTTACTTGCACATACTCCTTGTGACCAATTTTCAAGATTTTCATTAGTTATTGGTTTAATTGTATCATCTGGCTTGTGGTGCCTGTGGTTATGTGTGAGTCTTGAGTGCCCATGACCCTGCCAACACCACCACAGGGTCTACTCAGTGGTCTTGTTGAGGCAGACAATGTAATCCTAGTACAGAGCTTGTGCAGCTACGTCAGACTGTCACATGATTTTTGTTTATAAGGCCATCTTGCAAGTTGTATTTACACATCTAGAGTTGTCAGATCGTCTAGACAGCTGTTTTAAACAAGCTTGCGTGTCAAATATTTTAATTTTAATTAAACTTGCATGATGTATAAGAGTTACTGTTCCATACACTATTAAACTGTAGGACTACAATATGAAGTGAATATAATTTTTGTCTATGCTCCTTTGACTAATGACAGTCAGCTAAAGGTTAAATGTGTTTAGATTCAAATTTAAACATCTTAATCCAAGACAATTAATTAATAATCAGTATTTGTAGTCTATTGACTTCTAGCTTTCAGGCTATTACGATGCATCACATAGTCAGCAGATTATATAATTGTTTGTTTTGCCTTATTTGAGAAAATAAAATAAAAGCCTTTTTTTTCTGCTCTCCCGTTTAATGTGGCCAAAAAACAAACAGTTTATAGTAGTTTCATAGTTTTCTTTTAAAAAAAAAAAAACTTATTTTTGCACCATTTTTTTTCTCATATTGGCTTTAACAGCTTTTTAGTAATTATAATATGTATGTCTCCAGTAATATACAGTTTATGTTCAGCTTTTACAAAATTATGGTTATTTGTTTGCAGCGACTTATTCACCAATGACCGTTAACTCAGATTTAATTTTCTTCATTGCACAGGCGTCAAGGTATCGGTTACTTTTTCTTAATGTTTCTTTTGCTATGTAGCGTCATTAGATGGGCATGAGAAGTGCTAATTTAGGTTTTCAAAGTGCTAAAAGCTCATACATTCAAGGTAGACGCGAAGAACACATTTCTTATGGAGCCTGTTACTGATTTATGTTTTAAAGTTTTGATTTATAATATTTAAAGTACAATCACACAGATGAAACAGTTTCAGTCAAACAGGATTTAAACCTATTACACTGATCATGTAATTATTTTCTATTGTGTCAGAGTGATCAAAACTGCATGTCGCGTTCCATCCTGAAGATTTTGCAATTCATCTCCTGAATGGTAAATTTTAAGCCTTGGCAACCTTCTTTCCCTTGTGATGGACTGGCAATATGGCGGCATCAATGAAGCAACGTCACTAGTTACATTAATCACTTGCACAATCTCTATAGGAGTCTGCTCTTTAAAATATGTATTTATAGTAACATGTATTTAGTAAAAAAAAAAAGGCCTGGCCTCTCCAGGCCTGAACTCATCACACTAGGACATAAAGCAGGACATCACAAACCTGTAGACCTTTCATGCAACAGATGACATCGTATCTGCTACTGGGAAGTAGCGTTCTGGATGCAGCTCAACTTACAGCTACACTGAAGTGTCTATTAATTTTATATTGCAGATTAGCAGTGTATCAGGTAAGCAGTAAATAGCTAGTTACATATTTACAATTGCCTAGTTAACTAGTTACTTTAGATGTCCACCTGGCGCATTTGCTAATAAACATAACATCAATAATCTAGCCTGTGCAAGCACAATGAAACTTTCCAGCTTACTTCTCTGGATGAGAAACAGCTGCATGGTTGTGATGTGCAGCATGACCAGGTCTCACACATACTGCTGGCTTTTCTATGTTTATCAAAAAAAAATTCACTGGACAATAGATGTGCGATGCGTCCATTCAGATTAAGTGCTTATAGATTAATTTTTTGGGGGTTTACCATTATTGGATTTTGAGTAGTCTGGTTCTTCGAAATGCTGGCAACAGTCTTGGTGCCTCTTAAATACTTGGTCTCATCCTAGCGAAGAGCACAAAGCCGGTTTTGGGGTAGATGTTTGCTTGAATTGTTCTGCAAGTTTGTAAATGCAGAAATGTAAAAAAATAAATAAGTTTTCACAGGGACACTATGTTTCAAATGTTTAGACACACCTGCCTAGAAACTTTTTTTGTATGAATTAATATTGAAGTCATAAAATAATCACGTGTAACAAAGTTTGTACCATAAAAAGGGGGTACGTAAAACTTGCCCAGCACTGTACAGTTGTGAAAGAGTTTAAAGCTACTTCATCCGCCAATGACCTTTAACACGGTGGGATTTAATTTTCTTCATTTTCGCAGCTGTCAAGGAAGCCTTGTAAATCTCAGTTACTTTTTCTTCATGTTTCTTTCGCTCTGCAGCGTCATTAAATGAACCTGGGAAGGGTTGGGTAGGACATGTGCGGCGGGGGGGGGGGGGGGGGGGGGCGCGCCAGGACGATTTACTGTGCCAAGGTGGCCATTAAAGTCCTGAGCTGGTTAATGGGGATGCGTAATCAGGCAGTGAAAACTCACCCTTGAAGGCTTTGGCTGGAGGACACAGAAGTGGCTTAGACTTAATGGAGTTGCTAATTTTTTATTTATTTATTTATTTTTACAAGTGAAATGTTTCAGATGTGTTTTTCTATTTAGATGTCTTCTTTTCACCTGGTTAGATGCATTCGAGCAGGATATAATAAGTTTGATAATTTGGTGCACTAGACATTTACATTTTTATTTTTAATAAATCCAGTCCACAGTGTTTTTTTTCTCAGCTATATCAATAACAGTACAAAATGAGAGGATCACTGTGCGTACAGGGCGTGCAAACATGTGGCCATATTTTGTAAGCATGAGAATGAGGCGTGTGCCAGATCCACCTCCTTGGGGACACACACCCCCTCCTCCTGTAGCCAAGTGACGCCGAGTAGCAGTGCTCTCGGAGGAGTTAACGCGTGCCCAGGCTTCCTTCCCCCTACCAGTCCCCATCTGCTCCAGGCCATGATAAATACTGCTGTCTGAGCGTGCTCATCAGGACCCTCCTGTCCCACAGGGCCACTCACTACACTGATAAGTGCTGTTATTGAAGGTAATTGAATAGAGAGTGGCCCTTGGGGACAGGTAGGTCTCAGGCAACGCTGATGATACTGCTAATGCCTGCTGTCGCAAAATGCTAGTGTGATGTAATAGATTTGTTTTCTTTTGACAAATGCTCACCGTGTAGGAAAATGTATTTTATAAATATTACGTTGGAGATTTTTGCACAGTGTAATATCGTTTTCTTAGTGTTATCTACTCAGAGTTTTTTTTTATGTTTAAGAAGAAAAATATATTAGTATATCGCTTACTTTAGATTATTAGCCTACCTACAGGTTAATTCTGATGTGATGCAATTGTGCAAAAGCTAAGAGCAAATGGTTAACACAAGTCAGATAAACAGTGCTTGCTGACTGAAGAAATATGCAAAAAAAAAATCCACAAAAAGAAACACTGCTGACACTAAAGCTGGTGGTCTTGTAGCAGCTCCGCTATCAAGAACGAGGCTGAAGTGTCACACCTGTCCAACCCTAATAGCCCCAGGGTGCAATGCCCCCTCCCTCAGATCAATCTCAGCTCTATTAAGTGCACCGTAGCACTGTAATGATTGGACGGACGCCACGGCATCGTAGTAATGGGCTTCCATCAATCCATCAGAGACACCTGACCGCGGGGGCCAGCAGTTATGAAGTGTTGTCAGAAGACATGCTGTGCCGGGTGAAAGCTCTCCCCTATCTATCTATCCACTCCCTCACCCTTCCTCCTCTGCACTCCCTGCACTCTGCCTTTTTACTGGCACTGTGCCGTATTGTGTGGATAGAGAAAAAATCAGAAACGCGTTTGCTAGATCTTGACTTCACATCCTCTCCCGGGTCTATCGAGCCGAAACAAACCCGATCTGGGAATGATCAGAGAAAGGCAGCGTGTTGCTTATCTCTCACAGATATACAGATGAAAAGATCTGTATGCTGTATAAAAATGATTCTCTAGTACTTTGTTACTTTTTAGTCTATTGTGTTTCTATCTTCACACATATTGTACAGCTGATTTTGGCTACAGCTAAACTGATTGAGGAGAGGGGAAGAGGAAACGCAAACCAGCTCCCTCCTCTCCCTCCTCTGTCCTCCCGACTGCCTCCATCAACAGATCGGAAATGACACCTCATTTCCATAGGTGCATTAAGAATTCATTGGATTTTCTTTCCCAGCTAATCATAGTGTCTGTGCAAAAACCTTTTAAGGTTTTTAATGAATGAATTTTGACTGATTGCCTATTAATAAGGAGACCTCATGGACAGGGATAGTGTGAGAGAGAGAGAGAGAGAGGGTGAGTGAGTGAGGGTGTGTATGTGTGTACACGTGCCTGTGTGTAATGATTCGTGGTGTAGAGAACAGGCGGGAGGGGCGCGGAGCTCTCGGCTGGGACATTAAGAGGAAGCGGTGGCTCCCCTGGGAAATCACTCTCCATGTCTGCATCTTAAATATCCCTGTGAAGTATCAATAAGTGGGTAATTGAATTTTGAGCCCAAACATGAGCGTCAGGTGTACGTATTCCGAAGCAGGGGTGGGGGGGGGAGACATGTGGCCGTGGGTTAATGTGTATGCATGTGTGTGTGAAAGTGTGTCCATGTGTGTCCTCTGCGTTCCGCCTTGCTCTCTCGGGAATCAGGCAGTGAATATGGATGTTAAATCTATTAAATAAAGATTACGCCCCGTAATAGCTGAGTGGCAGTTTAAGGTGTGCAACAGGGGTGCAATCGGTGTGTGTGTGTGACTTTTAATGAAAGTGATTCGGGGCAGTCGGATTTAAACAGCATCTTCAGCTCAGTCCGGGGACTCGTTGGGTTTTAAAAGGAACCATCTTGTTTGCTATTGCAATCCTCACATTAATCAGCCACAGCTCATAAGATGGAAGAAAGGAGTATCCATGTCACACCCCGCCATTCACGCAGGCATCCTCAGAGGGTTTGGAATGGCGCTGATCTCGATTCTGCTTATGATGCCTTTGTTAGTTTGTTTTCCCATCTGATCTCACGAGTTATAGACAAAAGTAAGTATAGTACTCGGTGTATAAAATGAACAGAGCTCGGGTTGCTGGTGAAAGGGAAGCCAATGTTCCCACGCCATCTGCAGTTTCCACTGTTATCCATATTCACAAAATAGGATCGAACAGCTAAATCTATCACTCCGTAATTCAAATTAATCTGACTTTTTTTTCTTTTTTTTTTGCTTAGTGTGCTTAGATGTCCATGGAAATCCGATCTGAACACTGTTTGTTATGCAGCAGCAAAGCAGCCGAAATCCACAGCATGTAATTTCGTATGGATGTCGAGACAAAGAAGTTGCTGATTAACTAAGTACAGAATTAGTAATTGACCTTTCTAATCAACTAAACAAATCTCTAACTCCTGCTAATCAGTATCGATTGTGTGTGTGTGTGTGCGCTGCACTTGCGTATGGGCACGTGCCAAAGGAAGAAGGTAGCTAGCTTGCTGGACCCTCTTTTAATCTAACCCACTCAATGCAAATCATTTCCCTTCTGCTCTGACGGGACTGGAGGATAAATGGAAATCTAATTAATGAGAGGATCAGAGGGTTGCTCTCTGGTGGCGAGGTCTCCGGGGAGAGAGAGCAGAGCCAGATAGGCTCTCGTATTGTTTTGGACAGAAAATGAGCGAGAGATTGTAAGGGTCCGAAAGAGCTAGGGACGCAATTGTTAGTTTAGCTATGATGAGGGCCCTTCCCCTATTTACAGACCTCTCCAGAAACCACTGGCCCATTTAACGAGCTGTTAGCGGAAAATCATGGACATGTAGCAGGGATTACGATACATGGGATTTGTAGAAAATGCTGGCCATACTAATCTTTGCTGATTAGGGAATTGACTTTGATTTGCTTTATTGCAGTTTGCTCTTTTCTTACATTCTATTAATAATATGATGAATATATTGAATCAATATTAATATTAACCAAATAGGTAGTTTTTGTATATAGTTATGGATTGTGATTTGCTGATGGCCTAATCAAAACTTTGACCTTAATAGTGCCATCAGTAACAATTCCCCTAATTATTAGAATAATAACAGTCGAATGGAAATCGAACATATAATGTAAAAACCTCAATCAGTACAGTCTGATCTGATCAGAATATATTTTTTATTAACCTTTTGTTAATCTTTCAGTAGGTAAATAATAGGGATGGAAATGACTAAGGACCACCTGATGTAATATTATAATTATACCTACTGTAGGTGCTGATTTGTATTTGTATTGCGATTCTTTTAGTACCGGCATTACATGAATATCTGTGCCTTTTTTTTTTATTTATTTTTTTTTTATAGACTTTGTTTCCATTTTAACCAAACTTGTCAAATAATTTTCTCTTACCACCCAGGATGATGTGCTTGCCTGCCTGTGTGTGAATAGTTTCACCACCTAAAATGCAAGCATAGGAATTAAAAGATCATTTTAAAAGATCGATTTTAGAGTTAGTGTGGCGATGCATGAATTGCCACACAGAAGAATTGCAATACATGAATGAATATTTTTTCTCCCATCTCTAGTAAATATCATCGTAAACTTTATCAGACTGCTTCTGCCTTGTTTTAAGAACTATATTCTTCCTCATGTTTGCCCTACATGTGGTAATATTTAGGCAACCATGCTTTTCTCCTAATCTTGTTTCTATTCCTGATCGGCAAACCCTGTGATTACAGCTCTCTCCCACTGGTCTTTATTTTCACCCACTGCCTCTATAACTGTGGATTCGCTCCACATTTCACACGTAATAAAGCATCTAACCAATAACATGAGACAGAATTTTTGTAACCAGTCATAATGTAAAAGGTGGGATTTGTTGCAAATGATGGGAAGTCATGCCTAATCTCAAAGCTGAAGAAAAAAACATCACCTATTTCTCCTGTCTCATGCACTTCTTATCAGATTATCATCCATGTATACAGTTATGTTGAACTCGGTATTCAGGATGATTTGTATCAGATTAAAGACGTTTTGTAGACAGTGTTATGTTAAACTTGCATGACGTTTGGCATTATAAATGTATCACACTTAAAAATACTAGTTATTCCAAGTGTAATCCACAGTGTAGTTGTTTTTATTTTTGGAAAGGTCGGATGATGTGTCATTTCCTTAGTGACTCAAACTAAGCATTTTTTAGTTATTTGAATGCCTTATGAAAATGTTGAAAAAGTTCAACCAAAAAATGTAACACATTTGTAATTAGTAGTTGGAAGGTTATAAATGACTACCATGAAGCACATTTTTTCATGATAAGTTTTATTTAAGCAATTCTGGCAGAACAATCCCAAAAATTTGTCAAGTGTGCGCTTTAAAGTTTGAAGTGGTGTGCGCTTTTTTGTGGTGATCAAGTTATATATCACCTGAGTTATATCTAAATATTATGCAAAAAAACATTTAAAATAATATAATGATATAATAATTTTCAATAAATAAATAATAATAATTGGCGGCACGGTGGTGTAGTGGTCAGCCCTGTCGCCTTGCACTTCCAGGGTCTGGGTTCGTTTCCTGTCTCTGTGTGCATGGAGATTCCTCTGGGTACTCCAGTTTCCTCCCACAGTCCAAAGACATGTTTTAGGTTAATTGGCATTCCCAAAATTGGAATTGGCATTAGTGAGTGAATGAGTGTGTGTGCCTGGATTGGCACCCTGTCCAGGGTATATCCCGCCTTTTGCCCTAAGTCTCCTGGGATAGGTTCCAGGCCCTCCATGACCCTGAATACAGGATTAAGCGGTATAGATGATGAGTGAGTGAGTAATAATAATTATTATTAACAAATAAATTAATAATCCCTAACAGCTATGTAATTTAAATTTGTATATAACAAATATGATTATGATTATTGAAGGAATATTTTGTTTTGGTGGTGGTGGTTTTTGTCTAGAAGGTTTTTCTGTAAATTTGTTCAACTATTAAAGCTGAAATATCTTTTTTTAAATGAAATAGTTCTCCACATTGTTTCCATGTCACAAACTAGACAGGGAATTTTTTAAAAAGTATTAGCATAATTAAAAAAAAAAAAAAGATTGAGGGCAAGATCACATTAGATACATTTTTTTAATTATTACAATTAATTCATCACTAAACTCTACTTTTAATGCAGATCTTCACTGTTTACGTTAAAACTCTTGTTACTATTTTACTGAGGCAGTTGTTTTACTATTTAGTTTCTTTTAAGCATGATTATTTTATGTATCATAATATATTGAGCAATGTTGTCTTGATTCTACATTGCCCTCTCGAGTCACTCCCAGGTCGTCTGCCATTTCAGAACCTACAGTGGTGCCTCACTTTCACTGGTCATATTTCACTTTTATAAACATGGTCCTTTTCTCTTTAGCAGTAATTGCAGGTCAAATTACTTCGTTTTAATCCTGTTCATTTTGACGGTTTCATTCATGGCTGCAACCCCAGCTGACCAGCCTTGCTTCTGATTATTTTGTTTGGTGTTATTTGAAGAGACAGTACCAAGCAACGTTAATCAGTCTGAATCCAATTTTCATCATGTGTAACCCAAAGATTGACAACTCTAGGTGTAGCAACTGACACAAACTCCCGGCATTATTATTCCACATGGGGCAGTTCATCTAAATTACAATTTGCCGCACCGTTCTATTAGCCAATGTCTGACTGTCAGTGTCTGCTCTCACAGCCGTGTTACCGTGCATCAGTCCTTCTTTCACTTCTGGCAAATAAAGCATGCATATCCAAATGCGCTTCTGGTCATCTCTGGATTACATATACTGACGATCCTTTATACACTTGAAGAATAAGTACACTTGACCCCACTTGAAGGTCCACTTCATCAGGTACACTTGTTCAACTGCTTGTTAATGTAATACCCAATCAGCCTATCACATGGCAGCAACTCGGTGCATGTAGACATGGTCAAGACAATCTGATGTGCAAACCCAGCATCCAAATGGCCAAGAAGGTCAACTGAAGTGACTTTGAAGGTGGCATGGGTTGGTTTGAGAGTTTCCAAAACTGCTGATCTACCAGGATTTTCATACACAACCCTCTCTAGGGTTTACAGACAATAGTCTGAAACAGAAGAAAATATTCACTAAGTTGCAGTTCAAATATGATAAAAAGGCAACAGTAACTCGAATAACATCTCGTTACAACTGAGTTATGACGAATAGCATCTCTGCTGCGCACAGGATGTTGAACATTGAAGCAGACCGGCTGGAGGTTTGTTGAGTCTCAATTTCTGTTGCGACATTCAGATGGAAGGGTCAGTCTTTTATTTAACATTATGCTACAGGTTGTAGCTCGCCACTGCCAGAAATACCAGCTGCACATCCAATAGGTGTGTATCAGCTATAGATTTAAGAAAGGCTCCCATTTGATTACTTTAAAATTTGCTCTTTTGCTCATTTCAGTGTTTTGGGAACATAATAATTTGATTCCTAAGCACTTTAGGGCCTCTCTTTCTCTTATGATGGTTCCTATCTGGACTATCTGATCTAATTGGACCAAATATAATATGTAAGTAGGATTAAACAATGATGCTCATGGTATAAATAGTTGAAGTTTAATGGGTCTATATTGAGAGGTTTTTATCATAGAATTGTCTAAATCTGTATTGTATTGTGTACACTTGCTGCTGGTGGTGCTTTGATAGATTAATCATGTTAATATAAATCTCAGAGGTCTCCAAAACGTGCCTGTTAATTTTCCAGCTGAAATACAGCACAGATCCTGCATTCTGGCATGCCTGATTTTCTTTCTGCTTCAAGTCATTCCAAAAACATTAGAAACATCTTTCTATGGGTAAAGCGCTCGCCCTATCATCCGGAGATCGCTAGTTCGAATCCCGGGTGGTGCTGTAACCTCTCGCAGCCGGAGGTCTAGAGAGAGCTGATTGGCCGAGCTCTCTCAGAGGGGAGGGATGAGAGGTACATAGTGCTCCGACATTAATCATGGTGTGTCTACTGCCAGTCAGGGGCGTCTGTGAGCTCGCGCAGCGGAGGGAGCGGATAGCGCTGTCCTCCGAGTGTGTTACGCCGCCCCCAATGGCGCGCGAGCGAGTAGTTCGAAAAGATGCGGTCGGCTGGCGTCACGTGGTTCGGAGGAAACACGTGATAGTCTTCGGCCCTCCCGGCTGAGTGGTAGTAGTAGCCTTAATGTGGGAGCCCCCTAGTGACGGGGAGGAATTGAACACGACTAAATTAGGGAGAAAATCAGGGAAAAATCCAAAAAAAAAAAAGAAACATCTTTCTAAAAGCATTCTTAGCTCTGATGAAAGAGAAGGACTGGAGATGTTTCCCAGTATCAGCCCTGTTTTAAATTTTATATCACTAAAAAGGTAAAAATTTGAGAATGTCATAATAATAAATAACACCCTCATTTCCACACACGTGTTTCTGGCATGAAGTAAAAAAAAAACTATAACATGGCAACCTCTGTGCAAGGACATCACTGAAAATATAATTCTGATGTAAGGGGATGATTTTTTTTATTGTTTTTGAATGTGTGCACACAATAGTGACAAAATTTTGCATAATTTGTCCCATTTAAGTTATTGAAGTCCTAGCTCATGTCTAGGCTTTGTGTGTGTTACGAGCTTGTGTTAAAGCTCAAGTGTACTTGCACAGCCAAAGACTTTGCAAGAAGTAGTTATTGAATTTTTAGTATTAGACCCATTCATACAGCATGAAGTCATTGCCATTTCTGTGATTTTATACAGAGATCACTTATTCTGTTCAAAACGATCATAATAGCTACAGGTGTCCTCCAGTGACATCAGATGTCCACAAACATTTGGCCATGTAGTGTATATCCAGAAAACTGATTAAATTGTACTTTTGATTTCTGCGTCATATTGGAACTAACCAGTCAAGACATGATTTCTTATATAAAAACAAAGCATTAGAAACTTTTTAAATCATTAAACATTAAAAGCTATTAAATCCAGACTGGAAGCTTACTTTTTTCATTCGCTTTTACACCTGGCTGAGACATTTGATTCCCTTCATTTTTTAAAAAATTATTATTATTATTTATTGAATTTTTTTTTCATCATTGTTTTTTAAATGTGCTATAAATTAATTTGACTGGACAAAACAACTGGGGTTATCTGTGCTTATTTTTTTAATTAAATTGCTCAAGAAAGCTGTATGTTCTTTATTTCTCTGTAACTCTAACCACAACTGTAGTGCCATGATTGACTTTATGAAAAACAAAGACTGATGTCTGTTTTCTTTTTTTATTCCCAGCCAAAGAAATGACGAGAGGGAAATTTCTTAACATTCTGGAGAGGCCGAAGAAATGAAGACTGAAGAATGTCCTGATTGTGTTCGGACCTATATCAAGAGACTCTGTAGCAAAATAACAGTGCCATGATCTGTAACATTCGAAAGCTTAGTCGGATAAATATATTTATATATGCAGAGTTACTGCTTTATTGGGTACATTTGCAGGTATTGACCATTTTATCAGGCAAATTTGCGCTGTAGGTGCCATGTGTAGATTATTAATTATTACGGACTGTAGCTGATCTGTTGATATGTACCGTTTGTTAGCTGTAGGACCTCTGCTAACTGGAAATCATTCAACTGCATTCAGTGCAGCAGTGACACTGAGACAGTAGTAGTGTAGTGCATGTGGTGCTGGTGTGTAGAAGGTGCAGCAGTGTTACTGGGGTTTTCAGAAACTTTTGTTATTGCGGGTCGAGAATCATATTATCAGGGGGAAAATATTATCCAGTCAACAGCATCCTGTGGTGAGAAATATCTAAAATGCTGCTGAAGAATAACACAAGCTGTCATAGAGCACAATCCATGCTGCTGTCATAACCACACCCTATCGCGTCAGTGTGACTTTCATGCCAAACATATTATTTGCGGTCAGATCAGCAGTGGTCTTATGTTCTAGGTTCATAATTATTACTAGATGAGGTTTCGAAACACATGGGATACAGGATCTATCTATACGGTAGGTGTACCTGATAAAATGGCCAACAGGTGTAGTTACAGGCATGGTTATTTGATGCAAATTCCTGTACATTTAGGTTGTGTAAAATATTTTCGATTGTTTTTCCTTAGTTAAATGCTTGTTTTTGTTTGTCTGCTCTGTGTATTTATTTACTGACTAAATTACGATTGTGTTATTTCCAGTTAACACTTTGTTAATAAAACATTATTATTTTTGATTATTTAATGGGTTCAGAATGGTTTTAATATTTAAGTGCTACTAATACTCTTGTTTGTTTCATTGGTGTTTATTCTGTTACTTTCAGACTTCATCGAGATATAATAAAGTGTTTGGTGACCCTCATAAAAAGTAACTTTGATAAAAACAAAGGCAGTTTATGCGGCACCGTAAAAACATTTTAATTAGGGCAATAACGTCATGCCTGTGCCGCTCCATAGACTCGTCCCATTAGGATTCCGCTCCCCCTCTAGTGCTAGGGCATTTCTGCAGTTCGATGTGAATTTGAAGTTTTGAGGCCCCTGACACAAAACATTGCGTAAAAATAATATTGCTCATTGTCATCTATGTTAATAAGATGTGACATAATTACTAGGGCCATTTCTTCTCTAATTAGCACACTTCCAGGGACAGTGGAGCGAGTGGTCTCACGGAAAAGGAAATTGGACAGGCATGCTGAATAGGAAACAAAGAACGCTGCGGCCGGTGTAATTAGGTGAGACAATGGGCAGGGCTGTTATTGGCTGTGGATGTCGAAGAGGCTTCAGCTATGGTTGAGATCCTCCTGCTCCTTTCAGCTCAAACAGCTTTGCTGCTCACCTCCCTAATACACACACCCCTGTTTCTTTGCTTACTAACACAGCACCAATCATACTGGTGTCTTAAACTTAAGTACTTTTTCTTCAGATTTTTCCAACATAGCTTCCATAACATAACATTTCCTGTCACTATTTTTTTATAAGCCCTGACAAGAAAACGGTTGGGTAATTTTACTTTTTTCCCCCCCCCCTGACATTTAAGGTACTTCATATGACATCAGTGACCGATTTATTAGGTTGCTTATTCACCTGCTCGTTATCCAATCAGCCAATCATGACAGCACAGTGCATAAAATTATGCAGATACAGGTCAAGAGCTTCACATCAAATATCAGAATGGGGGAAATGTGATCTCAGCTTTTCACATGGCATGACAGTTTGTTTTAGAGTAGCTGGTTTGAGTATTTCGGCACCTGCTGATCTGGGATTTTACAGATAATTTTGCATTTTACTTGTAACTTGTCGCCAATCCACTTAAGGATTGATGTTTTTTTTTTAGGCTTTTCAGCTCACCACAGTTATAAAGAGTGGTATGTTGTTTGAGTTGCTGCTTCCTTGATTTTATATTCTTTCTAAACTCTTTCTTCTTTGTAGACTTTGATCTGTGCAAATCGCAAGAAATTAACAGTTTCGGAAATACTGACACCAACAACGTTGTCATGGTATTTTTTTTTTTTTTTTTTTTACCATTCTGACAGCACTTGACCTGAATCTGCATCCTTTTATGCATTGTAGTGCTGCCACAAGGAAATGGTTGCCAATTTTATGATGTTGATGCAGTAATTTAACTTCAATTTATTTCTAGTATTTTCATGTTAGATAACTAAAATCATGAAAAATTTATTTTAAATGATTGCTGCAATTGTAAATGTCTGCGTGAGAGAGTTGCACTTGTTGAAACTGATGGTTGCACTTGTTGAATTTGATTTCACTGTCACACCAGCAGATGCAATGAGCCGTGTGAGTAAAGCCCTGAGACACCACGCCAAGTCTGCTGCGGTTCATATAATGGCCTCCGGCACTAGTAGCCTGCTATCAACGGGGTGTTGTTCAGACAGCCGCCTTAAAACAGGCCCCGTTCCCCACAGAGTGGTTGTCTCCTAGACGGGGGAAAACCCAGAAATCCCAGCAGAGCAAAAACTCCACTGCCCTGACCTCACTGAGCCCCCGTGCCCTGACAAACGTCAATCCAATGTGCCCTCAGGCCTTTAATTAGCTGTCAATTAGTGCAAATTAATCAACTCCTTGCCTAATTAAGCGATGCCGACAGGCAGCTTCCAAAAACACCATTGTGAAAGCACCATGAGAAAACTGGAGCTAGCAAACTCTCTCTCTGCTTTTGTGGGGTCATTACACCCCTGACAGAACACAGAGGGAAGGGGAGGGGAACTCTTCACTGAGTGTTTGGATTATTGTTTTGACTCAGCACAAGGTGTCTGCTGCTCTTTCTACTTTCAGTTAAGGTTGTTTAGGGCACTACAGGTACCAAATTTTGCTTTATTACTTGTAAGAACCTCACACCTACTGGTACTTTAATGTGGTCATAGGACTCTGTTTAAAGTCTGTCAAATCAATGGTCCATTTTCAAACAATTTTCAGAACTAAAGATAGAGCTGTGCTCAGAATTAAATCTCTTCTGCAACCTTATTCTACATAGTGCACTCTGTCATTTGTCTGGCAACAGAGTATGAAAGCACTAAATACAGGCTTTAAAACAATTCATCACTTCTAATAGGACAGTGGGCTAAACGTAGACAAATGGCTTACAGCCACAATCTCTCATTTAGATTGTCTGACATGAGCATATCAGACTCTAGCAATCTGTGTATCGGGGTTGGGCTAATGCAGCACCCTGTCCCTAACCACAGCCCATATCATGGTTGTTACCTTCTAGTGACCTTCCCTCTGAGTGAATGTTCTCTCCCTGCTCAGAAAGAAAAATAGCTGTCAACTGTTTCAAAATATGCTTGTAAACATGATTGGTATGCGCTGCGTTGTTTGCCACTGGTAAGGATTATTCCAGCAGTCAAAGTCTGCATTCATGTGCTATGGACAAGGCTCTATTTTGCTGTCTTCATATTTTATCCATATTCCCAGTAGAGGCTGGTACGCTTGTGCAATGCTGGATAAATTTTAATTATTGCCTCAACATTTAAAGCTTGGCATTATAATACTGTTTTGCATTTTGCAGCTCAAAAATAAAATTCATGCTGCAGCGCTTTATGAACGTGCAGAACGCTGAGAACAAAAATAACAAATTATGCAACAGCTGTTTGCCTTTTAATCTGAAAGCCATCAGATCTTGCAGCCTTTGATGGGCTACCCAATCTTCACGAATGCCTGAACTAAATCTTTCCATAATCTGCAGCTTTATCAGTCTGTCCTCTTATGCATGCAAATAAGGGAGCACCCATTTCCCAGTGTGGATGGTTTATCAAAAGCTGTGAGGCTTTTTCACCCTTTTACAATAAGCAGCAAAGCCCAGCCCAGATTAAGACAGAAGCGTGTCTGTAATTGACAGCTGACTGAATGAATATATGGCTTTAACTTGACTGGATGATGTGTCATTAGCATATTAGCAGAACATTGATTTCTTCATTAACAGCAATGAAATTTCTATTTGGTAGCTTCTAATTAGTTACTGGTCCAGTTGTAATTCTGGATGTAACATCTTGCTTATTCTTATATCTTTTTGCCAAGAATTTAAGATGCATCATGTGAAACTAACAAACAAAATTTACACGCTTGGTTTTTAGATACTTCAAAGTATATGTCACACATTTTACATGTAGTGGACTTTTCATGTGTTTATTTTCAGGTATTTTCTTTTTATTATTACTTTGTTTTGTGTGGTAATTTTTTATAAATGTATGGCATGCGTGGTGATTTTTCTGACATGATTCTCTCAAATTGATCATAATTTGTGTATTGTAATAACATTTGACTAGAACAGTTTGATGGCTTATGATGTTCTTCACATCCTGGCATGTATCTGTGTTTGTCTCATGAATGTTCTTTAACGTTTCGTATTGGTTTCATTTGGTGATTATTATTTATTCAGTAGTTACAACCATGTCCAAGTCCATTGTAGCCAAGTTCCATACATCCTTAAAAACATTTGTCTTTAGTCTGCATATATAACCAATAAATAACCCAGTGTGTGTCTTATATCTTAGAAATCACTGAATCAATTCATATGTTTACACCTACTTTTCTAATTACTGTAGAATTAAATGGCCATCTACTAATTACCATGGCGACAGGCCAGTAAAGACTTAGCATGGCCTGCTAATTGAATAATGTCCCATATGGTCAAAATATCACAGCTTTCCTGTGTTTTTTTTTTCCTTTTAATCTGATAAATTCCAGAAATTTCTACATTATTACAGCTTATCTTTATTTGTAATTAATAACCAGTGCGCTTTATACACTGATATCACCAAACTCGTCCTTCGACCGACTGATAAAATGGCGCCGGGGTGATTGTCTACCTGCACACGTCACTTTCATTAGAGGAGGAATTCTCGCGGGAATTCACGCGCCGGACGTGAATCCGCTCAGCCACGCGTCTCGCGCGCAGCTCCGCCGCCATCACACGCGAATCGTGACGTTTATTTATGCATCAGCACATGGCACTTTGATAAGATTGCTGTTATCTCGGTCTTCATCAACGTCTCACTGCTCATTTCCATAAATTATCTTCTAGTAATTATCAGGCCAGATGTCCAAATTGTGGCACAAATGATCTCCAGGCGAAACAAATCTCACTGTAATTTGGTAATAGCTGATTAGACAGTGTGGACTATTTAATAATAATAATAATAATAATATTGTGTGTATTTATTAATAATATTAATTATTATTATTATATTAATAATAATAGTAGTAGTCAAATAATCTATTTTAAATGTACTTTGTGTGTGTGTGTGTGTGTGTGTATATATATATATATATATATAGAGAGAGAAAATAATCATATACATTTCAGGAAAAGAAAAATAGTATGATGTAAATTTTCCATATATAAAACCTATAACAATACATTTAATATATTAGTCAGATACATAGATTTTTTAAATAAATAAATAAAATAAATTAAATTCGTAAAAATAATGAACGAGAAATACTTCAACATGGAAAATATATACCCCTCTTCTGACGTCATATGGTAGCGTCTTTACTAGCATCAGTACTAGCATCTTTAGAGGGAAAATAATACTACACTTTGCTGTTTTTTGATCCTCTACTATCCAATAAAACAAATACAAGTAATTAATATCTTCACTAAAAAAAGAAATATATAATATCCTATATTAAGTCAACACTCCACGTCTTTAATTGTGCTTATGCGAGCGAGAGTAATTCGGCGTCAATCTGATGTTAAAAAGCAGCAGCAGGTCTGCCTCTAAATTGCAGCAAATTAAGATGATTTATGTTATCGAAAAATCCCGGCCAATTGATGTGATTATAGCTGTATCAAAGCAGGGTGACAGACAGATGAGCCAAGTCCTGAAATGAGACAAGATTTTCCAGTAGATTTTATTTTAAGCAGGGTGTCCTTAAAGCCCAAATGTTTAAAGCTTTTAATCGGCTCCAATAGCTTTAGCAATCGCAAGTCAAGTGGAGAACTTCTGGGGTTCAACCTGCTTTCGTTTTCGCAAAATTTAATCCAGCAAGCTAATCTGCACCGCTTTAATAGCCCCCCCCCCCCCCAAACAGGGTACATCGACCATACATAAAGAAGCACAGTGTATGAGCCAGTAGCTTCATGACAGAATGTCTCAGTATGCAGGTTGTTTCCCGTGTTGTTGAATAGAGTTTGAGTAGAATATCGACAGTATTTCGATGTGTACTACTGGATGCTGTGTCTGTCTCTCTGTGTTTGATCCAGACAATGTGACATTCAGCTCCTGAGTGACTCTTTAATCATACCAGAAACAATCATATGCACTTTCTTTTTGACCTCTTGTGTCATCATATTTCATTTTTTATTTATTTCATCTCCAGGACCTTGGACAGTTACGAACGGCCCAGTGTCATTTTCTGACATCCAACCAGTTGTCATGTAGATTGGTGTCTGGAACGGAATAAATGAAAGTAAGCCAGGATGTGATCACTGGCTAAATAATAAATTAAAAGTCAAGAAATACATTTGAAATTTCCCTATGTTAAATAAAGACAAAATGTTATTAAGGATAAAATAAATATGAAACATATGTTATTATTATTATTATTATTATTATTATTATTATGTGTCAATTGTATGGAGTAAATTGACGTCACTCTATACAACTGAACGTGTCGACCATTTTTCTGAGATTTGTTTTATATTAAGTATTTAGCTAAACAAAATCTTGCATTTTGACACACCGATAAAATGCGCATTGAACACCGGAGACTTGCTGAAATTGTGAGCGGCTTGCTTGCAGGTGATTGGCTGTCGACTTCGGGCACTTGTAGGGATGGACCTTTTGGATAAAAGGAGAATTTCTGGGGGGGATCGCGTGTATTTGCACTGGTGGATTCCTGTGCACAAGGGAAGAGAGGGACTATCCTCAAAGGCACCATGACGGGGAAGGAAGGGGCTGTGCTGTCGGAGAGTTTGAACAAACCGAAAATAGTTGAAAACGGAGGGAATAGTAACCCGCACTTGTCAAAGAGCATTACATCACACGCACCCAGGTGCACAGGCTTCGGCATCCAGGAGATTTTGGGGTTGAATAAGGAGGCGTCATCGGCGCCTCGAAGCGCGCTGGATTCCATCCCCGGGGGCGCGCATTTGCTGGCCGCGCGCTCCGTGCTCGGCCCCGCCGCCGTCGGGGTCGGTATGGGATTCATCGGCCACGGGGGTATTCCGTCCTTCTATAGACAGCCCTCGTTTCTGGAGGTCCTGTCAGACGCGCAGAACGTCCATCTCCAACCTCTCAACAAGACAGCAGCTCAGGAGGCCGGAGGGTCTGCCAGCTCAGGTAAGGGTTTGACACACAAATGCTCCATCCTGGTGGTGGTTCTGCCCTGCTGCCATTTTTATACAAGGTGAAAGTGCATCACTTTGCACGTTGCACATAGGAAACATTTTTTCATTTGCACTTTTCCCATTCTCTTCCCCATTTCTTTTTCTTCTTCCTATGAATATTGTCATCATGACTGAAGTCAATGACATATGACGTTTCATATTTCATTAAGTGTAATTTTCGACATTAGCAGAACATTAACACTAAACATTGAGTCATGGATTTATTTTGAGTTAATTGATGTTGACGAGTTCAATAGGCCAGAAGAAACTCCACAGAGGCGCTTTTTCTGAAACTTCCGCCTGCTGAACGTGTTTTTGAATTTTATAGACTCCGAGGATGTTTCTTCGAGTGAACGAAAAACATCCAAGTCTTCCCTGGGCCAGAGCAAGAAGCGAAAGAAGAGGCGGCATAGGTAATTATTCAGTTTTATTATTTTAAAGGAGCATATTTACAAAGATGAATTTAAAATTATGAACAGGAATTCACGGCTTTTGAAACGTTAGAAATATAGTAAGCTTATAGTAACGATATTATAGTATTATAATACTAATACTAATAATATATATAGTCTATTTATATATAACTCTGTACTAATAATTAACATTTAAAACTATTTGAATAATAATTACATAATAATAATAATAATAATAATAATAATAATAATAATAATAATAATTATTATTATTATTATTATTATTATTATTATTAGCTCTAGCTGAATTTTTTTGCTGAGATAACACAAGCTAAGATTTCTATTTCTTCTTTATGCTACTAAAGAAACCCTAAATAATGCTACTATTACGCTATTATTATCACTCACTAGTAACAGTACTAAAAATAGTATTATTATTTAGATTTCATTAAGTAGCATAAAGAATAAATAGAAATCTTAGCTTGTGTATTCACCTGGAGCTGAAATAAGAGATTAAACAGCAAAAGCTTATAGAGTTTCGACGGTCGAGTAAACTTGACGTTAGATAAAAGCGAGTGTAACATTTAAGTGCTCATTCATGTAGTGTGATTTTAACAGATTTTGAGAATTTCACTTTTGTTCGATGATTTATAAAACAACAACAACAACAACGAAGTATTAATGTGTACCTCATTGCTTTACAACTGAAGCAAATTAAATATTATTTAACTGCAGTTAAAATTCAGGACACATACTGACCTACCAATGGCATTTTAGACCAGATCCCCTTATAGTGCAATAGGCTACAGCGTTCAAACGGAATATGCCTCATTATAATTATAACCAGCTTTATAAATGTGCCTCGCCGCACCCTAAAAAACATTTAACCCCTGGGCCTAAAAATATCATCAGCAAGCATTTTAACATTGCTAGGATAATATAGGCCGAAAGTCTTTTTTTTATATTACCAATTTAGACTAATTTAATTAAAAATACATACCAATAACCTTGTAATAATGAAAACAATTTTTTTTTAAAGAACCACATCGCGGTGTTATTTTGGTTAAATTAACCAACGAATAATCATTTGCTCTAGAATATTGTTTAGTGTTTTGTTGTTGTTTTGTTTTATTTGTAATTTCGGCTGAGTCTGGGTTATTTCTTATTATGTACCTGTATATAGGACAATATTTACATCTTATCAGCTGGAAGAACTGGAGAAAGCTTTTAATGAAGCTCACTATCCCGATGTGTACGCCAGAGAGATGCTCGCTATGAAGACTGAACTACCAGAGGACAGAATACAGGTAGACCCCTATGTAATTAGTTTATTATATAATTTTCTAAAATAAAAAAAGATAATTGTCGTTTCCTATCAGACATTTGGAGCCAAACAATTCAACATGATAATAATAATAATAATAATAATAATAATAATAATAATAATACGAAGCATGACATAGGTTATTATTATTAAAAATATATATATTTATATTATCAGTCTATTTTATAATAAATTGTGGTAATCTTTCATTGCTTTATTCGGGGAAGTCTTTCATTACCGGGTCAATTACAAGCACTATATATTTTTTTTAATTTCTGTTTATGGTTATGAGGTAAAAATTATATTTAAAAAATACTAGCTGGGTTTCAAAACTTGTTGCCTTCAGTCCCCGTTGATCTTATATTTCACGTATTATATTGTTTTTAAACGTTATAAACCTAAACTAGTAACAAACTTTTTTAAAAAATTTAAAAAAAGTTTTTAACTAAACTTTTTTAAAAAATTATCGAATTTATTTTTATTAATTTTATTTGTTTGGAAAAACGAAATAAAAAATACCAGTCTCTGATAGTGTTTGGTTGGACTGTAACATGGTGCTTTGTCTGGATTAAGATACTTTACCTTTGGCATGAATGCTATGGATCTGACTCTCACCGATTGTTTTAATGATATCACAAATAACATATTGAATGTGAAAATTCAAGCATATTTTGGCGGACAGTTTTTCTACATTGTATAAAGATTAATCATAGTTAAATGCAATATTTTCACATTTGACCATTGTTATTCGGCGCTTGTATTTAAAGCGCCAACAGTTCATAAATGGTGTTTTGTCTTTTTTTTTTTTTTTAAATAAATAAATAAATAAATAAATCACATTTTTGAAGACGGTGAAATGAAGCCAAATTTCTCTGGTCTTCCAGAAACATGAGCTATACGCATATACCTCTATTCCTCTCTGATGCTTTCATAATTTATGCTTTCATGTAAATTATGGTCTGCATTGCCAGGGTAAAGTTTTTTATTGCTGCAAAATGGGGTCATACAGTGCACTATACACTGTCAAGCCTGTGTTTTTGGCTCAGCTTTGGGTCCATCAGGTGGAGTTGCATCAATCAGCACCTAACGACCCTTTAAAGCAATGCTTGCCGTTTTGCCATGCTGTTTGGACACATCATTTCTCATCGGTCTCATGATGAACGTGAAATAATTTTGCTCTCGGAGCGCGAGCGCTAACGACCTAATCAAGCAATCAAGGCGGAAGGAGATTGCGGGGTGACCCGAGCCATCCATCTGCCGGCGCGCCTTTTTAATCTCGCCCTCATTATGGCTCCTCTCGATGAATAAATAATACGGAAATAAATAAATAAGAGCTGCTTGCAGTCCTAAGTAAGATTAACATGTAATTTTCTCATCTAGTGTAATTAGTTAAATCAGACGAGCCCGCTAAGTTGCGAGGGGAGCGGAGGCGCGGCACGGGACGCCGCAGGTTCAGATGAAATAACTCCATTGAATTTATTAGCGCGGGTCAATGGCGCTGCTCCCCTGGGCGCTGCTCGTTTAATTTCCCGTGATATTTGCCCGCCTGTCCACCATCGATTGGGCCTGAAATTAACTTATTTTTCAATCAGCCTCGGCGTGCCCTAGGGGTCGCTTCTCCTCGCTGTCTCCGCCCGCGTTTCTTTGCCGCGACCGATAACCAATTTCACTTGCATGAAATGAGAGCCATCATCAAGTGCGCGTAAAAAAAAAATGCGAAAATGGTTGGATAATTTCTTATCCAATGGGGCTGAGTGAAGCTCGTAGGATATGCCCCGCCCCTCTATGTCCGGGGGCGGGGCCGTACTTTGGGTAAGCTGCGAGCGAGTTGGAGGACCATCTACAATATTACACCATGCGTGCGTGAACGTCTGTACTAGCGGTAGGGAGCTATGGCCTATTTTTAAACAAACAGAGTGGATTGTTCTTTAAAATTAACCCCATCCATTAATTCTTTAATGCACTTAATACATCCATCTATCCGAATCACTCCACTTGTTCTCAGCGCAGGTTAACCTTCAAATTGATCCCATCCACAGGTCTGGTTCCAGAATCGTCGAGCCAAATGGAGGAAAAGGGAGAAGTGTTGGGGCCGCAGCAGTGTGATGGCTGAATATGGGCTGTACGGGGCCATGGTGCGCCACTCCATTCCGCTTCCAGAGTCTATACTGAAGTCTGCCAAGGATGGAATTATGGATTCCTGTGCCCCTTGGCTACTAGGTATGTGAACAATCCCTTTTCTTTTTTTCTTTTTTCTTTTTTAATAAAAGAGAAAAGAAATGGCTAGGTTTGAATCTTGATAATGCTATAGCCAGGACAGCATAAATGGCCCTGCTCCTGTCAGGGTGGGAAAATGGCATTCCTGGCTGTGATTGTCTTACAGACTACTAATAAATTTTTGCAGTCAGCCAAAAAATTAGACACACTTCAGGAAAAGGGAAATAGTATGATGAATTAATATAATATTAATAATATATAATGTATAGCAATGAATTTACTATTATTATATTTATACAAGTTTTTCTTTTCCTGAAATGTGTGTATAATGTATGCACAGTGTATAGTCGCTGACTCTGTGTATAAGGCACGAGATGAAACACCCAAGATGAAATTCATTTGTAGTTTGCTTGTAATTTGACTAACTTAAGCAATTAGACAAAAACTAATCTTAAATAATGATGATAATAATGATAATAATAATATTAATAATCACTATTATTATTATTATTATTATTATTTAAATAAGTGATTCAGCAGTATACACACTGAAAAAGCAGATCGGTATTAACTGATTAACTGCCTATTAACACCACTACACTCATTCTATACACCATTTCTCATGGTCATACTCTTAATATCAACAAATTCTTAGCAAACTTTAGGTTTATAGCTAGCACATTTCTTAATTCAATGCTGTGAATTTTGCCATAAGGTCTACTTGTGTTTACTTTTCATATTGTTTCATTGTTATATATACAGAAAAAGAAAATTACATATATGTATGGAATAATAACATGTATTTGTTCAGAGTAATCTGAATTCCTTTTTTTCTGCACAGATTAACTGCAGAACTGTTTGAGCCTTGCCTAATCCACAAAGATTTATATTAATATTCTTCTGTTTTTACAACTGTACACATTTTCCCTAATGTGAGTTGTATGTTTCTGCTTTACAAGATGCATTATAATTAGAAATAGTTCAACAGCTAACATAACTACAGTAAGTTTATCCACTTATCTAAACAGTTCGCCATCCAGATATCTACAGTGCAGGATATGCACTTCGCTTAATCTATTTGGTAGTAATAACATTATCACAAGACAATGAGCAATAAGCCCAATAGAGACAACAGACTACAGTTCCATGTCTAGGCGTTAAACGAAAGCTAGAATATAACCCAAGCAAATATACAGTGCCTAAGAGGCAGGAACTTCAAATGACTGAGCAGAACCATGCAAAATGCAGGACAAAAAGAAAGCACAACTAAACACTGAAAGTGAGAGCCAAGTACTCAGAATCGCCCCAGTTCTAGTCACTAAGTCACTAGTAGTTTATCAGTTCTAATCCATAGTCGCTTGTCGTTTACCAGTTCAAATGTCTTTCCAATCCCCAGGCACTTCTCTAAATCCGAATCCCTCATCGTTCTTTGCAGGGATGCACAAAAAATCACTGGAGGCAGTGTCAGGCACATCGAACCGGAAGCCAGACGTCCCTCAGCATCCAAACACCGTCAACATTGACGATACTGATGCTGAGGACAGGAGGAGCGACTCGCCCATGTCTAAAGAGGAGCTGAGGGAGAACAGCATTGCTGCTCTCAGGGCCAAAGCACAGGAGCACAGTGCCAAAGTGATGGGGACAGTGTCTAGCAAGAGACTTGAGCATCAAACACAGGAGGAAATGGAGAGTGCAGAACACTCAGACTCCCAAGAAGAGAAAGAGAGCTCTTAGAGATGCACTTATAACCTTTGGTCAGACAGCGTTGTGTCTTTCTGTAGCTTTCCTTTGAACAAAACAATGATTATCTCTACTGTATTTCCTCAGAAACCATAAGCAAGCAGTGGATCTCCTCTAACCTAGCTAGCGCTATTTTCCGTTTCTCAATTAGAGCTTCAGCTATATTTTAAATGATAAGTTCATGTATTGGTTGGAAAATACAGAAAGCATGACATGCTAAGGTTTATTTTTATGTTCTATGATCTACTTACCACTAAGTGTCATTCAGTTCTATAAGAAACAACAATCTGATCATGTTTGGTGGTGTGTTTCCAAGAACCCCAACTATATGGAACACTGATGACTTGTTGTTTGAAACTTATTCAACCTAATTTAATAAATATATTTTATTACTGCTCTGAAAAGAACCGTTTTAAACCATCTAATGTTTCTCTAAAAGTCTGTACACTATGTTTCTTTTTTAAAGCACTTAGTGGTTGGTTCATAAGTTGTATTAGATTGTAATGCTGTACATATTGTAAATAAAGATAGCTTGCTACAGTATTGTTTGAAGTACTTTAATGTACTGTAGTCTTATAATGTGTGGGGTTATGTTCTAAGTAAAATGTTGATCAGATTATTTAAAAAAAAACATCTAACATGTTGACATATGCCTTTTATATGGGAAAAGTAATAAAATACAGTCATAGTGAAGGTTTTTATAAAAAATCTCAGTTTCATTTTTTTAATGACAGAGGTTTCATAGAAACGAAAGTTTTCATAATATAAATAAATAATTTAAATCAATGATAGTGCTCCCTTTTGAGCTTTACACAGGTTATCAAATATATAAACGATTTGCCAATTGTGACACACATGGCAATCTATTAATATCAAAATGATAATAATAGATTTTTTTTAAACTTCAGCTGAATTTAGCTGTGGGTAGAATAAACAATGTTAGATGAAGAAAGATAACACAACATTGTTTTAAATGAGTTATATTCTACTCATTAGTGCCACAAGCTATTAGGCCTGATGTGCCCTTTTCCTCTATAGATTGGCTGCATGACTGTGTCAGCGACTATCATCTGCCACATTCCCGAGGTCTCAATCTAGCCAAATTAAAAAGCTGGAACAATGAGTTGCAGACATATTGGAGAGAGCATGAACGCAGCCCTGGGTATGGTGTTCTTAGTTTACAGTAAATAACAGGATGCAGTGTTCATGCTCACTCTAAACCTTATAATGCTGAATTATTTTGTCCTTCATGTGTTTTATTTCTCATGTAACCTTGTAAATATGTAATTATTCTTTATTCTTCAGTAAAATACTTGTATTAGATGGAATGGACTTGTCTGTGAGCACACACACACACACACACACACACACACACACACACACCTGGGCAGCTGGTCCTATCCTGCCCTTATTATTGAAGGCTGTAAACAGATTATTGATACACACTGTTAATTCAGTCCTAATTTAATTTAATTTACTTAGTGTCCATGTAATTAATTAGTTGCCATCTGCAATGATTAATCCAGGCGTATAAAGTAAGAAAATATCTCTATCCCATTTTCAACTGATTACTATTTATGATGTATGATGGTACAGATTTGGAAACTACTCCATCACCAAAAATGGACCATAAAATACACTTTTTCTTTAGTGTGTTAGCTATTGTATTGTAATACTGTGCCAATACTAACTGACATCTGCACCGATGTGGCACAACAGCAACTTTTTGCTAGGACTGTTTCATTTACCCTTCATCAGTCTCTTGTATGCACAGAGATGCACTAATTTTAGAATTCAGAATTAGCCTGCTCTTGATTGTTTTAAAATGATAACATTTAAAACTCTCTAGACCTAATAAATGGAAAATTTACAGTTTTCAATTAAAAATGACTATATTAAAAAAAAAAATGCCTCTAACTGGTCATCTTTCTTTCATCATGCTTTTAGTAGACCTAAAAATAATTGCGGTTTGGCTTAGTTGGGTTGTGTGGTGGGACTTCCGAGGATTGAACTTGTTTGTCCAGTACATCCTATGGAAGCTCCGGTGGATTGGATTCTGGGGAATTTGGAGTCCAGGTCAACAACCTTTAGCTCTTTGCCTGCTAAGCCCTGTACTCGACAGGCTGTGATGCGTTGTGTGTTCTGATGGCGTTCTATCATGGCCAGCGTTGACAATGCGGGTGAAGTTTGGTCCCCAAAGGCAGGTGCCCATGATCCTGTTGCCAGTTTACTGGTATATAATTGACAATAAGTGTTATTCAGTTCACCTGGCAGTAGTGTTAATGTTATGCTTGAGACTTACTAAGACTTAGAATTAGAACAATCAGATGGGCTGGTAGTACCTTTGGATAAGAGGTTTTGTGGATTTATCTCTTCTGTACTTTCTTTAGTTCATCAGGAGACCACATTGTGTTCAGGCCTTCCAAGCCATGTGTTGATATGTGAGAATGCATTTGGGATAAATAAAGTCTTCTTTCAACATAGTACTTTCTAATTCTAAGCTGTGTGACCAGACAGGCTGTGATGTTTTCCGCTTAATACTGTGTGACTGTACTTGTCTTTGGATTTTGCAAGCAATGTTTCTTTGTTTCTCTTGTTAGCATTATTAACCTGTATTAGCTATTGCACTGACATTGCCACATTGTTCTCACTTCAATGCACAGTAAGTTTGTTTACTCAACAAAGTAAGTTTGTACACTCTTAGTTTACTCTAGACTAATCGATAACTTATAAGCAGATATGACTCAAAGCATCAGAAGGTAAGGTCATACAGTTTGGAAGCTAACTCTTTAAAACAGGCCACAGTAGTCTATATAGTTGTAGTTCAGTGAACAGCCATCATTTTAAACACATCAGAAGATTGTGAAGTTGTTCTGACCAAAGCTGCATATTGCAATTCTGACAGGTGGAAAGTGATTTGCCAGTTGAGCCACTATGTAAAGTCCAGCTGCAGCAGTGTCTATAAGGAGGTCTGATCTGGCCCAAGTAGTGTTTGATATTGTAATGCAACCATCACCTGGCACACTTTTACAGGATGCAAAAATTGTCATTATCACACAGTGCAAGGTTTTTACTGACAGCTTACAGGGGCATCCGGGCAGCGCCTCGGCTTGTCTGCGGCTGAACTCTGTGGCATGTATTTTGCCTACTATGATAAATCATGCACAGATTGAGGAAGGGCATATGCCTGTCAAATGTCAGATCAGGAACAAGTATTAAGTGGAGACTCAATGATGAAGCCTTATTACATATTGTGTGGCACACACTGTAGGCACCTGGGCTACATGCGTGCATGGGCTCTTGTGAGCACTGGATTGGGAATTGGATTCTGCTAACCAAAAAGTGCCACATGCATGGTCTATTTCGCAGTGCTGGCTTTGTGATATTGAAGTCTCCGTCTAGCCACAGGCTCTTGGAAGGATTATCTAGGAGAGGACTGTGCTCACCTCACCGTCAGGGTAAGTATATAAAATAAGTTATAGGACAGTGGCCAAATATGCTTGGCCAGAAGGAGCCAAGAGCATATAGTTCACACAGAGAAAAATTCCATGAAGCTTTCCTCAGAATAGAAAAGGCTGGTAATGGGACACTTTAAAGCCCATTGGAAGGTTAGTACATAAGTGGGTCCTTTCACAGGAATACATACTGCACATCCTACACTTCAGCTACTAGAATGACAAACATGTTAGTGACAGTTTATGTGACTGGGTCCTCTGTGCCCAACAAAGAGCAGGACAACCAGGACCCATGCACCCTTCAAGTGGCACATGTGGATTATTGGCATGAGACTAGATTCCCAGAGGTTTACTTAGAATGCCAAACACTCATCAGTTCATGTAGATATTATTATGCATACCAGTCATATGCAGTATTGGCACAAATTCTAAGCAAGGTTATCCATATCTGTGAGGTTAAATCCAAAGACACCAGTGAATGGTGTTTCCCCGTCATCAGTTGAATCAGTGGGAAAGCAACAACTAATCCTGTAGACCCTAATGCTGAACATTACATGTAATTCCTATGGCAAACTTAATATACTGTCTATGTTAATGCATAGACTGGAGAAAAATATGCCAAAATTATGCTAGACCTATTTTTTAAAGTGCAGGATTAATTGATTTGAATACGGTAACATTAAATACCTTTTCTAATGTAACCTACAAAAAGTTATGGCATTTAAAATATTGTTAGAACACTGAAAGCACAACAGTCAACATTTTCATTACACTGAGTGGGGAATATTTTGAAACCTTCCTGGCCAAAAGTATGTGGACACCTGACCATCATTACTACGTTTGGGTACCGATGTTGGCTGAGAAGGCCTGGGGTTCAGTCAGTGTTCCAATTTTCTTCCCAAAGCTGTTCAGTAAGGACTATAACAGGGCTCTGTACAAGCCACACAAGCCTGGGAAAACTTTGTTCCTCTGTTTGACTTTGTGTTGTGCACAGTGGCATCATCATGCTTAAACAGGCTTTTGGGTAAGCATATCAACTCCCATGAATGAAACGCTTAATGCTACAGCATACAAGTAATTTTAGACATTTGTGCGCTCTATGTGGTAAAAGTGGAAATGGCCCCTCATATGGGTGTGATGGTCAGGTGTCCACTTACTCTTGCTTACAAGATTATTGGGGGTTATTATTTATTAAGAAAGGTGTGTGTAAAGTATAAGAGGATAAGAGCGTTTGCCAAATGCCTAAATGTAAAGTAGGTTATACCTTAAATTTTGCCTTGTAATGTTTGAAAATGACAAAAATGCAACATTGTACTTATACCACTCCAGCAATAAGGAAAAAGGTGGATCAGAGTTTTGTTTCTAAATCAGCAATGTTATCTCTTAAACTGCATCAAAATACTGATTTATCCTCACAACCAATCAACCAACCAACAATTTGGTTCAAAGCAGTGAGTGTCTCATAAACATGTTAAGGGTTTTGAAAGAGAAAACCCAGACCAAACTATTTGTGTTACTTCACTGCCATCTGCTGAATACAGTAAGTTATAACAATGGCTCTCTATATCACCTGAACTATAATAAACTACTAAAATTAATTTCTCTCTCTCATATACACTAATCACCCATAATATTATGACCAAACACCTTCTTAATACTGAGTTGCCCCCTTTTGCCACAAACATTGTGATACAGTATGTGTCCTGACACATGGGAACCAGAATTAACCGTTTCAACAACTACATACTCCCGTTGCTGATTCACTAGTTGTCCTTGCTTGGACCACCTTTGGTATGTCCTGACCACTGCAGAAAAGGTAACATCCCCCAATATCTGCAGGTTGGAAGTTGCTCTGACCCATAAGATCACCCATCACAATTCGACTGTTGTCACAGTAGCTACAGAAATGATATCTTGTTACAATGCACCTGGAAGTGGGTGAGATATACAGTATTAGGCAGCAAGTAAAAATTTTGTGTCTGGAATTGATGTGTTGGAAGTAGAAAAAAAAAAGGGAAAGCATAAAGATTTGACAAGCTGTTTGGCAATTGTGATGGCAAGATGACTGGATCAAAGCACCTCCAAAACTGTAGCTCTTGCGGGGTGTTCCTGGTTCCCAGCTTGGATTGAGACTGTGGGGGCCATTGAGTACATTGTCATTTTAAAGAAACCAGTTTGAGGTGATTTTTAGCTTTGTGATCTGGCGCATAGTCCTGCTGGGAATAACCAGCAAAAGACCTGGCTGAGCTTCAGGTAGAACATCTCAGCGATGACCATGACCCTTAACATTGAGTTGCTGTTGCCCCATGTGTATTATCCATTTTGACCTCCAGACCACTGCAATAACTGGAATGTCTTCTGCTGTCTCTGCTGTTTGACATGTTCAAGAATGACAATGCGAATAATTTTCAACACCATGGTGGGAACTCCAGTCAACTCATACTGTATAGGCTCAGCAGACCATGACTAAATGTTGAATTATCCATTTTGACCTCAACCACTGCAATAACGGACTGTTCTCTCTGTTGATGTCAGAAAAGCGATTCCGCTCCCTGAAGGCCACAGACAGACTGTGAAGTATTTTTTTTTTTTATATTGTTAGAACACTGAAAGCACAACAGTCTACATTTTCATTACACTGAGTGGGGGATATTTTGAACCTACCTGGCCAAAAGTATGTGGACACCTGACCATCATTACTAAGTTTGGATAACGATGTTGGGTGAGAAGGCCTGGGGTTCAGTCAGTGTTCCAATTTTCTTCCCAAAGCTGTTCAGTAAGGACTATAACAGGGCTCCGTACAGGCCACACAAGCCTGGGAAAACTTTGTTTCTCTGTTTGACTTTGTGTTGTGCGCAGTGGCATCATCATGCTTGAACAGGCTTTTGGGTAAGCATATCAATTCAAATGAATGAAACGCTTAATGCTACAGCAAAGACATTTGTGCGCTTTTATCTTTGAATGTAGTTTTTTCTGTACCTTGTCTACATAGGGCTCAACTGATTGGACTTGCTATGTTTCCTTCACACACGTGTTGAAGCACACCAAAATACCAACCACACTGAACATTAACACATTGCACAGGACACACATGTTGCATGTTTCTTGTTCTGTTTATACATAGATGAGGACTAAAAATTGCACTTTTAAGATGGATATTACTACTACTGCTCATCATTTGATTTTACTCTCTATGACCACCGGTACTGCTGCTGTTTGCACATGCCACACTGTGTAAATTTCATATGCCTCATACAGTTGATACTTTTTACATTTTCTATATATATATTTTTTACACTTTATATTATTGTAAGAAAATTACAACATATTGTAGATTTTATATTTTAAGTTCATTTCTATTCGTATTACTATACTTCATTTGAAAAAAGTCACAAACAGTCGTTTCACTGCATATCATTCTGTGTATGGTTGTCACATGAACAGGATTGTTGTCACAATCATCAAAATTCTTATTGATGAATAAGAATTTCAATTTGAATTAACGTTACCAAGTTGTTGAACAGGTGTACCTAATGAAGTGGCCTGTGAGTGTGTGTATTGTACACATAATATACTAATTTACACTGGTTATTGAACTAATATATCATTCAACATTTAAAGCATTTCCAGGGAATCATGTCCAGCTGTGTCGTGTAAGTGTAATAAATCGAGAGCGGGGACAACACAGGTAGCGGGAGACGAGTAATGCCACGTTAAAGATTGCGGAAGCGGAAATGACGCCATTTGTTGTTATCCAGTTCCCACCTCCTCGCCATTGTAGCATGGATGCGAGTGTCTATCGCCTAGCTACCGTTACAAAGCCATACAGGATTATTTAATTTGCCGGCTAACACACTTCGGTCCTGTTTCTGACTTGTGCACACTTTGCGGATTAAACTATACCCGAGTGGGGCTTGTTTTTCACCACTGGAAAGCTTTTAGACGCGAACGTTTCGAGACAGACTTGTCTAGGCTGCTTCCATAATCAAAATGGCGGACAACGAAGATGAGAGCAGTAATACAAACGGCGCTACTTTGACACACGATAGTGCTGGAACTGAAGCCAGCGTATCGGCCACCACTGGCTCTCAGAGTGAAGGGAAAAACGAAGATGGCAGCGGTGAGGGAGTGGTGAGTGCTGAAGCGGGTGAAGGTGAACAAGGCCTGACACAGTTAGTAACCGTAAGCGCTGATGGCAAAGCTGCTGACGGATCTCCAGAAGTGATCGGGCAGATTTTGGGCGCTGAGGTCTTAACGTCGTTTGTGCAGGCGGCTGAAAACGCCGAGGACACCGTGACCACAGAGTGCACGACAATCAGTAGCGATTTTCTGAACGCTCTCGGCCCCGCGACCACCATCATTTACGTCCAGCCTGACGGCAGCTTCGTGGAGAGCTCCGGGCTCTCGGTGGAGGAGCAGCAGCAGCTACTGGAGCAGCTCTCCAAGCAGCAGCTCGTGCAGGTCACCGGAAGCGAGGCGACCCGCCTGATCGAGCAGAGCCAGGCACCGACTCCGGCACCCAAACCCGCCCAGAGCGTCAAACCCGCCGTGATCTCCAGCGTGGACGTGCAACAGGTCATAGATCACGTTAACAAGTCGCAGGTGCGCGCGCAGGCTGAGCTGAGCCGCTCCCACACCGCGACCCCGAAAATCCTACAGAGGAGCGTCCAGGCTCAGACCCCGTCATATGTCACCCTGGAGGCGGGGAATGTCATTTCAGGACAGCTGACCACCACCACGTTACAGCCACAGCCGTTTACTATCGTGCAGAACGCATCACAACAGCTGCAGAGTGTCGCCAAACAGGTGGCACTGCACCAGTCACAAAACGGCGCACAGCCCGTCCAGCAAAAGGTAACGCATGCACGACTACCATGTGGACAAACTTCAGGTCTCAGAGACCAGAACACTTCCTGATGACCCAGATATTTCTTTTAATTATAGTGGTAAACCCAGAGCCTGCTTAGGTCACCCCGTGATTGGGCATCATACACTGATCAGCCATAACATTACCTAACATCTAGTAATCCCTTTCTATCACAAGCAGAATGAACCTTTACCACAATTTGAGCTACACTAACTCCTCTATTGGATCAGATTAAACAGGCCAGCCGTCACTCTCCATGTGCATCAGTGAGCCCTGACCACCCATGACCCTGTCACCGGTTCACAGGTTTTCCTTTCTTGGATCACTTTTGGTATGTCCTGACCACTGCAGCCTGGCAGCATTCCACAAGAGCTGCAGTTTTGGAGTTGCTCTGACCCAGTTGTCTAGCCGTTACAATTTGGCCCTTTTCACAGTAGCTACATTTTCAATATCTTGTTACTATGGCAGCTGGAAGTGGGTGGGATATATTATTCAGCAAGTAAATCTTTTTTTTTCCCCCTGAAGTTGATGTATTGGAAGCAGAATAAAAATCAGGATTTGAGTGACTTTGACATGGGCCAAATTGTAACGGCTAGGCAATTAGGTCAGAGCAATGATAAAAAAAAAAGCTGCAGTGGTCAGGACCTAGAACTAATTCAAGGAATGAAAACCGGTGAACTGGTGACAGGGTCATGGGTGACCAAGGCTCACTGATGCACATGGAGGTTGAAAGCTGGTCTGTGTAAAAGCGCTAGTGTAGATCAAATTGATGCGAAGGTTAATGCAGGTTGTGATAGGAAGGTGTCAGAACACACAGTGCATCAATGTTATGGCTGATTAGTGTATTTATATTTTTAGAGTAACCGGTCTACATACTTCCATGTTTTTTGGGAGATAACTATAATCCTGGGGCAGTGGTGGCTCAAATGGTTAGGGCTCTAGGTTACAAAGCCCCAGCACCACCAAGTTGCCTTTGTTTCTCTTATACCTATTTGCTACAGGGGCTCTATATGCTGGCTGACTCTTCTGACCTTCTAAGCAACTGGGATATGCAAAAAATAAAAATTTTACTGTGCCGTAAGGCTCATGTGACAAATAACCGAATGCACACAGCGAGTACTGGGTTCACGATCCAGCAGGAGCTATGGGCAGGCAACATTACCTGCTGAGCCACCATCCTGCCCCATATGTGTACAGTTCAATGAAATCCTTTCCCTTCCATAAACCTAGCTTAGAAGGACCCTGAGCTCAGAATGACAGAGCAGCTTTTTCATTCTTCGAACGCCAGTTAGTAATAATCATGACAATGCAGAGATTTGGTCTCTCGGTCATAAGATTAATTATGACACGTCATTATTGATGAACTAGAATTACATCACATCACTGTGTTTCGAAATTTAATTGCTATTATCTGTCAAAGGGACATGGATACAAGAATAATTTGGTAAACCTCATAATTCGTTGTATAAAAATGAATTGCTGGTCCCCCAGTTTTAGCTTACAAAAAATATCTGAACTGAAAGACTTGATGCAGTTCTGGTTGTGACTGAATTAATCCTTAATCATGTTTTCAATAAGCTAATTTTTTAAGCAAAAATATCCTATACACTGTGCTTGGAAAAGCAAATGCATAATTCTGTATTAATATGTAACAAAAAATTTTTTTTTTTTTTTTTAGCTAGCTGAACCAATCCACATTCAAGTGCAGGCTCCACCGAAACAGGAAATCAAGCAACGCCAGGCCGCTCCCATCACCATCCTCCAGTCGCAAAGCCTTCCAGTAAGCCAGTCTGTGGTGAAGGTCTCCACTGTAGGCACAGTCAGTGCTCCTCAGATTATTCACATCACACCTGTGCCTGGTCAGCAGCAATATTTCCTACAGAATCCAGGAGAACCTCCCATTCAGCTTCTCCTTCAGAAGCCGGCTCCTGTAGTTAGCAGCATTTCAGTTCCGATTGTACACAAAGTCCAGACTCCTGCCTCTTCCGCTAACTCGGTCACTGCCACAAAGAGTCCTGCAGCCAAGCCTGCTACGGTTTCCATCCACCCCACATTAATTTTAACTCCTTCCACTAGTGTTTCATCCACAACCCCCAAGGTATTGACTACACAAACTAAACCCACAACAGTGGTTACCAAGGTTTTGGCTCCAGCCTCTGAAAAAGAGAAACCCAAAGTTAAAAATCGCCAGAAAAAGCCTTTGAAAATCCAGACACGCTCTGGTCGAGTGTCTCGGCCCCCAAAGCATAAGGTAAAGGACTACAAGTTCATCAAAACTGAGGACTTGGCCGAGAGCCATCAGTCAGATTCAGATGACTACTCGGAGATCAGCGTGGAAGACGAAGAGGGCAGCGAGGGCAAGAAGAAAACCGATGTTGATGGTTTGTCCCTCCGTAGCAAAGCGTTTAAATGTGAAACATGTGAGAAGTCATACATAGGCATTGCAGGCTTGAACAGACACTATAAACTCAAGCCCACTCATGACAAAAGTCAGGCATCAAGTCCGGTTGTGAAAGAAGACTCCAAACCCACGGAAGGCCAAACACAGACTGAAGCGCCTAAAACCAATCCTGTGAAGGAAGACACGCCACAAAAGGTTAAGATGTCACTTCTTTACATATGCATATGGACAGGAATATTTAAACAATTATTTATATTTGCTGAGTAACTGTTTTCATAAGACGGCCTCAGAGTCTAAGCACTGTAGTAGACATGGCAAATTCTTCATTGTTCGTTTCTGTTGAAAATGTAAACAGGTGCAAGCAGATTCTACAAGACAGATCGTCCCCCGACGGCCTGGCAGACCCAAGGGCTCAGGCAAATCTAATCTTCCAAAAAGGCTTGGAAGGAAACCGAAGAGAGGAAGACCGGGTCGGCCACCCAAACTCCAAACAGCACTTACTATGGAGCAGCAGGCACAGAGACGGAGAGTTCGACTCTCAGAGGTAAGGCTCACTAAAACTGCAATTTATATCTTTAGAACACTTCCCAAACACAACTAGAACACTTCATTTAAATTCTCTCAACTGTGATTTACTCAAATTTGGTGGCCAGTGAGCTCACAGCCAGGGCTAAGGGTTATGAAGAACAATTCAGTTGTTAATAAATGTCAGACTGGACAAGATCCCAAACTCCTGGGGATAAATTACTATTATAAATATTGAACAATGATTGTTTGCAATCGCTGTCTCCAGTTTATACAGCAGTATGATGATGAAGACCTGATGGAGATTGTTCTTCCACGCCTGGCTAAGGTCATGACCCTGTGGGAGTTTGTGCTAATGAAGGTAATTAATATTTCCGCTTTACATTCTAATTAATATTTTAATCTAATATTAGAAGTTTGTAAGTGAGACCACTATTGTAGTTAATATAGCGCAACAGCACATTTATTTATTAATATTATTTTTTTAATCTTATTTTTTTTACATCGTGTTTTATGTTTGTAATTGGGGTGTAACGGTGCTCAAAAATCACTTTTCGGAAATTGAATTTATTATGAATTTAATTTGAAAACATAAACTTCTATAGAGTATCAAACTGGCCATAATTTTCTGGACACATGAGGAATGTACAGTTAGTAAAATGTATTACTTTTCTTTCTTTGATAAAAGTAAATGCTCCCCCAATTAAAGTAAATTTGGGCTATTCCTCTCAAATTCAAGGTTTCCTCCTCTTTTAAAAATGTGACGGTAAATGTGCACACAGCTTCAGAATTAAACAAAGTAAATCCTCTTACCTTTAAATGAGTTATACTGTGTATAGGGGGTATTAGTTGTAGATTACTCAGCATACAGGTATATTTGCTTCTTAAATCTAAAACACTAACTATATAGTTCATTGTTTGAAGCAAAAAATATACATCTATTATCTACTGTAAGTTAGCTGCTTAGCATGTTGCTAACTCAACCTGATCCTTGAATTTCCCAGCTTGCCTGTTGAAATCACTGTTGAAAGGCAAATGCAATGCCAGAATTCCGACTGCCAAAATATCTCTTAGGATATATTGGAATATTATATTTTACATAAACTTGTTGATCTGAAGTGATGTTTAAATATTTAGGTCCTCAATTGATGTGCTCATATTTATCTGGCAGAGTATTTTTTCCCCCTTCTTTACTCTGTGTGCAAATGTGCAGTGTTCAAGTAGTGCAGTAGGGGGGTTTATCAGGTTAAGAAGCCTGTGTTTTTCCTTCATATTGGATAAACTTTAAGACTTAATACATTGATGCCTTATTAAAAAATATAATATGCATATACAGAAACATGTACAGTCTCAAATTGAAAGTTGTGAAAACCATAAACATAAATTCTAATTAAACTAATTGTTTGAGAGAGAATCACCCAGCACTAGTTAAAGCTAGACCGTATTCACTCGGGATTCAGCACACACCGAAATAAACGTCCCACAAATGTGTACTGTAACATGCCTAGTTTCTATGCAACGCCTTTCAAACAAACTGACAATAGCTATGATAACCAACAGCTTTTAGTCATAAGATTCCAAACCTGAAGTTGAACAGTTAATATACATAAATTTTGATTAAAGCAAAATAGTAAAATTTGAGAATAATTATAAATGTATAATATCACATTTTCTGTACCTGAAGGTAGAAAATGGCCATTTATCCAAGCAGCAGTTCCCCAGCGTGTATCATGAATTTGAGCAACTCCACAGCCATGTGAAGAAGATGGCACAGGAGCACTTTAGTATTTCACCAGCTTCCCGAGCAGCTATAGAGGTCACCAATATGGATGTAAGTAATTACATTATTGCATGATTTGAGCAGACGGTTGGGCTTGATTTAGTTTGGTGTCCAAAACCTCTATTAGGGGTTGGCAGTTATCTTTTATTTGTTGCTACATAATTGCACATGCTTCTTTGTTGTCTTTACATATTTTCGCATATGTGCTTCCGTTGGGTAACGTCCGTCAGAAGTATACATTTTATTTTTTCACTATTACGCTAAAGACGCGCAAATCTGTCTCCCTCGGAAGCCCAATAACCTGTGCTCGTTGAAGTGTATGAGTGAGTGTCTGGAAAATGTCAAAAGTTGGATGCGCTACTACTTCGTACAACTTAAGGATGAACAGAAAGCAGACATATTTTTTTTTTATCCCTTCCAAACAGAAACCAGTTAAATGAATCATCTATGAGAACTCTCAGCATGGAGAGATGTTAAATGATCTAAAATAATGATGTTAAATAAGATGATGTATGAAATATGGAGCTTGGTAAAAAGAAATTATTCTAATTTTAGATCCTAACCAACAAATTAACTCTTGTCAAGAGTATTTTCTGTCAACTTAAAAAAAATCAAACCACTCCTCAAATTATTCTTAATTTCTCATCCTTAGGCTTGGATTATTATAATCTGTTGTAGACAGGACTTGGTATGTCTGCAGTGGCTCACCTTCTGTTAGCCATCTATTAACTTCTATCTCTTCCTCAGTTTGAGATTTTCTGCATCTTTCCTGACTTACATGTTCCAATTTAATCATCTTAAAGGTGTTTTTAAAGCTGTTAATGGGCCAGCCTCTTCACGCATTGTTAATTTGTTCACAGAGCTTCTGGGCCTCTGAAATCTTCTGATCAGTCACGCTTGGCCATTCAGCTGTCTCGGGCGAGGCCAAAGTGTGACTGTGCTTATGTGGTCTTTACACCAAGGTTGTGGTACATGCCACCCCTAGATATCAGGAGTGCCTCATCAGTTCCATTTTGAAATCAAACTCAAAATATTTTCATTCTTGCATTTTTCATATTTTATTATTACAATTATATTTACAATATTATTATTATTACAACTGCATAGCTTAGCATTATTTCTTATTATATCCTGTATGTATTTTTATTTATTTTAAATAACTAATAATAAACTAATAATAATAAACTAATGTGTGCTAAAGTAAGGAAAAACTGTTAAACCTGACTTTATGGAATTTATGGACAGTATATGCTTGCTAAATCCAAATGCCTTCTGTGTCTCAAAAGGTTTTAAAATCGCTGGGCATCACTGATCCGTCTAGCGCATTAACACCCCTGCACGTCTCTAATGGACAACAGGCCACAATAAAAAATCAAGCTACAAAGAGTCCACGGAGTATTGAGGTGAATATCTAGTTTTACTTACCTGTACAAATCATTCCTTCTGAAGATGGAACTGCTTCTTTTAAAAATTTATTATAATTTTTTTTTACACCAAATGCTTATTGGTAAAATTGCATACAAAACAGCATACAAGATCTTTGTGCTTTAGTTTTATGTGTAAATTTCTGTGAACTTGAAATGTGGACTTCATGACCTTTTAGGTTGAGAACTGGAGGACAAGCAGGAAAAACAATGTAAAAATCTGATGTAGGTGAGGGAGTATAGGGAGAATTAATCAAATATTTCATCTGCAATATTACCTTTAAATAAGCTGGTGAATCTTTTGTCAGGCCATTAATTGTAAAAGGCAAATTTTTTACAAAAAAAAAAATATATATATATAGTGTGTGTGTGTGTGTGTGTGTGTGTGTGTGTGTGTGTATATATAGTCTAAAGTTGTTTGTCTTTTACCTGCAAAATCTCACAGATTGTTTTGTTTTATAGAATACCAGGATGTTACCTCCAGCGAAGAGGTTCAAAATGGAAAACTGCTGTGGAGAAAATAAGGACTCTGCAGTTAATCAGAACGGTATTCAGAAGCACGAGGCTAATGAGGATTCCATGCTGCTCCGGGAGCCTCAGGTGGTCCTGACCCGTCTAGAAAACCTAACGAACACTGAAGCAGACCCCGCAACAAGGACGGAAGAAGCAGCTATGGACACGGGAGAATGTCTTCATGATCCTGAAGCGTGTAAACCTCAAGAAGACCCTGACAGAGAGCTTTCAGAGGTTCTCAACAGCGGCGGGAGCGTAGACATTACAGATGAGGTGAAACAGCTGGAAAAAGTGCTGAGCTCAGAAACAACATGTAAGGAAATCCCGGGGAAAGACGAAAACTGTACCCCTGAACAGACCGAAAGTGTAGAGGAGGCAGAAGTTGTAGGAGAATCTGTCGTCACTGAGGTGGTCATGCAGTCCACTGAGAATCAGGAAGAGACATCGGTTTTTATCCAAACAGCAGAGGGCCTTGTCCGACAGAGTGCTGAGGAACTCGCTTCCAAAGGAATAGTAATCGTGAACGGACCTGATGGCAGCACAGTGCACATCGAGGCTCCAGAAGGAGTTCCTTTAGAGACTGTCCATGCATTATTAGGTATAGAAACTGAGAAAAAGATTGATTAAGCTCCAGCCTCTGAAACCTTTCTGAAATTTCAGTGTGGTGTTTTTTTTCCCCCAAGAAACTTTTTATTGCGGATTTTTGTACATTTGTAAAAACAAAGTATTATTATGAATAATGTTCCAGATTTTGTGCATTGTTTCTGTTCAGTCTTTTGTTTAAAAAAAAAATGTAGGAATTTGGTTATGTAGGCCTTATACCTTTACATTTCATTGCCAAGATGCCGTGTTTTCACGTACTAAGGCCATGGCAGAACTCAGTAGCTTATATACTGTATACAGTGATATAATGTACAGTATGACAATGTGAAATACCTAATGCTGAGTTTAAATAGAAAACTGCTTAAAGCTGTTTGTATGTGTTTTGGTTTTAAACTGCTTAATGATGATTTACAGACTTCAAATTGTGCATTTAGGTCTTTTTGAAAGGAAAAACATGTTCAACTAATATGTACAAAACACCCAGAAGGAGAGTTTCTAAGTGGATAAACATGTTGTAAGTGTCTAAAATCCCGGTTTACTTCTTGTTCTACTGTTACATGTTAAATAGTAGTTTGTCCAGTTCGATAATTGTTTAAAAAGCACTATTTTATTACTTTTTATATAATCTTTGGACATCATGTTTTTTCAAACATCTCAACATTTGTAATATGAAGAGAATACATAAACAGATGAAATTAAACCAATATTTCTGATTGCTGAGTTTTGCGAATTGGAGCTTTGTATTAGAAACCTAAGCAGTCGACTAAAATTAAAACTAAAATTCTGTTTTTGTGACATTCACTGGTAGATAATGTGATGTCCCACATTATTTGCACTCAAATCACTTGATTTTAACTAAGCAAATAGGGAAGAGCTTTCCATTGGATAATTACTGCAGTGATTAATATGGTTCAGCTGAAAACTAGTTATTTTAAGCCTAACTGATGCAGTGAGAAGCTTTTCATTTCTTAATCAACCATGTCATATGACACACCCTGTAGTTGTAGCAAAGATGTTACTAGAAAAGAATTAAGGCTATTGCTAAAAATTGGGTTACGATCTGTAGAATACATTATTAAAACCTGGAAGGATAGTAGTGAACCATCATCTTCGAGTGATCGGAGATGGAAATGTGGTCGGAAAAAAATCTTAAATAAGCATGATTGGAGATCACGTTCAGTCTAATCAACTCTTTAAAAAGACAACAGTAGAATTCACGGCTATGTTAAGTATTGAGATTATGGGCATTTCCACATTCTCAGGGTGAACAGAACGCAGAGGATTGGAACTAAAAACAGCTCGCTAGCCTTAAGAAATGCACTAATCAGTGAGGCTCGATTTGCTATGGAGCTAAGGACTTTGGCACATTGGAAAAAGGTCATGTGGTCTGATGAGTAGAGATTTAGAGTGATGAGTGCTTCCGGGTAAGAAGTGCAAGTGCCTATCGTACAAGCCTGAATGGGTGGTGGTGTGATCTGGAGTTGCTTCTGCTGGTCAGGTTCATCAGGCTCAAGTTGTGAAAGAGTGGTTCAAGTAGCATGAGTCATCACTTTCACACATGGATCGGCCACCACAGAGTCCAGACCGTAAGTCCATTGAGATTATCTGGGATGTGCTTGAGAAGGTTATACACAGTGGTCCAATTCTCTCATCATGAACACAAGATCATTGAGAGAAATGAATGTGACTGTGGATGGAAATAAATGTTTTGACACTGCATAAGCTTATAGTCGTAATCAAAGCAAAAACCTGTCCGGGCAAAATATTAGAATGTGTTACTTTTTTGGCAGTATACTGTATATGCAGCGGCACAATTGCCAGGCAGTGCACACCATACCCCCCCCCCCCATTTCTCTCACCCCTAATAATATGCAAAAGTAGGAGATCCGACACTCTCGCTGACATCCATTAACCAGGACTTTTTACTCTCAAAAAAGTAATTTTGAGATGAGATGCACTGTCCTTTTGTGCTTCTCTCATCCAGTCATGAGGAAGCCGCCTTAACGGAAAATAAATAGAAGATGATGCAACTTTTGCAGGGTCATGTGCATTTGTGTGTTTGTAGAACATGGGTGATTTTTTTGTGATGCTATCTATTTTGTAGCATTTATCATATATGCACAGTAAGATTTTTAAATACATTTTCTCTCTGGGCATTCTCTCACCTGGAATGATATTTTAAACATCTTTTATATTGAGCACTTGGCTGTCAAGAGTGTATGAGGCTGTGATATATCTAAACAGTGGCTAATTCTGAACAGTATATAATAAAAAAACATTTTTTTTTAATGAATCAATAGGAAGTATTGTATACTTTTCAGAATTTCAGGCATGTTCTACAATGTAGGAAATATTAAAAATTAAACCATTGTAGGTGTCCGAATGTCTGACTGGTATTCTATGTATGTAAGTATGTATTATCGAGTATGCCAATATAGAAGCCTTTTTCACACTAGGTTTAATATATATACACTTCATTTGTCTCAATACATGACCCTAAAGAAAAGATGAGTTCCACAAACCTTCAGGATTGTTCAGGCTGATATGAGGATGTGAGGATAGGAGGTGGCAAAAAGGGGAAACTAACTTTGCAGTGATAGGATATTACAATGCCTTGCGAAAGTATTCATACATCTTGAAATTTTCCACGTTTTGTCATGTTACAACCACAAATGTAAATGTATTTCATGTGATGGACCAACACAAAGTGGAGCATACAGTAATGGTGAAGTGGAAGAAAAATGATGAGTTTCAAATTATTTTTTTAACAAATAAATATCTGAAAAATGTGGCATGCATTTGTATTCAGCCTCCCCTTAGTGAGTACTTTGTAGAACCACCTTCTGCTCCAATTACATCTGCAAATCTTTTGGGGTATTTGCACATCTAGAAATTTCCCATCAATTCTGAGCTTCCCTGTCCTTGCTGAAGGAAAGCATCCCCACAACATGATGCCGCCACCATGCAGTGTTAGTTTTCTCTACTCTTTTTTCATTCGAGAGAATCATAGTGACAGGACACAGCAGGGAGGATCCTGTACCTCCACCACCGCTATGTCTGATGGAGGACTTCCCTATTTAAAACATGTACACTTATCAACCATCCACCAGGTAAGCTGAATAACACTGATTATCAATTATATACCAATAAACTGTTAACAGGAACATGGGCACCCAATGCCCATCTATGCTAACAAGGAACAAAGTGGAGTCATGCCTTAAGGGGTCAGAGCTGTTTTGGTGGAATAAGGGGAACCTACACAATATTGAGCTCAACATTTTAATTTATGGCAGAATGATGTACATGTATATGCATGTAAAGAATAAAAAAAATCTAAGTCATCTTTTCTTAAATGCAAAATATTCCATTTAATATTTAGTCCTGCTGGTGATAAATGTTTTCCCCCTGAGCTCCTGAATGGACCATTTATAAAACCATGTTTTCATTTTAGAAAATGCTATACATCACCATAAAGAAACTGATTTATTTAAAATTGCATCATGTTCCATTTAATAAAATATAAATACACATAAAATGAATAAATTACAAAGCTCTGTGGCCTGTCTCCATCAGTAAGCTCTCCAGGAGAAGTTTGGTGTTATCTTGGATGTAGGGTTGATAGAGCCAGCAGGACACATACACCATGCAGAGATCGGGGTTTGTTGTGTGGGCCACTTCCCGTAATATGGTTCTCTTTAGGTTAAGCTCCTGCTTGTAAGCCTCATAAAACCCAGAAGACACTTCGGCTGCAGTGGACAGTAAAATAAATAAACCGTGCATATTATATCATCATCATCATAAGGCAGTATGTGTAGATCAACAAGTACTTGCACAGTATACACACTTTTCTTAGAATGAATAAAATCCAAAACGTAGATTTAATGCTGAACACATTTTCAATTCATTTGTTTTACATACACACTGCTATAACAATAGTCCATATTAAAAATATAGAAGTTTTTATAGTGACAGAAGACTAGTTCATTGGATGCTTTAATTTTTTAAAGAGAAATCCTTTTGGAAGAATTGACTATTTGTCATTTTGAGACATTCAAGTCGATCTCCAATCTGCATGAACACAAAAAACATAAGGCTTGGCTAGCAAGAAGCATCTAACAACTTACAGATAACCTAGCCTTCTTTAGCGTTTAACTGTGTTAACTTTTATATTGCTAGATCTGTTATTTGCCAGAAAGGTGAGTGGGCCAAGCTTGAGAAATTTCTGGTTCCTATCGCCTAATTGCTAGAAAATGCACATCCTCAAAAGCGCATTCAGGGGCATTTTATTTAGAGCGACAGACACTGAACCAGCATTTGGAAAAAGGAGTAAACCTATGAAAATCGAGCATGCAAGGATGAACAATTTGAGTTGTATTTCACCCAGAAAATTAAAAGACACTCTATATGCCTTATGCAATTTTGATTAAAATGAAGTATAATATGTGACCTTTAAATATTTGTGTTGCAGGCTGTCCAGATCAATCAATCAATCAATCATGTGAGGTAATTTCCCCCTAAAAGGTTCTAAAAAATTTAACAAAAACATTATTATATTACCAAACTGCTGTGTGGTCCAAGTCTGAAACAGTGGTGCTGGTCTTCCTGTCTTTCCATACTGAAATTTCTCCAGTTCACATATCCCTCTCTCAGCAGATACCATTTTCTCCATTTTTGACAGAATGTGGGCCTTCAAAGAAAAAGAAAAACATTGACTATTTACCCATTATGCTCCGACCTAATAACATGTAAAGGGTTTTAGAGAGATTTTTGGTCAACTCCTTTGTACAACACTGCTTGAGGTAACTGCAATTTATAGCCATTACTTTGTTCACAGTTCTCTCAAGATCCTGCTACAGCATCTCAATAAGATGGAGGTCTGGACCTTAACTAGGCCATTCACAAAATACCAAGTCCAAAAGATATTATTTTCCGAAATTTATATCATTTGTTTAGATACAATTTTGCAAAAATGGGCCACGCTGCCATACTCTAGAGAAAGGGAGAAAGGACGTTTTTTTCCCTGCCACTTTTTCACGATAGTCATACTTACTCATTTAATTTCTGATTGTGCTATGAACAAACTTTTAATATTTTTTTTTTCGAAACCTGTTGGTGATAGTCAGTCTTATTATTGTTCTTTTCCCTCCCAAAGCATTCAACAGTCTGACCTTGAAATGAATATGCTCACTCCTTGAGAATCCTGCTGTGTGTGAAATCAATTAAAATTATTTTTTACTTGGTGTATGACATTAACTAACCCTAAGGCCAAATACAAACAAAATGTATATGGAGTTGTCTTGAAGTAGTACACTTTGGACCTTGAACTGAGATTTATGCCAGATCCTGACATTTCTGTTACTCAAATCATACCATTTTGTCAACAACGCCTTGTAATTTGATGCATTCGTCCTCTAGCTCTGGGTTGCTATGATATTCACTTCTTCCTGCCGGAGCTGCAGAAGAACTTGGGCCCTCCATTACGACCTCCTGCTCCTTCACAGACCTGCATCAGAAAACTTGGGTGAGGGTGGAACAGTATTAAGCTTGAAAAAAGTGTCAGGTTAATGTTGCAAGTCTTACTCTTTGCTCAGTTTGAAGTTGACTATTTTGGTTGCAATGGTGGACCCTTCGTCACTCAGACGCTCCCATTTCTGGATTAAATTATGCCAGTCTGCTGCGTTATCCTTCAGTTTTCTGGCACTTCCGGTCAAGTTGCCTTTCCTTCCAGGGGTTGTGGCTTCTGATTACATGAACGAACAGAACATACAAGTTATTACAGTTTCCCTCTATTAATTTTGTATTTAAATTGAAATTTTACTGAAACTACTTTTGATGGAATCTTTAAAAATACCTTTTCACAGTCCCAAATAATTTGTATTTGTAATATTTATGTATCCTTATGACATATGTCAAGTTTATTTATAAACAATATAAACTGCACTAACAAGAAGAGAAACACAAACATTTTCTCCCTCAGTTTTTTGAGGATATCATAAAGCAAGAATTGATTACTAACATTTAGTCATTGTTTATACAGCTTAGCTGGTGTTCAAGGTGGTGGGGTGCCTGGGGCACAAGGCGGGGCAGACCCTGGATGGGGTGGCAATCCTTCACAGGGCACACACACACTTCGGGCAATTTAGGAAAGCTAATTAACCTAATTCGGATGTCTTTGGACTGCAGGAGGAAAAAGAGCACAAACCCACCAAGCACAGGGAGAACATGCAGACCTGAGGCAGGAATCGAACCCTCGATCCTGGAGGTGCAGAGCGACAGTGCTACCCACTACATCACCGCGCCAACTGATTTATATTTAATTTGTAACAATTTTTACATTATTATTAAATTTTACCCTGAATGCCATCCAAGTTTAAGCACAACAAACATTCTTCACTGTGAAAATGATCAAAACTACTTATATTATATTACTACTAAATATCCCCAGAAAGACACTACACATAATGAATGTTAAAAGTGTAAAAGCTTAATGAAGTTCTTTATGTTTTTCAGCCACAGGTAATGTCAGCAGAATTAACCAGAAAATTTAAACCAAAATCTTTTTTTTTTTTACAAAAACAAACAGTCAGATACAACAGCAAGGCTACAACACACTTCACACTTTTACACACAATATAAATCCAAATAATATAACTTACACCTACAAACTAACAATCCATTCATTTATCATAATTCAGTATTAAACAGATTAGTCAGAACTGGTCATTTAAACATGAGAAAACGACAATAAAAATAAAAATAAAAAAAATCAGCAAAGAACGTCTCAGTTTCCTTAAACCCACCGTCCATGTCAGCTGTAGATTTGTCATGAGTGTAGCACAATAAACCGTTAAACTGTCCGTAAACTCCAAACGTCTTATTTGTGATGCACGCTGTCCGTCTTTCTCGCTGATTGTTTCTCTGGTAAACTGAGTCCTATAACACTCGGTACTGCCATCTGCTGGAGGAGACACAGTTCCACATAGAGAGAGCCATCGAGCTTTTTGCTTCGTTTTTTTTTTTTTCTTCTTTCAATAAATGTTCCACTGATTTGTCGGCGCGCGCCCCCAGTCTCGTGGGTTCGATTTCCGCATCAGGTTTGTGTGGATGCAGTTCGCATGTTCTCCCCGTGCTTGGTGCGTTTCATCCGAGTGCTCCGGTTTCCTCCCACAGTCCAAAAACATCAAGATTAGTCTGAATTAGGGTTCCCAAATTACCTGTAGTGTGTGAATGTGACTGGTTCCTGGGCACGACCATCTCTCAGGACCTGAAATGGGACATTCACATTGACTCCACTGTTAAAAAGGCCCATCAGAGGTTGCATTTCCTTCGCCAGCTGAAGAAGTTCAACCTCCCACAGGAGCTGCTCACACAGTTCTACTCAGTCGTCATTGAATCCGTCCTGTGCACTCCAATAACTGTCTGGTTTGGCTCAGCTACAAAAGCAGACATCAGAAGACTACAGAGGACGGTTCGGACTGCTGAAAGGATTATCGGCACTCCCCTACCCACACTACAAGAACTGTATATATCCAGAGTGAGGAAAAGGGCTCAGAATATCACTTTGGACCCCTCACACCCAAGCCACCTTCTCTTTGAACTTTTGCCGTCTGGCCGACGATACAGAGCATGGAACACCAGGACAGTCAGGCACAAGAACAGTTTTTTTCCCCAGGCAATTTCCCTCGTGAACAGCTAAAACATTCTTCTCACTGTGCATTAAATATATGAGCAATATTACAATATGTGCAACACCACTGTGCAATATACTGTGCAATACCACAGATATTTATTTAACTTATTGTAAGTATCTCACACCCTACTCCATTTGATGTTAACCCAAAAAAATCCATCCTACTCAATTTGTTGTAATTTTCTATTTTTTTTTCTCCTGTTTTGTGTCATGCTGTTTTGTCTTGTTATTTGTTTTGTCCTGGAGCTCTGTCACTAAAACAAATTCCTTGTACGTGCAAGCGTACTTGGCAATAAAACGCTTCTGATTCTGATTCTGTAAAGCATGGGGGATTTGTGATGAATTTTTTTCAAGATTGAAAGCATAAAGCTATTCCGTTTTCTTTGTAAGGCAAGTTTAATAAGAAGCGGTGTCACAGATTTGATTTGCCGAAATTTTGATGTAGTTTTAAATGAGACATACGGTATGTGACCATCGTGAAAAATCTGCCCCTAATTTACTCATCATTAAAATCATTAAAAACAAAAATATACCATACATTATCAAACAACTAGTTTTCCCCTTGGTTGTTTATTTTGGCGTGACATTAATTTGTCCCACAGATCTATCATTTAATGTCTTGGCCAACATATGGATAAGGTCTATCAACTGAAAAAGAGCAAAATCAAATATATTTAAAATAATATAAACAATGCAAAAATAACACGTGTATCTGTGTTTAATATAATTTTGTTAGTTTTTTTTTTTTTTTAAGTCAAATTGTATGTAATTTCAAATTGTAATTAGTAATTGTACCATATTTTTTAAATGTGTATGGGTAGTTTATGATTATGGCAGCTATTGTTAAGTTTGACTGTAGTTGAGAAGTCTTATAACTGAACATTGAGTTAGGGCTATTTGTTTCAGAGTTTTTATTTAATTATTTATTAATCATTATTAGGGTTTTCATTAAACATTTTTAGTTCAGGTGACTAGTCAACATATTAGTTGTGACAGCTCAATAAAAATCATTAATATTTATATTTTGATCATATTTGATTGTGATTTCAAACCTAAATTTAACAAGGTTTTAACACACAGCTGCTCTGATCGTTGCTTTGCACACTCAAGGAGTTCCCCAGAACACACTTATTGAATCACAGCTTTTAGCTACAGGTACAGCTTGTGGGTAAAAATCCTACTGCAATGTTTCCCAATCAGAGATGATGTCATTAGGAAGAAAGGCAACACGGTGGCGCTATTGCCTCGCACCTCCAAAGTTGGGCATTCAAATCTTGTCTCCGGTTTCCTCCCACAGAGCAAATGTGTGCAGGCATATAGGTGTTTTCAAACTGCCCATTACTAGGTTGGGTGGGAAAGTCACAGTGTGTGATTTATTTGAAACAAACAAAACAAACAACCTGGCAACCTGTGCCTCCTGCGACGCTGAGAGTTGGTCACCAGGGTGAATTGGGCCTTACTTACAGTCTTATCGTCACCCTCTTGGTAACTACACTGTATGAGCCCATCAGTCTGTGGATGGTACACTGAGGTTTGGATCTGCTTTACCTGCATCAGCCAGCATCACTAGAAGATCACAGGGCTCACCTCTTCATACGGTGTGATATTCTAGCAAGTTATTCTGCAACTGGGTGCTGTTCATGGTGTGAGAGATGCCACATGCTTTCATTTTCTTCATCGAATTTAAACTGCTGTTCAGGCGAAGGCCTCTGTGGCTGCTACAGTAAATGTTACAAAAGAAGCCTGGGAGGAGCAGGCTTTACCATACTAGTCAGTTGTTGAGTATGTCAAAGTACTCCAACATAACATTAATAAGGTGCTTCATATCATTCAAGAGAACATGCAAATAGTACAGAGAAACGCACATATACCAGCTGACACAACTTAATATTTCCAGGTCGGTGAGCATGTGCCGCTGCTCCTCCCCAGCACCACCTGTAAATTCATGGCCCACTTTCACCAATGTGAAAAAAAGTTGTGTCAGTGAACTACAGACTGCAACAGCCGGGTGGGCCAAAAGCTTTGAACTGTATCATGTCAATTTATTAAACAGTGGATTGAACCTATGCCATGCATTTCAGCTCTTGCTTCTCTTTTGTCTGTTGAGCAAGGCAGCGAGCTGCCCCCCTCAGAGATCACCTTAAAAAGGGTCTCCTGAAGACGTTGTGCTGGAAGCGCAAAAAAGATGAGGCGTTTAAACAACTAAAGCCCCACGTTACCGTCCTATAAAACCTGCCCTGTCCTGGTCCAAATGAAAGCCTCTGAGATAGGGAAGCCCTTAAGAAGAAGGGCGGCACTTTACCCTAATGACAGATCACGCTCCTCTGCAATAGGCAAAGAATACCAATCCTTGTATAACCCATTGGTTTTTCTACAAGACTACAGAAATTCTTGTTTTTCCATAGCAACACTGGACTGGTTACATTCCATGCATTCTCTCTGCCCTCCGCAGACTTAAATACGTCTATGCTAGAAGCTATGCCCCGTCCCGTCTGTGCTTGCCACATGCATAATGGTCAATGCTGCTTGCCTTACCTACACGCTGCGACCCAGGGGACTCTACCTACAATGAGCTTCGCCCTGTGGGCCTGCATCACCCACACAGGTGCCACCAAAACCATTATACTGCTTCAGAGTGTAAACATGACAAGAGCATACGTTTAAAGCTGTTTGCTGAACATTGTGTTAATAAAGTTCTCCGTACTTGTCAAACCTGTTACAAAGGTCATGATTCAAGGCCATGCCTTTTCATGAAAGCGAAAGCGTAACTAAATTTGTTTTTTTAGTCTCACTGTGAGTCTGTTTGTAATAACCTCTGTGTCTGTCTACTCTGTCATGTAAGTCTGTTTTTCTGTTTTTTTTTTTATTTAAAGAACAGTATAGACCTGTACAATATATATATATATAAATATATATAATAATAATATATATAAAAAACAGCACAGGCCATTGAAGAGGTTTTGAATATTGTTAATTGTAAATTTTCTCTATTGCACCTTCTCTATTGCACCTTATTGCATGTCAGATTACTTAAACATACAACTTAAATGCTCAAGGGAATGGTCATGTAATAAAAGCAAAAAAATTACTTTGAAACCCATCTTTTCCATAAAGTCTCTCCAAACTCAAGAAGTCAACTGGGAACCACTGTCACTCATAATGTCCTATGGTATTCCAAAGTCTGGGACTATATTCTTTAAAATTCATTCTGCAGTTTGGAAGGGTGTTGGGAGCTTGGGCAGTGGAATCAAACGTAACAATTTTGAAAAGTGATCAGTTATAAGCAAAACGACAGTGTAACCTCGGCAGGGGTGGGTAGAGTAGCCAAAAAAATTTACTCAAGTAAGAGTAGCTGATTTTAAAAAGAATATTACAAAAGTAGAAGTACTGTAAAAAGTAGTCATCCAAAATATTACTCAAGTAAGAGAAAAAAGTATTCTTTGAAAAGGAATGAGTCAGGAGATGCAGAGGACAGCGGGGGGTCCTGAATCACTGGGAGCTCCGGAGCAGCATGTATAGATCCAAACCATCATGAAGCAGAATCCAGCTGGAGGTGGTTCTTCTCTGGATCCCTCAAGATCCTCGCAGAGGTGGCCTCTGTCTACTGGAGCTGGCACAAGCTCCAGATGCCTCGGGATGGGTAGAGAAAGGAAGAACAGGTGGAAAAGAATTAGTGTAAATGCCGTTCAGGGTATTAGCAGCACTAGCTAGGAGTGTGCATTTAGATGTACTGGAGTACGAGGTTATGGAATGAGTTATGCATGTGGCAGATTAAAGAGATGTGTCTTGAGTCTACTTTTAAACTGTTAGACTGTGTCTAAGCCCCAAACACTGTCTGGAAGCTTATTCCAAAGCTTAAGCGCTAAATATGAGAACACTCTACCCCCTTTTGTAGATTTTGATATTCTGGGAACTACCAGAAGTCCGGAGCTTTGCGATCTTAAGGATTGTGGTGGATTGTAATGTGTCAGAAGACTGCCTAGATATGTGGGAGCTAAACCATTTAGAACCTTGTATGTAAGTAATGCTAGTTTGTAATCAATTCTAAACTGAACAGATAGCCAGTGCAGGGATGATAATGTTGGGGTTATATGATCATATTTTTTAATCTAGTGAGAACCCTGGTGGCGGCATTTTGGACTAACTGTAGCTTGTTTATTGAGAATTCAGGACAACCACCTAGTAGCAGCATGGCTTTATGGGCGTTCTGCAAAATTAGAAAAAGATGCAGAAACGTTTGCTTGCACATGTGCAGTGAGCGTATGTAGGACGTATTCACAGGAGGATGAATTTATAGAACACCAGCTGATTTTTTTCCCACATGTGGTTATTGTTATAGTGATTGATTGTTCCAATGAAGTCATGTGATTATTGTTGCTGCATCTGATTGGTGAAACAGTCAAGTGCTAGATCCACCAGCTGCATGTGTAGAATAAATGGTTAGAAAAATAACGCCGTGTAGCCAAATGTAAGAGTAATGTTTCTTCTTCACAAATCTACTCAAGTGAAAGTAAGAAGTATGGTGCAGTAAAAAGAAGTAAAATTTTTTTCCCGTAAGTAAATGTAACTTGTTCCTAACCACCTCTGAACCTTGGGAGATACTGTAAATCATTGATGAAGTCAAGTGATAAAAGTGAGCATGATCTTTGTGATATGGGATGAGGTACACTATATAGAAAAAAAAATATTTTGGTGCACTGGACCATAGTCATGTTCGAATAAAAAAGGGCCGTCCCCAAACTGTTGCCACAAAGTTGAAAGCGTAGCGTTGTCCAAGATGTCTTAGTATGTTGAAGCATTAAGCATTAAGCTTAATTTAAAAAGCATTAAGTTTATGGTATAGCTCAGAAGAGCTTCTTGCATGCTCACTTTTTCTGTTACATTCATGATGATGAAAAATTCTGGCAGAATAACAGACCAGAAACAAAAATAATATTTAACACAAGTAAGTAGTCATAATAACAAGCCGATTATTTGCTTGTAGCCAATATTGACTTAATCTCTCTCTCTCTTTCTGTCCCTCTGTCTCTCACTTACACATAGTGCTAGCTGAGGAATTCATCAGTAGGAGAAATTGTCTCATGACCTGTGCATGCTTCTCACCCTTACTCACTCTTTTAATGCTTGGGCTGGTGCGAACCTATTGTAATGTGTAAATACCAGGATTGGACAATGAAACTAAAACACTGGACAATTTATTGTTGGAGGTTTCATGGCTAAATTTGACTAGGCTGGTGGCCAATCTTCATTGATTGCACATTCCACCAGAAAGAGAAGAGTGTGAAGGTTTACCTAGTAGAGTAATAGCACAGTTTTGCCTAAAATATTGCAATGCAGCTCAAAAGAGGACAAATTGTAGGTGCACGTCTCGCTGGCGCATCTGTGACCAAGACAGCAAGTCTTTGTGATGTATCAAGAGCCACGGTTTCCAGGGTAATGTCAGCATACCACCAAGAAGGACGAACCACATCCAACAGAAGTAACTATAAACACAAGAGGAAGCTGTCTGAAAGAGATATTATTGAGCCACTTTGGGGTGTTTTGGAGGAGCGAGTCAGGAAACGGTTTCCTCCACCAGCATTGTCTTACATTAGGAGGAACCCAAGTTAGTCATAATTATCAAGTAATATACAAACTCTGACATTTCCAAATAATAAAATTAATGAAATAAATAAAATTAAATGAATTAATAAAAATAAATATCTTTTCCTAATATCACTTTATTTCACAACATAAAGCTTTTGAAACAAATACTTACTGTGGGTAACATATGAACGTTTGAACAGTGTAACCTACAGTGTATCTCTAGTGTAAGAGAATATTGTATATTCAGTTGCCCTCCAAATGGCTCAGCAGACAGAAAATAACATTAGAACATGTGTACAAGAGGAGCACTTTACCATAAACTGTATCCAGTAGAACAAATGTAACTAAATGTAACATATATTTTTTAGCCTCTAGCTTATTTGCTCATTATAAACTGCTCAAAAAATAAAGGGAACACTAAAATAACACATCCTAAATCTGAATGAATGAAATATTCTTATTAAATATTTTGTTGTTTTTATAGTTGAATGTGCTGACAACAAAAAATTATCAATGGCAATCAAATTTATTAACCCATGGAGGTTTGAATTTGGAGTCATAATCAAAAGTGAAGTGGAAAAACACAGTACAGGCTGATTCAACTTTGATGTAATGTCCTTAAAACAAGCCAAAATGAGGCTCAGTAGTGTATGTGGCCGCCACGTGCCTGTATGATCTCCCTACAACGTCTGGGCATGCTCCTGATGTGTCTGGACTAAAGCATCCGCCAACTCCTGGACAGTCTGTGGTGCAACGTGGCGTTGGTGGATGGAGCGAAACATGATGTCCCAGATGTGATCAATTGGAATCAGGTCTGGGGGAAGGGTGGGCCAGTTCATAGCATCAACGAAAAGCCTTCGTTTTGCAGGAACTGCTAACACACTCCAGCCACATGAGGTCTAGCATTGTCTTGCATTAGAAGGAACCCAAGGTCAACTGCACCGGCATATGGTCTCACAAGGGGTCTGAGGACCTCATCTTAGTACCTAATGGCAGTCAGGCTACCTCTGGCGAGCACATGGAGGGCTGTACGGCCCTCCAAACAAATGCCGCCCCGCACCATTACTGACCCACTGCCAAACCGGTCATGCTGGAGGATGTTGTAGGCAGCAGAACGTTCTCCAGGGTGTCTCCAGACTCTGTCACGTCTGTCACATGTGCTCAGTGTGACCCTGCTTTCATCTGTGAAGAGCACAGGGCGCCAGTGGCAAATTTGCCAATCTTGGTGTTTTCTGGCAAATGCCAAACGTCCTGCACGGTGTTGGGCTGTAAGCAAAACCCCCACCTGTGGACATCAGGCCCTCATACCACCCTCATGGAGTCTGTTTCTGACTGTTTGAGCAGACACATGCAAATTTGTGGCCTGCTAGAGGTCATTTTGCAGGTCTCTGGCAGTGCTCCTCCTGTTCCTCCTTGCACAAAGGCAGAGGTAGCAGTCCTGGTGCTGGGTTGTTGTCCTCCTACGGCCTCCTTCACGTCTCCTGATGGTACTGGCCTGTCTCCTGGTAGCGCCTCCATGCTCTGGACACTATGCTGACAGATACAGCAAACCTCCTTGCCACAGCTCGCATTGATGTGCCATCCTGGATGAGCTGCACTACCTGAGCCACTTGTGTGGGTTGTAGACTCTGTCTCATGCTACCACTAGAGTGAAAGCACCGCCAACATTCAAAAGTGACCAAAACATCAGCCAGAAAGCATAGGAACTGAGATGGGGTCTGTGGTCACCACCTGCAGAACCACTCCTTTATTGGGGCTGTCTTGCTAATTGCCTATAATTTCCACATGTTGTCTATTCCATTTGCACAACAGCATGTGAAATTGATTGTCAAACAGTGTTGCTTCCTAAGTGGGCAGTTTGATTTCACAGAAGTGAGACTGAATTGATGTTACATTGTGTTGTTTAAGTGTTCTCGTTTTTTTGAGCAGTGTACATGCTAACATTGCAACATTAAATAAAAAAAAACTAAATTAACCATGACATCTTTACTCAGGTTAGACATCAAGAGTTTTTATGTTAAAATGTTAAAATGTCTGTTTTGGCAGACAGAGAAAACACTGCAGTATAAAGCTGTTCTTGCTGTATACCACGGCTGAAGATTTCTTTTCCTGCTGCGCAGCAAGTTTGTGTGTGGACATGTAGTTATTGTTATTGCAGCTGATTGGTCAAACAGACTCATGTGATTATTGTTGCTACGTCTAATTAGTGAAACACAGTCATGTGGTAGATCCACCGGCTGCATTTCTCTGGAAAAAATAAGGAATATCTAATGTATAGAATAAATGGTTAGAAAAGTAACAAGTCGAGTGTAGCTGAATGTAGCGGAGTAAAAGTAGCGTTTCTTCTTCACAAATCTCCTCCAGTAAAAGTAAAAAGTATGGTGGAGTAAAACTACTCATAGAAGTAATTTTCTCCCCAAAAAGTTACTTAAGTGAATGTAACGGAGTAAATGTAACTCGTTACTATCCACCTCTGGTTGTGTTGCAAGTATATTTCAACTAGATAAAAAATCTAGAAGGGTCTGTGTGACCTAAAATGCTGGAAATACCAGAATATCTTTTAATGTTTGCAGCTTACATTTTCAGCACCCCAATGTAAAATGCATTTCCACATCCTCACTACTGAATGCATGAACTCTAGTATACAGATCTTGTATGATATTAGGTAGAAACATTTATGTACATTTTATGCAACCCATCGTCTTTATTCAGTGCATTGTTCAAGTGCTGAAATATTAGGGTCTTTCAAAGCAGAAATTCCACATATTTTTGAGTGCCTTTATTAGCCACACTCCCATAAGAGCACAGCATCTGAATTCATTTGATAATGAGAAATAACTTCTGGGATAACTTTCTGGTTGTAAATGTCAAACAAATTATGCAATGTGACAGATTTCTTTTAAGACTATTCTTTTTAAATGACTTCAAACTGTTTTTTTTTTTTTTTAATAACTCTTTTCTAACAGTTTCCTTTTTTCCTCTTTTAGAATGTGTGTGGCAGACGAACTGTGTGAAGAGCTATTTCGTTTGATTGATGAGCAGAAGAAATGTGCAGATCATCTCATGGCATTGGCCAACAAACTGGAAGAGATGAGGGAGATGATGACTTTGGGGCAGTTGGTGGGAAACACAGCAACCGTGCTTGGGTCTGCCACTCTAGTTATAACAGGTATTGCAACTCTTCTGACCGGAGGCCTGGCTTCACCTTTGCTGGCAGCGGCAGCAGGAGTTACAGCTGGAGTAGGTACTGTGACCAGTATTGCACTGTCACTTCTGGAGAAATGGAAATCCAGTGATACAATGAAAAATGCAGAGAAGACCTTTGATAAAATAAAAACGATTAAGAACAATATTAAAAGACTCCAGAAGAAACTGTCAAAGGAGTGTAGGAGTCGAGACCTTGAAGCGTCAACCTCTGATGAAGTGCAGTTTGAAACCACAGTAAGAATCCTGAGAGCCATGGCAAGACGGAGTGGGAGAGATCTGCCCCTTAGTCGCTTAAAGAGCAACTTGAGGAATGCTTACATATATGCACAATACAGAAATTCAGGGCTTCAAACATCCTCTTCATTTAACGCCCCTTTAATTAAGGGTGCCAGTGCTTTGCTAATAACCCTTGGGTATTCCTTTATCGTGATGAAAAGTTCAACAAGAAAAGGAGTAAGTTTTTCTATTCCACTACTTGTGAGAAGATTTCAAGATGGTCTGAAAATTACGTTAAAAGGAGCAGGCCAGGTAAGATTTCACACACACACACACACACACACACACACACACACACACACACACACACACACACACACACACACACACACACACATATTGTTGTTTCCTTTACTTAATAATTTGAGCCTTGTGAAATACAACTAAAATTTAAATTACAATTTAGTTGTCCCACACATGCAGGGAAATGCTTTGGACCCCCCCCAAAAACATATAATATTGTGGACCCACAGATTGCGTGTAAGCCAGTTTGTGAGCGTTCCGCAAGACGAGCAAAATCTTTTTATAAATTTTGTTTTGTTTAATGAGCGAGTCTTGATTTACGAGTACCAAATATCATCGTTTATCATGTGGCACGCATGCACTTCTTGTTTTGACGCTGATGGCTCAGGTGCTTGGGCCGATCATCGTTGCTTGCAGCAAGCCGGTAATCGTTTGTGTAGGATATATAGTGTGTGTGTTTGTGTATGTATAGGATGTGTAGTATTTAATAGTGCTGATGTCATAAATGTCCTGTTGAGTTGAGCCCAAGACAGACATAGTGAAAATTGTTCAGCTCAATGAGATCTAGAAGTGTACCTAGTTTGAGATGTATGTGTAAGTCTGTATGAGCTATGCAGCAAAATCTCATGTGAAGACTCTCAGGCGTCCTATTGGCAGCAGATTCCAACCTGTTAAGTCTGCCAAAAAATGTGGATGTTTGAAAAAAATGAACTAACTAATTAAATAAATAAATAAATAAATAATCCTTAAAAGAACATGTGGGCCCTTGCACATTTATGACATCAACACTATTAAAACAGCATTATCAGAGAGATGGCGATAAAGTCATAGTCACGTCGTCATCAAATCTCAAAAAAATGTAAGTTTGAAATAAAATACAGTGAAATACACAATGTATGTCTACAGTTCGCACACACACACACACACACACACACACACGCACACACACACACACACACACACACACACACACACACACACACACACACACACACACACACACACACACACACACACACTGTATAGATAACTCTGAATTCTTTGCAGGCTGCAGGGGGTGTCATTGGGCTGGTACTGGCAGTTCCTGACTTAATCAAGAACTGTGAAGAACTGATTAAAAACAAACATCAGACTGAAGCGAGTGAATATCTGAAGAATGAAGCTATGAAAATTCGTCAGGCTGTGAAAAAATTAAAGAAGGAATTGAATGACCTACAGTAAGTACATATAAACAGTATGAGATAAGAGATAACAAAATTTTTGTTGTTTAACAAAAACTTTTTTTTTTTCAAATAAAGTAAGAAGCATTATAAACTGCTATATTTTGTGCATTTTTTCCTTCAGTCACAAGCGTAATATTAATATTATGTCAATTCCTCCTTATTAGGCCGCACAGTAGCTTAGTGATTAGCACCGTCGCCTTGCACCTGCAAGGTCCGAGTTCAATTCCCACCAGTTCTCCCTCAGTTTTGTGTGCATGGAGTTTGCATGTCTCCCCGGTGCTTGGTGGCTTTCCTCTGTGTCCTCTGGTTTCTGCCCACAATCCAAAGATATTCAGATTAGGGTAATTGGCTTTCCCAAATTGCCTGTAATATGTGAATGAGCATGTGAGTGTGTGTATGTGTGTGTGCCCTGAGATAGATTGGCACCCTATCCAGGGTGTATCCCGCTTGGCCTAAGTTTCCTAGGATAGGCTCCAGGCCCGCCGCGACCCTGAATACAGGATAAAGTAAAAGATGGTTGAGTGAGTGAGTGCATAATATTATTAATATTACATAAAACTCTTTTGGTGATATCCATGGGAATTTTGTGTGATTTTGCAAAACACTATAACTCCATCTATCACAGTTTTATCACAATGTACAAATCAGTCTTCAGTTTGTTTGTGGTCATTTACAGTAAGTAAGCAATTTGGTATTAATAAATCTGTGTTTTAAAAGCAAAAGAATTGCTTTGATTGTTTTTGTAGCGAGTCACTGGCAGCCAGTTAGCAAACAAAATCTTTTTAATTACAAAGATTGTTGAAGATTATTAGGTAGTTTTTAAAAGAGATTAATTTTGATGAAATGATTTTGAACTGTGTTGATGGGACCACATTGAACAAGGGTACCTAACACAAATTTGTAAAAATTACTTTTTAAAAGTTATTGACAATTATTACTACCGATCCAATGCACTGAGAGGGACTCAAACTGCTTCTAGGTTTAAAGTTGTATCCAAGTCATTATGTTAAAGTTTCATGCTGTCATGTCATGATTTTTCTAAAACATAAACATTCAAAACTTGTAAATGGGGTTTTATAGACAGCCAGGGTTTAGTGGTTAGCACTGTCGCCTTGCATCACCAGGTTACGGGTTTGATTCCGGCGTCGGGTCTGTGAGCATGGAGTCTGCATGTTCTCTCTCTATGCTTGATGGATTGACTCAGGGTACTCCGGTTTCCTCCCATAGTCCTAAGACATGCAGACTAGGCTAATTGGCGTTCCCAATTGTTGGTAGTCTGTGAATGAGCGTGTGTATGGATTCAGCCAGGGCTATAAAGCCCCTCGCAACCCTGTATACAGGATAAAGTGGTATAAATGATGAGTGAGCGAGTGAGTGAGTTATGGTGCCTGGGGAAAATAATTTGCTAGATTAACAAAGTTAAAAAATGTTTACCACAATTGTGTTTCCCTTACATTTTATGCAAATGGGGCAATAACATAAATAAGACCACTTAATATAACACAGTAATGATGCAATAAATCTTTATGACCAAGTGCTGAATGCCATTACCTCTACATTTATCTTTCAGAGAGACTCTCAATCAGATACCTGAAATGAAGTGTCACATTGATTTATCTCAGGAGATGCTTGGAAATCACACTTACACACGGGGCACCATCTGTATGGAGTATAAACCGACACAACAGCAAGGCAGGAAGATACAGGAGTTTATTCTCCTATGCAAAAAAGACTTGAAAATAACTGGGCATGGTTCCACAGGTAAAAGCAAATCAGATGACAATAAGAACAAAAGACAGAGGTCTACGTCAAGTACTGTCACTACACCTAGCCTTAGCCTGCAGAAGAAGCTTGCCATTCAGAGGAAACCACAACCCAAGTCTTGCACAATAGTTAAGGACTTTCAGTTCGGCCTACCTAAAATAACCATGTCCAGTGTGCATTCTCTTCCCAACAAAATGCATAAGTTGGAAGAAATGGTGGAAGAAGTAGATTACTTTGACAGCAATATGATATTCTTCACAGAGACATGTTTAAATAGAAACTCACCCACAATCAACCCGAAGGGATCTCATTCTTATCGGGTTGATTGTGATGCAAGTCTTACTCAGAAACGCAGAGGAGGAGGCATGTTAATGCTCGTGAACGAGGCCTGGGCGACGGATGTGGAGGTGATAGACATCAGGATTACCCAAGACTATGAGTTAATGGCTGTGTCCATTAGACCGCTTGACCACCCTGAGGGAGCTTCACCACTTACCTTTATCCATGTGTACATCTCAGGACCTAACTTTAAACAAGCTGCAATGGAAATAGCTGGTTTTTACTCTGATGCTTTGGAGATGACTGGTGGTGGTCCTGTTTTCTTGTTGGGTGATTTCAACACATGTGACATCACCCCTCTTACCAATGACTGGGAGCAATATGTTACACGCCCAGCCAGATACAATAACATCTTGTGCTATGGGAATGTGCCAGGGGCTTATATATCTGAATGCAGTACCCTGCTTGACCAGTTCGACCATGATGTTATTAATTTGATTCCTAAAGACAAGATAAAAGTCAGATAAAACTCCATGTCTGCATGAGCGCACCCATCCCAAAACGCAATGCAATGAGAAGCAACAAAACAGAATTAGTTGTGTTGGCAAGATAATATGATATGATGTATATAAGATAATTGACAATCTTCATCCATAGCCTGTTTTATCCGATAGACATAGGTGGCATCAAACTAGATTACATTAATTTATTGAGTAAAACAAATAACAGCTGTATATATACTGTATGAAGTATAGTAACAAGACAGTTACAGTTTACAAATGTATACACATTTACTATCTTAGGAATCATATACCTCAATATGAGCCACAGCTTAGTGACAATCATGCACAAATGTGTAAATCAGAGGTTCATCCCTGTTTAAGCACTACAGTAATGGCACTACACCTCGAAATTCAAGCACCAAGGAGACCCCTGTGATAGCCTTCAGGCCAGAAATATAACTTGAACTGTTATTTAAGTAGACTTGAACTTTAACATTAGCAGTAGACTACACATCTAAAAATATACAAGATACAATCAGAATTGACTTTTTTTTTTTACATTTTCTTTCCAAATAATAGTAATAATAATAATAAAAATGCAATTCAGAAAAGGCTGTTAATTTTCTTGATTAGTTAAATCAGGTGTGCTGGGAACTGAAAAAAAAAATGCTAAAACGTGTGTTGTACTGTAACATTTTCTGTAAACTTGAGTTTAATTTTGTTTGGTATATATCTGATAAGTACATAAAATTTTAAATGAACACATGCTTATTTATAGTTTGCTTAGTTTCAGTTTTAACTTTAAGTTAAGTTGTTTGCCTTAAATAAAACACTAAACACACACAATGTAATACCGTTTTTTTTTAAATTCCCACTTAAATTTCTCCACTCTGTCCACCACTGCATAAATGACTCTTTGACACAATGAAAAGTAGTCAGTGTAAAGTTTGTATAGCAGTGTAAATTTATTGGCTCCTCAAAATAACTAAAAAGACAGCCAATAATAGCTGAACCCCTGGCAACAAAAGTAAGTTCACCCCCAAGTGAAAATATGAAATGTCAATATTTTGTGTGGCCACCATCATTTTCCAGCACGGCTTGAATTCTCTTGGCCATGGAGTTCACCAGAGCTTCACAGGTTGCCACTGGAATCCTCTTCCACTCACAGCATCATGGAGGTGGTGGACATTTGACACCTTGTGCTCCTCCACCTTCATTTTCAGGATGCCCCAGAGGTGTTCTATGGGGTTTAGGTCTGGGGACATGCTTGGCTAGTCCATCACCTTTACCCTCAGCCTCTTTAGCAAGCCAGTGGTCATCTTGGAGGTGTGTTTGGGGTCATTATCATGCTGGAACACTGCCCAGTTCCTAGAGGGAGGGGATCATGCTCAGCTTCAGTTTGTCACAGTACATGTTAGAATTCATGTTTCTCTCAATGAATTGTAGCTCCCCAATGCCAGCAGCACTCATGCAGCCCCAGATCATGACACTCCCACCTCCATGTTTGACGGTAGGCAAGACACACTTGTCTTTGTACTCCTCACCTGGTTGCCGCCACACACGCTTGACACCATCTGAACCAAATAGGTTTATCTTGGTCTCATCAGATCACAGGACATGGTTCCAGTAATCCTGGTCCTTAGTTTGCATGTCTGCAGCAAATTGTTTGCGAGCTTTCTTGTGCATCATCTTTAGAAAAGGCTTCCTTCTAGAACGACAACCATGCAGAGCAATTTGATGCAGTGTGCGGCGTACGGTCTGAGCACTGACAGACTGACCTCCCATCCCTTCAATCTCTGCAACAATGCTGGACGCACTCATCCGTCTGTTTTCCAAAGCCAATCTTTGGATCTGACGCTGAGAACGTGCACTCAGCTTCTTTGGCCGACCACGGCGAGGCCTGTTCTGAGAAGAACCTGTCCTCTTAAAGTGCTGGATAGTCTTGGCCACTGTGCTGCAGCACAGTTGCAGAGTGTTCTTCTTATAGCCTAGGCCATCTTTATGTAAAGCAACAATTCGTTTTTTCAGGTCTTCTGAGAGTTGTTTGAGGTGCCATGTTGAACTTTCAGTGGCCAGGTTGAAAGAGTGAACGAGCTTTTATACCAAATTTAACTCACCTGCTATTTGGTGACACCTGAGACAGTGTAACACTAATGAGTCACATGACAAAGGGGAAGGAAAATGACTAATTGTGCTCAATTTGTACATTTTCACTTAAGGGTGTACTCACTTTTGTCGCCAGGGGTTCAGCTATTACTGGCTGTATTTTTAGTTATTTTGAGGGGACAATAAATTCACACTGCTATACAAACTTTACACTGACTACTTGTCATTGTGTCAAATGGTCATTTATGCAGTGTTGTCCTATGAAAAGATATAACTAAATATTTGCAGAGATGTGAGGGGTGTACTCACTTTTGTGACATACTGTATATGCAGTTTAACTTTGCAACATTCTGCAGTGAATGTGCTACAACAAACAGTGTAAAATGGTATGTTGGTTAACGTTCCAATGGAGTTAACGCTCCATTCCATGAAGCTGTTATAGCCACAGGAAAAAAAAAAAGAAGCTATTTCTGGGGCAGACTCTGAGGCACCTGTACGCCGATGGAAGAAGTGTGAATAGTCCATGATTGGGGTGAGAGGAATCTGTGATAATGCCTCTCATTCTTTGCTGGGAGTGAGTTCTAACCAGTGTACAGACAAAACTTTTATTTTATTTATATACATTAATACACAAACGTTTGGGATCACTTGCAAATTGCATTTACAGAGATGTTCATTTAGAGTAGAGCTACATCATCAGTTAGTAGCACCTCAGATAAGAGCAGGTATAAAGTCTTTACATATCACGAGTAGCAAGATTATTGCATATTTAGGATGCCTTCAGCATTGCTTTACAATATAGAAAGAAATACAAAAAACATTTTTATTTGTTATCCATAAAATTCAGTTTAATTAAAATACTGTTAATTTACATTGAATGGTTCCAAAAATAGTAAGAAAATATGTGTATAATATTCCCAGAGCTTTGCCCATATGAATTGTCAAATTCAATGAATGTATGTTACTAACTTGGAAATAAGAAAGAAAGCTGTAAATTACAGTTCTCACTTGGCCTGCTGCAAAACTATGTTGTGTTTATCTCATTAGATAAACACCCAAAATAGCAGCCATTGGAAATGTACTCGGCATGAACTATGTGACAGTGAACTGAAAGTGAAAGTGCAGCTGTGTCTGTTATTCGAGCCTCCTCTCGGCAAGCAATACAGTCATCTCCTCCGCGCTCCTCTGCTCCGTCATGTAAGTCGGCTTTCCATTTTCATTAACTAACAGCACAGTCTCGCACATTTATTCTTGTCAGGTTGAAGTGTGTGTGTGTGTATATACGAAGGTATTGATCAGGTATCAGATATAGTTTGCTTTATACAGACATTTCTTCATTTTGCTGCTTTTTGAAGCATTGATTTTGTTTGATTAGTGAGTGAGCCAGCCTGGGAAATAACTGCAGAAAACACCAAATAGGAAAGTTTTTGGACAACTTAAGTGCCTTGACATCTAAGCATCCCCAAATATTTTCTTGAAGGTGACAGTGGTTAATGTTAATAATTGAGAGCAAATAATAAATTATAATTTATAAATTATAATACAAATAATACATATATTGGATATAGTGTTGGATTAAAGTCCAACATTATTTATGGCATGTTGAAAGGGTGAGTTATAAATTATATTTCATATGAGAAACACTGGAAGAAAGCTGTGATAAATTAAGTAATGAAAGTAAAGATCATGAAAGTAAAAGTCTAACTAAATCTACTAATATTCTAAGTTCCTCTATGTCCCTCTGCAATACAACACTGACAAAAGTCTTGTCGCCTATCCATGTTGTAGGAACAACAAATAAGAACTTCTAGTTGATCATTTGGAATCAGAAGTGGCTTATACTGTATGAAAGGCAAAGGCCTCTAGATTACGTTTATTTTACCAAAATAAAATCTCCTTTTAAATTATTTGATTAGGACAGCAAGGTCAGATTTTGACTAGACAAAAGTCTTGTCACATCTTTAAAGGATTCAACCACAGGATTACAGCATCACCTGTGACAAATACTGTAATTTTTGTCAGGGTGTGTATATGTCTATATTTGTATTTTTATTATCCAACACATTAGTTCTGCACAAATTTATTTTGTGTTTTAAAAGTCACTGAATGAAATACAGCAACATAAAAAATGCTCCTATGAAAATCACAATATATACAATATTTCAGGGCCTATATATATTTTGTCCCAAAATCCTAAAATGTTGCAAGAGCAGACATTCTGTAGTCAAAATACAAGCTCAGGTCTGAAACCTTATTTAATAGTTTAAAAAAACACAAGCAAGGGCATTTAGGGCATTTCAGTATCATATCAAAAATATGTGGACTTCTGGCAAATCAGACCAATATGTGCTTCTTGAAGATCAATTTGAAGAATGGCTCTGGGAATCTGTGCTTATGCAGACACTAGCATGAGTGGAAGCACATGATATATTTTCCTAGTAGATGTAGCCTTGATGTTGGAGTAAGGCCAGGTGTTGAATGGATACTAAATTATGAAGAAAATCTGGGAAAAGTCTCACAAAACTATGAAACTATGTATAGGATGGCAGGGTATCGGCAACGCCTGGCCTTAAAACCGGTACTCCAACTAGCTCAAGCTCCAACTAGATTACCCTCCTTATCATCTCTTGTAGTCATGCAGGCAAAGATGCCAATAGAACACAGGCCTTCCAATGGGCCATGAGGATATCAGGAAACTTACTGAGTTTTATAAAACATTGACACTTCTTCCACAGCTGTTTAAAAGTCTTTGAACAACAAAAAAATTCACCAAAACAAAAATTATGATTTTCTTTCTAAAGTAACATATGTACATCATTCACCATGTTCATTATGTAGAAGTTCCAGTAAATGAGCTGTTATTGGAGCTTAAATATTTAAGATCATCATTTATGTTACATTGACAATTATTCATTCATTATATTTCATTATTTGAATGTGACATCATAGCATATATCATATGTATGCAGCTTCAAATTCTAGAACTCCTGTGTAAAATGTCTTTCTGTGTCCCTGATCCTGAATGCATGAGTGGCAATTATACAGTACATACTCTGCCACACTGAAAATATGTTATCTTTTTCTGACTGTTAAAATCAAGCAGATTATGCAATGTGATACTGAGGTGTCTTCATTGGTAAATACTCTACTTTTTCACAATTCAAATAACTCCTATCTATATTTTTTTCTAGTTTTAGTTTGTCCATTTTCTTCTTCCGCCATGGGTGTAGCAGACGAACTGTGTGAAGAGCTATTTCGTTGGTTAAAGCAGCAGGAGACATGTGCCAATGATCTCATGACTTTGGCCCACGAACTAGAAAAGCTGAGGGAGGTGATGACTGTGGGGCAGTTTGTGGGAAACACAGCAACTGTGCTTGGGTCTGCCACTCTAGTTGGAACAGGTATTGCAACTCTTCTGACCGGAGGCCTGGCTTTACCTTTGCTGGCAGGAGCAGCAGGCATTACAGTTGGAGCAGGTACTGTAACAAGTTTTGCACTTTCACTTGTGGAGAAATGGAAATCCAGTGATGCAATGAAAAATGCAGAGAAGACCGCTGCTCAAATCGAAAAGATTCGGAATAACATTGAAAGGCTCCAAAAGAAACTGTCAGAGGAGTGTGAGAGTCAAGACCTTGATGCGTCATCCTCTGATGAAGTGCAGTTTGAAATAACAGCAAGAATCTTGAGAGCCATGGCAAGACGGAGTGGGAGAGATCTGCCCCTTAGTCGCTTAAGGCACATATTGAGGAGTAATGGCATGTATACTCATTACAGATATCCAGAGTTCAATTCAAACCTCGCCTTCTTCCAAACTGTCAGTCTGTTGCTAGGACTCTTTGGATTTTCCGTCCTCTTTCTCAAAACAACAGCAACAAAAGGAGCTAAAGTTTATACTTCGTTTGTGACTGAAGGAATGGCTGCTCTTTCACTGAAAACTGTGTTAAAGGGAACGGGCCAGGTATTATTGTCACAGACATTAAAATACACAAATATCTTTTTATATATATATATATATATATATATATATATATATATATATATATATATATTTATGCATTTTCACTTTGTTGCAGGTCACAGGAGGACTCCTTGGGCTGGTACTGACAGTTCCTGACCTGGTAGATAACTGTGAAGAATTGATTAAAAACAAACATCAGACTGAAGCGAGCTCATTTCTCAAACAAAAAGCTGATGAGATTCGTGAAGCCGTGAAAAAATTAAAGAAGCAATTGAATGAATTACAGTAAGTACATACGTACATGAGTAAGACTGCTTATTATTATTGAATAATAATAATAGTAATACCATAGCTCTTGTATGCATAATTTACTATTGGCTTTCATCACCTCTAAATACATCTTTCAGAGAGATGCTCAGTCAAATCCCTGAAACGGAGTGTCACATCGAAATGTCTCAGGAGATGATTGACTCTGAAATTTACACACGAGGCACCATCTGTATGGAGTATAAACCGACACAAAAGCAGGGCAGGAAGATACAAAGGTATATTTTCGTATGTACAAAAGACATTGAAGTAACTGGGACTGGTTCCGAAGGTAAACGTAAATCAAATGACAATAAGAACAAAAGACAGAAGTCTACTTCAAGTACAGTCATTACACCAAGCCTTATGAGTCAACGTCAACATACATTTCAGAGGAAACCACCACCCAAGACTAGTACAAAAGATAAGGACTTTCAGCTCCGGCTTCCTAAAATAACCATGTCCAATGTGCGTTCTCTTCCAAACAAAATGCCGGAGATCGAAGATATGGTGGAAGAAGTTGATCACTTTGACAGTGATCTGATTTTCTTCACAGAGACATGGTTGAATAGCAACTCACGCAGAATCAACCTGGAGGGGTATCAGCCTTTTCGGGTTGATCGTGATGCAAGACTTACTCAGAAACGAAGGGGAGGGGGCATGTTAATGCTCGTGAATGAGGCCTGGGCGACGGATGTGGAGGTGACAAACATCGTAAATACCCCAGACTATGAGTTAATGGTTGTATCCATTAGACCGCATGACCATCCAAAGCATGCTCCACCACTTACATTTATCCATGTGTATGTGCCAGGGCCTGACTTTACACAAGCTGCCATGGAAATTGCTGGATTTTACTATGATGCTCTGGAGATGTCTGGTGGTGGGCCTGTTTTCTTGTTGGGTGATTTTAATAAGTGTGACATCACTCCTTACTTGAGTTTCCTGGAGCAATATGTCACATGCCCAACCAGATATGAGAACACCCTGGATTTGTGCTATGGAAATGTGCCAGGAGCTTACAGTTCTGAATGTAGACCGCCGCTTGGCCGGTCAGACCACAATGTCATTCATTTGGTTCCTAAAGACAAGTCAGGTAAAAATCCCTCTTCCAAAGATGGGAAGTGTACGCATGACCGTACACAGCCCAAAAAGCAATGAAAGGCTGTGCAACAATATCAATTATGTAGGCAAATGTTTGTTCCGTAGATAAAGGTGGTATCTTCATTTACTACTTTGTTTTAACATATTGCATAAAAAAATAATAAATGAGGAAAAAGTTTTAGGATTATAATGGAATCCAGTCTGAACTGGAATGAGAAAAAAAAAACTCTTCTCTTTCTTCAATTTAAATTAAAACAAACTTAAAGAGGTTTGAAGATCATAAGTAAGACATACAGTACATAATTAAGCGTATAATTATTTATATAATAGCTAACACATTAAATAGATACCCTGTAATCTCGAATTATAATTCCAGCAAACTAACTAAGAATACGTAACATGAAAGATTGGTATTATAAGAAAATGAATTGAGATATACGACTGCTTGATATGTTTAAGCTAAATGATTTAAAAAGCACCTTAAGGTCGACAATTTAGTCAAACTTGTGGCTTTTTTTTTTTGCTTTTGCAAACTTGAATAACTTTGCTCTTGCCTCGTGTCAAAAACATGTTTTCATGATCATTTAAATCATTAATAGTTAACATGGGATCGCTACACTTGAAAAATTAACCGAATTGGTACCGAATACAGTACATTAGGAGCCGGGAGACTTTGGGAGAGGTTGGGAGCAAATTCAGTTCAGTGGAATGGGGGCCTCAAGAATCCTTTAACACCAGTGTTGGGTGTTAGAGTACTCAGATTACTTTTTTGATGTAACGAGTAATCTAACGCATTAGGTCTGCCATTCAAGTACTCAGTTACTTAGTCACAAAATGTAATGCGTTATTCAGACAATTTATGTAATCCATGAGCCAGACAGTAGTCATTCCAAATCCATTAGTGTGTGTGTGTGTGTGTGTGTGTGTGTGTGTGTGTGTGTGTGTGTGTGAGTGTGTGTGTGAGTGTGTGTGTGAGTGTGTGTGTGAGTGTGTGTGTGAGTGTGTGAGTGTGTGTGTGAGTGTGTGTGTGAGTGTGTGTGTGAGTGTGTGTGTGAGTGTGTGTGTGAGTGTGTGAGTGTGTGAGTGTCCCATTTTCTGCAATGGAAAAGTACTCTAACTAGTCACTTTATCAGAAAGTAATGCAGTAATGTAACGGATTACACATTGAAGACAGTAATTTTGTAATGTAATTAGTTACTTTAAAAAGTAACATCCCCCAACACTGTTCAACACAATATCAAAACCTGAATGGATATTGCTGAACTGTCAGCTTTGTGAAAGAAATGTAGTCGGGAAAAAAATCATGAATGAGATTACTTAAACACTTGATGAAGTTGCATGGTAAAAAATCAACAGGAAGAACAATAGCTACACATGTGGACAAAATTGTTGGTACCCTTCGGGCAATGAAAGAAAAACTCACAATGGTCACATAAATAACTTTAATCTGACAAAAGTAATAATTTAAAAAAATTCTATGAATGTTAACCAATGAAAGTCAGACATTGCTTTTCAACCATGCTTCAACGGAATTATAAAAAAAAATGAACTCATTGAAGTTCATGAAACAGGCCTGGACAAAAATGATGGTACCCCTAACTTAATAATTTGTTGCACAACCTTTTGAGGCAATCACTGCAATCAAACGATTCCTGTAACTGTCAATGAGACTTCTCTATAGGTATTTTGGCCCACTCCTCATGAGAACTCACAGGACTGGGACTAAACAGCTGTGGGCCATAAAAACACCTGTCAGTAAGACTTATCAGAAAAAAGACTTCCATTTACTAGGGAGCATAGAGACTGGACTCTTGAATGGAAAAAGATAATGTGGTCTGAAGAGTCCAGATACTGTATATTCTATCCCAGAGGGACGGGCATGTCAGTGTAAGAAAGGAAGCACTTGAAGTGATGCACACATCATGCATAGTGGCTACTGTACAAGCCTCTGGATTATTCATTTTTGGTGTTATGATCTGGGGTTTCTTCATTTGGTCAGATCTAGGCTCAGCAATGGTATGTGGCAATACAATGAAGTCAGCTGATGACATTAACGTAAGATATCCCATCAATGGAGTCTCAAATTAATCATAAACTGTAGCCTACTGCGTAAAGCACTAAGTATAAATATTTTACATTGTATTATGGTTTTTTATATTGTATTAATAGTGGTATAGAGAGTGAATTGTGTTTTGATGAGATAAATCTAGATACACATGTTACAGTATGTAGACTAATCATGATAGACCACAAGTCATATGCTAGTGTGTCTTTTGAACCTTCACACGAGTAAAAAAGCTGTCTGATTTTATATTTAAACTACAAAATTCCTAAGGTGTCTTTATGCATACAATAAACCACTTATTTTAATATATAGCTATACCCTGATGCTCAGTCTCCTAATTTTTTTTGTCATCAGCATAAATAGAATTTCTTTAAAAATATTATTTCCTACTAAAAAAGAAGAAAAGAAAATCGAAAAGAGAAAGAAAGCTATAATCATTTTTTAAAAATAAATATGTTTATTGCATGAGTATGTTTGTCTATTTGTGTACATTGAGGCATTCAAAGGTGAGCCAAAAATGAATTTGAGCCTTTTTAATTAGGCATAACTCAAACAATTAAACTATTAAAGCTTTGAACTTGAGGGAAAAAAGACAAATACCACTTAATCCACATCTTTCCTTTTTAAAATACTCTTCAGGATTCATGAACATATTCCCCATGCCATGGATGCCATGACCCAAGCTGACAAAGAAACAAACAATAAAATCTATTTCTGCAGCAGTAAACAAAAAACATATTATTCTTAAATAAATTCATATTATTCTATTTGGCCTTGATTGCAGGTATCTTTAATTTCTGCTTGTTTGTGTGGTTTTTGCCTTTAGTTTTGTCTCCAGTAAGTGAAAAGCAGTTCAGTGGGGTTACGGTCATGTGGTTGACTTTGCCCTTTAAGAATTAAATTTCTTTGCCCTAAGAAGCTTCTAGTGTGCATGTTCTATAGATTTGCAGAATTTGACTGAATCTGAGGATTATAGCTTTATACTCCATACATGTGCCCTTCCTTTCCTTCTCCAAAAATCCACTTTGTTGTTTTCCATGAAGTTATAAACCTTTTGGTTTGCTGAGATCACCAGTGCATTTCTCCTTTTAATGAATGTACTAAATTGTTAATTTGGCCACTTCTAACATTTCTGCTATCTGTCTGATAGTTTTGTTATTCTTCTTCTTCCTTCGGCTGCTCACATTAGGGCTTGCCACAGCAGACCATTTGTCTCCATCTAACTCTGTTTACCACATCTTACATTGTCACTACAACCCCCTGCATGTCCTCCCTTACCACATACATAAACTTCCTCTTGGGCCTTCCTCTTTTCCCCCGACATGGCAGCTCTAACATTCTCCTCCCGATACCCAACCCCCACATCCCTTTCCAAAACAGCAACAGGAACTTTACTTATAAACATACACTGTACTGTTTGTGTTATCAGTTCTGGGAACAGTGCCAAATATGTAAGTGAGCACATAATACCTAACACTAGGATACTTTGTAGCATACAAAAATATTAATCCTGAATGCAGGTGAATAAGATGTAATTGAAGCATTTTACCAGCAAATGAGTACTTTTGCAATATTGTGACAAAATTCAGATTTGGTTGAGGTTGGGTCAGTTTGCACGCCCAGAAAAAATTTTAGTTATGCTGTGATAGTTTATCCTGCTGGAGTTCTTGCTTGCACTATGCACAATAAATACATTTATATCCCTTATACATTAAGTGGCTGTGACCATACCTAACTGTTCTGACCTGTTCTCAACTCTCTCTTGCTCTCTCAAGCTACACGTGAGCAGCCAATGATCCAGACTCCCCCTATTGCCCTCCGGACATGTCCAACTAATCCTGGTACCCCAGTTTTGCACCACTTGCCATCAGTTCCTCAAACTCCCTCTTCTAGTCTTTTTAAGGCCCTTGTAAAATTAGCCCCTCACACACCATTTCCATCACACACTGGTTTATCCCTCTTTCACTTCATTGTCACCACCACTTATCCATTTAAATCAGTCTACAGGAACACACTTTTTAACATTATTACTCGCAGTAAAAGACAATGTACTGTAGGTGACATGTAAGTAAATATGCACTGTATTGTTTGTGTTATCAGAACACAAACAGTGGATTGAGGAGCACTTAAACTCTACTGATCCCCGATGCATGCAGCAAGGCTATCACTAACTTCAAACCACCTAGCAAGGCACCTCAAATCAGTTCTACCTCACTCCCTGACGAGCTCAAACTCTTGTGAAAACACTGGAACATGGAGCCCATACTCAAAGCACAGCTATTACAAGGTGAGCAGCCATTCTCACTCTACACCTCTAAGGGCAGTGGTGGCTCAGAGGGCTAAGGCACTGAGTTACTGATCGGAAGATCGGCGGTTGGATTCCCAGCTCAGCCAGGTTGCCATTGTTGGGCCCTTGAGCAAGGCTGTTAACCCTAACTGCTCCAGGGGCGCTGTACCATGGCTGACCCTGCGCTCTGACCCCAGTTATGCTGGGATATGCGAAAAAGAAATTTCACTGTGCTGTAATGTATATGTGACAAAATAAAGGCTTTACTTTACTGTAGCAGGGTGAATGCACAGAAAGCAGCTGGCCCTGATGGCAACCCTGGATGGGTATGCAGAGCATGTGTGGAGCAGCAGGCTGAGGTCATCATGGACAACTTTAATCTGTCCCTGGCCAACGCAACTGTCCCCACCTGTTTAAAGTATGTTACCATTGTGCCAAAGCAAATTGCTGCAACAGCACTCAGTGACTTTGGTCTCAACACCAAGATGACAAAGGAGGTCACTTTGAATTTCAGGTGAGCTGGCAATAACTCACACTCACGCTCCCATTCACATCAATGGATCTGTATAGCACCTCTATTTTTAACGCGTATTAAAAAGTCACAACTGTGCTACAGGAGACTGGAGAACCACTGTACCATCTGCACAAACCGCATCTCAGTGTGGTACAGCAACTGCACCACTTCAGAATGTAAAGCCCTCCAATCATCCGGTCAATCATCGGTATTCACCGACACACCATGGAGGACATTTACAAAAAAACTCTTTCCGCAAAAGGCGAGAGGCATTATCAAAGATACCTCTTACTCCAATCATGGTCTAATCACCCTTCTCCCATCGGGCAGGTGCTACAATAAGGCTGACAAATAGCATTTTCCCCTGTGGCTGTTACTGCACTAAACAGCTTATCATGGCATGTTAACTAATACACTTCTGCACTGTCACTTTTAGTCCCCTTTGCACCGTTCATAAATTATGTTAGCATTGCACTACTGTATATTCCACCCATATTTGTTCTGTATATACTGTATCATACAGACATTAATATATGTGAAAGTCTATACAATATATATCCCGTTGAACATGACTTTGTCTTCACCATGGCACAATGTTGGCACATTTATACTGTATATTACCATATAGTGGTACCTTGGCGTACAAATTTAATCTGTTCTGGAGGTGAGGCGAACGCATTTTCCCATAGGAAATAATGTAAATGAATAATCATTCTGAGCCACCAAAAAATATTACCAATATTACCAATGTATCATATTTTTGCATATAAAAACAATCAAAACATTTAGAACAGACATGTAAATTAAGTAAAATATGGGAAAATAGACATTAAATCTTACTTACTGTAACTTTATTTTATGGTTCCTCTGGTCACCAACTGCTTTAAAAATTAAACTGAAAGTGGCTCCCTTTTTCTCTTGCTACCATCCTTGCTAACATTGCTAGGACCCATGGTGCTATTAGTCAGCTAATTAGGTATCTTAGTTAGCTAGTTAGCTTTTTTAAAAATTCATGTTTATGTTGTCTTTTTATAAGGTACTGTACTTAGTTTTTTGTAAATTTATCTATCTCAGCTAGTCAGCTAATTAGGTGTCCAAGCTAGCTAGTTAGCTTTTGTTAATTTATTTCGTTTGTTTGTAGCACCTTGGTCCAGGAGGAACGCTGTTTTATTTCACTGTGTACAGAACTCTATATGGTTAAAATGACAATAGTTCGGCCCAATTCGGGTGCTCGTAGGCAGAACACTACTTGTATGCCGAGGCAAACTTCTTGCAAAATTTCAGTTCTTAAGGTGGAAATTCAGGAGGCGGGGCAATCGTATGCCAAGGTACCACAGTATATCCATCCATCTGGTAACCTCTGTAGGTCCAACTAGTGATAGTGGAGGCCAATGGTGATTGTTGTATTTACATTTTACAACCGAAGTAGGACATCTGGTCAACATTCACACACGCATTCACAGACTACAGGTAATTTGGGAATGTCAGTTAACCTAATCGACATGTCTTTGGACTGTGGAAGGAAACCAGAGTACCTGGAGGAAGCCCACCAAGCACAGGGAGAACATGAAAACTCCATGCACACAGACCCTGAGGCAAGTTTGATTCCTACTAAAGCATACCAATTTTATTAAAACAAACGAATTCTGTAATTGGTATAATCAACTTGATTAAAGAGCAACTGCTGAATACAGAGGAATGAAAGAAAATAATAGTTTCACTGAGATTTTCATCTCTCTAATGCGGATGTCATTCTGGCGTCTTTCATGCGACACTGCCGCCTCGTGGACACGCTTATGTTCATGCAGGTAAATCTAAAGTATGTTTTAATTTGCCATTTGTATAAAATTAGGTAATCCTGCACGTGCATGGAACAAGCCTAGTTCGTGTACACTATATTTATGTTCATAGACATATACCTTTGGCCTAGTTCGTTCAATAAGAAAACCTCGAGTGGTTTTGTATATATATTTTTTATTGTGTTTTATTTGTAAGATACACCATGCCTAGTGCAGTTCGACTTTATTTTAAAAAATGACATTGAGTGTCATTGAGAAACGGCTACATTTCTAAATTATTACAAAATTCGTTTATTACTTGTCATTTACTCCGATTTGCCTGTCATGTAGTTACGACTTCACGCCTGTAGATGGCGCCTGGAAGCACAATAATATCTACATAATGATGCAGTTTGTAGGAATTAAGGCTTGCCAAAGATGAAAACTGATTTTATAATAAAATTTGTCACCAACTGGTTTCAGTTTATTAAAATGGTTGGTGGAGGTTTGTCCTCATATACAAATAATAATATAAATAATATAGCAAGCAATATAGTGGCCTAGTGGTTAGCACTGTTACAGTACCTTGCACCTCCAGGGTCGGGGTACGATTCGCACCAGGGTCTGTGTACATGGAGTTTACATGTTCTCCCTGCACTTGGCGGGTTTCCTCCAGGTGCTTTGGTTTTCTCCCACAGTCCAAAGACATGCAGATTCGCCTTACTGACGAATTGCCTGTAGTGTGTGAATGAGTGTGCGTGTGTGTGTACCCTGCAATGGACTGGAATGCAATGGACCTCGTCCAGGGTTGTACCCCATCTTGTGCCTTAAGTCTCCTGGGATAGGCTCCAGGACCAGTATACAGGACAAAGCGGTATAGAAGATGATTGAGTAAGTGAGTAAGAAATCAAGAACAAACACAAGAAAGAAAGAAATAGAGACATTAATCCTGAGCCCATGAGACAGGCATACTGTAGGCTGGAACTACTAAATGCTAGTTTAAGAAAGAAGCATTAGGAATGAAAATCAACTACTGACACATTTTATTTCATGTGAGTTGGAAATACATGTTTACTTTCTAAGTTTTAAAAACCCAGAATTCCTCAGACACAGGAGTTGTTCGTTTGAGCAGATGCTTGGTTTATTTCAAAAACTGCCTGGCCTCACAATGTTGAACTGAATGATTGAAGGTTGTAAATTCTGCTTGTGTTACATGTCTGTGGTAAATCAAATTGCTTGTATACAGTAAGTCCCCTACATACCAATATTCGAGTTACGAACTTCTAAGATACGTGTTCAATGCCTATTCAGTCGCGGATGTTAGATCACATGTCCGGCGTACATTATCACATGCATGCCGTGTGCATCCTAGGATGTCTGGAAGCGAGCGTAAAAGCATGATTTTAAAGAACACGGAAAACGTGAAGTATGTAGCCAATCGTGTTAGTATCCTAGTACCTGGACAATGTTTTTTGGGCTTACGGACGGATCTCGGAATGGAACTCATTTGTATGCAGGGGACTTACTGTATATGTCAATAATACTGTGCAACCGATCAGTCTGTATGTTTCAAATGAGGATGGCTGTCATGCGGCTGATCGCCATCACCCACGGTCTCCCTGACTTCGTCTGTCTGCGCGATGTTGTAGAGCTTATAGAGACGCTCAGCCAGATCCTCAGCTTCGTCTGCCCCCTCACAGCTCTTGACCCAACTCTGTGGAATGGCACTGATGCCATAGTGGGCACCTGCAATAGCTCCTGCCATGCATGCAATGGTGTCTGTGTCACCTCCCAGGGCTAAACTGTAGGCTATTGTCCTCTCTAGACCACTGTAGTGCTCTGGCAGGCTCTCACAAGGCTGTAAACAGTGCAACACACAGAAGATGGCTGTGGGCACAGACTCGAGGGCTGCAATCCCATTCCCTGTACATCGGAAACATGTAACAGTGTTACAAAACATAAACGTACACAATCGGAACTATAGTATACTACGAGGGTGAGTCAAATATTATCCTGCACTCTGTCTATATTAAAACTTCTATTGGCTGCACTGGCTTAATCAGCGCTTTCTGTTCAAGGTTACTGTCTCCCCATTTACTGCTGTGCAGGTGTGAACGTGTTACATCAGGTTATTTGTAACTGCAGCGCAAGCAAAAATGGATGCCCCACTTGTGATTTGTACGGAAGAAGAGCGGCGTGCAGTTATTCGTTTTTGTATGGTCTGAGGGTGTACGTGGTGTCAAAACAACAGAAGGTTTGGATAGCTGCAAACAGAATTTGGACCGACACTCTAAGGAAGGTGAACGTTTCTTAAAGAAAATCACTACTGGTGATGAGACATGGATACATCTCTATGAGCCTGAGTATGGAACAGAAACATCATCAATTGCTGACCAAAAAAAAGTTTTCAGGGACTCTCAAGGGCCAGTAATGGAATATTATCAGGAAAACGGTTCAACAATCAACAGTCCTTGTTACAGCGTGATGCTTATTGAAGAGCTGAAGCCTAAACTTCAAATTAAATGCAGAGAACTGCTACCTAAGGACGCTGTGATCTTGTATGACAATGCACATCTGCTCACTTCCGCCTACATTGAAGACACTCTTCAAAAAGAAAACTTAGTTTTGAGGTGTCAAAGCATCCTCCCTATAGTCTTGATTTTGCTCAATCAGACTTTCATCTGTTTTGTGTCCTGGAAGCAGCTCTGCTAGGATGAAGATTCACTTCTGATGAAGAAGTGAAGACAGCGGTGCATTCGTGGCCTGCAGATCAGCCTAAAACATTTTTTTATCTTTAATGAGGGAATACCAAAATTTGTTGACAGATGGACAATTGAAAAGTGAGATTATGTGGGAAAATTATGTATTTGTCTTTTCTAAAAGTTCATTTAACTAAATTCTACAGTTAGAGTGCGAATTATTTTAGACTCACCCTCATACATTCCCTTACAGATACAGCATGCATCACTCCAGCAGTGCTGCTAACGAGGATAAAAATAAGACTTCCCATAAAAAAGCATTAAAAAACCCCCACTAACCGAGTTCTGATATCACCTCCTCGATGCTCACGTTATTACGCTCCATAAGCTCTTTGACTTTGTGCAAACGTGCACAATATGGAAATTCAGCTAAATTAAGCCTGCAAAACAAAGCGGTTAGTGCATTTGTTTACTTAATGTAAATTCACAATTGAAATAAAACCCCTCCAGACCGATGAAATGATGACTCACACTTTGGCGTCACCGCGGGCTGCCTCATCTTTCTCCACTTCATCCATTTCAGAAATAAGTTTACTGATGAATTTTTGCGGTAAGGCCAGATCACCTTGGAGTGAAAAGTGAACAGCGAGTGCTTGTAGCACAGCGCCATTATAGCCCAGAGAGCAGGAATGGGTGAGCATTGCTCCAACCCTCGCGAACTGAGAGCGACAGAGAAAGCGGAAACAAAGACAGAGTAAGTTTGGTACAGAATCAGTTTTAAATCTGAATATACAATCATCATACATCATGGATACAGGAAGCTATAGCTTTGCATTTCTGAACATGTCACTTGTTTATGATCACCCAGCAGTAGACTCCAACATGGGCAGCACAGGCATCTGCCTAGGGTAGGAACCTGCCATGGATGGCACCTGCACATGGTGCTCCTGAAATCAAACACTAAATTTGTGTATCCATCTTTCTGCCCCATTAAACACCGCCACCTATTGGTTGCTGCCCCATTTCACAACAGCACATGCAAATCAACATCTGAGGGAATCAAATCTCTATTTGGTAAGGACATGTCATAGGCACAAACAGGCAATTTTGACCCTTTTCACATTTATATATAAACAATGCAAACAACTAAAACAAATGTAGTCATGTTGTTTTAAACTGCCATGGAAACAAGAAACCTACTTAGCTGAGCTTTCCTAGCATCATGACCGAACGCTGTGTCTGGCTGAGTGACTTTACGTTCACTGGTCGACTTAATCTCTCTGAATCAACAGTAACATTCTGTGAGTTTGAACTTTTAACATGATAAAATATTACAATAAGAACTAAAAAAAAAAAACATTACAAGAGAAAAAAGTCAGGAGGTTTTGGGCGAAACTCATTTTCAGAAATGAGTTTCACACCTCCACACATTATGAGAGCTCTCTTACATTTGACTGTGTATTACATTCAACAGGTCGTCTGGGCAACAGGATCACTGAGCAACTGAAAAAAAAAAAAGATTTCGGCCTGGCCCTCACCCTCTTCACGTCAGCGGCATTTCTGAAAGCGAGGGCAAAAGGTGCAGCTCTCATTGCTCCTCCGTTGCCGAATGAGCCCCGTCCACCGAACTGCGCACGTGCTGGCTGAAAGACGTCACTGAGCTGAGGCGACGCAAGCTTTCGCAGAACCTGAATTACTCCTGATCCGTAGCCACGGCCTGGAGCGTGGCTATACTCTTTTGCAAATCTGTATTGAGAGTCACGTAAAAGCGAGTGTAAACACAAAGAACAAAACTACTGCCTGAAGTTGAACTGTTAATAATCTTGAACCGATAATAATAATTACTGGAAAGTACCTGCGAGCCATATCTTGTTCATCAAAGCCCATCCTGGTCAGAAGAGAATGGGCTACACAGCGCATCATGGCAGTGTCGTCACTATACTGCAGTATGCCTGAGGAGTAGCACATAAAAACATACACACTCTCTCAATTCAATTACCCTTATTTCTGGAGGTGCCACTCAACAAACAGGAGTATTTTACCAGCGTACATGCTGGAAGGGTATCAGATCATGTTTAAATAATTTACTGAGCTAATTTGCTGGCACATGAATTAACTGAAAGTTTGTGAAGTTTACAGATACACAAACATCATGTATGTTAACACAGACTACATTAATGCATGCATTGCATATTATTATGTATATAACATATTAGTGTATTTGAGTCAAGTCTGTTATTATGAACTGATGTACAGCACCAATCAATTGTTGGGGACACCTTCTAAATCAATGTTTTTTTTTTGGTTTGTTTAGTGATTTTCTACATTCTAGAATAATACTGGAGATTTCAAGGCTAGGAAATAACACGTATGGAATTAGGTAATTAAGTTGCAACCACAGACATTAGCAAAACCCACCAATCACCATGATGAAACTGGCTTTCATGAAGATCATCACAGGAAAAATAAATACTATAAATCAGTCCATTACTGGTCTGAACTAAACCCTCTCTTAGTAACCGACTTGACTCAAACAGGTTAATACGTTAACACAATTAATGCATTAATGTAGTCTGTGTGAACATACATGATTTGTGTTCATATTAACAAGACCTCAGATTGGAGTTGTTATAAAGTTTTTACAGGGCATAAGTAGCAGACAAATCTCAATATCAACTGTTCTAAGGATTATTGCATATTTTGGATGCCTTCAGCATTATTTATATTTAAAAAAAAAATCAGAAATTACCAAGAAATTAGAAGTTACCAGGCCAATGTGATCTCAAGACACAGGATGCAAAACTGTGAAGAGATTTTGCATATAGAGTGTAAAACAGTTCAGCCCTGACGATGCCTTAAACTAATGCAAAAAAGCGACTAATAACTTGTCACTGAGTGACATCACATAGAGTGACGACATACTGTAGCATGCTTTTTCCAGCATCCGGGGCATTTTGCAGGTCTAAACATAATATTGTTGGTCTTTCACCTGCTCCAGTTAAGGGGTTGCCACAACAGACCATTCGATCTGCAAAACTTGGCACAGGTTTTAGGCCGGATGCATTTCCTAAGGCAACCCTCCCATTTTATGATTATGTCACAATGGTATTGGTATGTCACCTTTAATGCACGTGCCCACTGTCCTTCTGGTGCAATTTTATATGGATGGCACAGGTGTTTGGGCCCAATCATTTACTTTATTTTTCCATGACTGATCATGGATGTAGATAAACGTGTTTGTTTAGTTGATTTGATTTCGATATGTATGGGTTCTCGTGATTATTTATTTATTGTAACTGCCATATGAGTGTGAAATAAACTCTGAAACATCTGACATGGCCCAACATGCAGACAGTGCGTAAAAGCTACGACAGTTTTGACCCGACATTATATGTGTGTGTGTGTGGCTGAACGATCCTCACCGTCACCCTTTGTTTCATCCTCCAGTGCACTGAGGTGCTGGAGAACCCGGTCCAGTGGAACATCTTGAGCTCCTTCAAACTCGCCACCTACACAGTCCCCGAGCACTGCAGCGACCAGCGCGCCGCGGAACCGCGACAGCAGCGACACCGGAACTCCTGCTGCAGCAAACCGTGCTACCGCCGACATCCTTCAGCTAATGACTGGACCTCACACACGCGCACACCTCTCTTATTAACGAGTACACACACTCCAGCTTATATATGTACATCAAAACAGTGTTGTCATCTGCGATATTTCTAAACCTTTTCCTGTGTTGTCGTTGTGTGACCTGTTTACTTTACCGCACAACATCAAATATGCACGGCATTCAAAAATAATTTAATGAGTTTGACCGATTCTGTTGAAGGGTTTGTTATTTCTAAAGCATTGAAATGAAGATAAAATAACTTTGGAACATTTGGAATTTGCTGCTGAACGTAATAATTACGCAGGGTAAAAACACCACGGCCTGTTTACAACATAGTTTACGGGATTTAGATCACCAGGAAAATGATAGAACAGTATCCTGCGCAGATTCGCATCGCAGCTCATTCGACGTATTGTCGTCTAAAAATTAATGAACAATCTCAGGATTGTAAATTAAAATTACTTCAGTAAGGTTATCTTATACGTTTTGGAGAAATACTAGAATTAAATACGTATCCAGCGCTACATGAAATGAGCTCTGCGCAGATCGGACATTTAGAACACACCTAAACAGGCGGGTTTGTTTAAAATTCTACTCTGTCTAACAGACGCGTCGTGGGCTGAGCTAACTTATTGTTCGTTTAAAAGTAATCTAAATAATAAACAAGAGGTTACACTAAAACGTTCCCGAAGAGTAAGTTTTAATCTGATGCTTACTGCGCTGCGAACAAAAGCAACCCAAAGTTTGTTTGTTTTTCTTCATGGTGTTTAATGTTAGCATGCTAACTATTGTTGAACTAGCATTATGTTTTGTTAACTTGCTTTGCTCCAAGAAGTGATCGAGCCATTGCGCTTTCCTTCCAGGCTTTCACACTCAAATCCAGATCTCCCATCTTTCTTTATGGATCTTTGGGATCTAAATCCTCACTCAGTGACTCCAGCAGCAAAGGTCCTGGCGAGATGTGTAGCCTCAGGTACAATATCTCAGGTGAGCAGAAGGGACAGATCAGCCATAACATTATGAACATTGCTTAATATTGAGTAGTCATAAATTGGCCCTTCTCACAATACTGTAGCTACAGATATAATTTCTCGTGCCAATGCCACCTGGAAGTGGACAGGACATATTTAGGCAGCAATTGAACCTTTTTTTCCTGTAGTTCATGTGATGGATTTGAGTGACTTTGAATTGGGACAAATTGTAATGGCAATTTGACAACTTTTTGGCAAAAATGACAACTGGGTTTGAGGAACTCCAAAATTGTTCCCAGGCTGCAATGGTCAGAACCTACCAAAATGACTCAAGGAAGGAAAAGCAGTGAACTGGCAACAGGGTGGCCAAGGCTCACGGATGCACACGAGGAGTGACGACTGCCCCATGTAGTCCAATCTAATAGAAGAGCTACTACAGGGAAAAGGTTAATGCTGAATGCTGATTTTGATAGAGAGGTGTCAGAACACACATGTCCTCACTATTTTGGTGGCAAAAGGGGGACCTACTCAATCTCAGACAGGAGGTCATAATGTTATGGCTGATTGGTATATATGTTCCAATCATATGTTATAATGTGATCTATTAAAAAGAGAGAGATTTGTTTAAATACATCTAATTTTCATCTACAGAAAGAGCTTGATGATGTAGCACAAGGGCCAGAGATATTTTCCTCTCATCTGACTGAAACTGAGCAACTAAATAAAATCAAGCAAGAGATCGACCAGGTTGGGAAACATGAAATATTGTGTCTTGCTTTAGTAAATCTTTAATGCGTTCATACTCATGTTTACACAAACAGTCTATCAGAAATGCATGTATGTATTTCAGGTCAGTTTGGACTTGGAGCTCCTAAGACTTGAGAAAAACAGTGCAGATGTTACTCATAGTTATTATCTAAGTAAGTAAGTAATGTTCAATGCATTTTGCATTCACTCATTCTTTATTAGTGTGTGAATTTTCTTTATAGCTTTTTTTTTTTTAATTAGGCCAGAGATTTGCCTGTTTGCAACAGTTTACATCTCATCTTCAGGAAGTTCTGAGAGAACAGACAAGTTTGCGCCAAAGACTTATGAAACCTCTTTGCCAGCAGAACTTGCCCATACAGGCTGATCTTCATCGGTAAGAGAGCTTTACTCAGTGTCCTGGGTTTATAAGCAATATCACATGAAACTGCTGTACATCAGCTTGGCTGTTATGTGGTCGTAGACTGCCGTGCAATTTTCAGTAGTAAAATATTGCTTTTATACAACAGTTCCGCAAATGCCTTTTGTTATCAACAGATTGATTTTATTATTTAACCAGTTATTTCAACACATATCCTTCCGCAACTGACAGAACTATCCAACCATGACTAGCAGGGCTGGCGACAGATAATAATGGTAAAAGTAATTTTCGATTCTTATTTGTACCACAGTATGTAGCATAAGAGGTAAGGAGAATAAATGTTGGTGGAGATTCCTGTAAATTCCTGTAAAAAGTTTCTTTTTTAGTTTTAGTTCTTCTACGTATTCTGCTTTAGAATGTCAGTTCAATTAAATTCTAGGCTATGGGGTTAAATTCCCAATTAGTGTTAAATGGAAATCTAGTTTGCTATATAGTGTGTACAATCACATAGCACAGTACTGCCTACCGTACAGACCTACTTTGACTCATGCTTTGACTGACAGTGTAAGTTTACCATCCATTATAACCTCTCGTCCAATCAGATTACTTGTTGGAACTAACTGTTGTATAAAGCTAATTACAGTATATAGTGATTAGTACCCCAGTCCTACAATCACCGGCCGCATTTTTTTTCTATTTTATCCTAGATATGTGGTCACACTCATGACAATGGTGGTTGAATTCATTGAGACTTTGGAAATGAAAATAAACATGGTTCATTCAATTCCAACAGCTGCTGAGTCTATGCGTAATCTGGTAAGTACCATTAGTGCACCAGCAAAATGTAGCAGCAGCAAAATGTAATCTCTTTTGATCTGTTTATTGGTAAAAATTAAGCCTTTTTATGTTTAGCATGTAAATACTGCTGGTCAGACTTTTATATAAAATGTCCAAGTGGATAGAGTGAAGGCATAGGTTCATATCTTGCAGAAATATGATTCATATACTAAATAACACAGGTTGTTTTATTGCCTTTGTGTTAAGCGGAATGTTATGATGAAATTTAGTTATTTATTAAACATTGATTTTCAGCATGGATTTTTTATTATTAAGTATTTATTATTTTTGATAACATTTGGATTTTATGCTGAGACCATTTATTGTGCATTTGCTGAAATTGAACTGGGTTAAAAACTCCAGGTATGTTTTATGCTATATGGGGAAACCATATTCTATATGGGGAAACCATATTCTATATGGGGAAATGTTTTTTTAGACTCCCTAACAGAGAAACACCTTGTTGCAGGGTTCTCTGTGGAACCTTTAATAATATACTTATTAATAATTTAATCATAATTTTTCTCAAGGGGGGGGGGAAAGAGTAACTGCACCAGGGTTGACGGACTTCATACCTAGAACAGTGTTTAGTGTTTAATTTCATTTGACACGCCTGATTGGCTTATTAATAAAGCTTCATAGAAAAAATGTATTAGAAAAGCAACACAATCCTCTGTAGGGTTGTGGTCCTCCAGGAAACTTCTATCATATAGTCAAACGTCTCACTCTGCAGAAAGCACTCATCAAAAATGTCTTCAGCTGAACATACTGTTACCAGAATTTTATGTAAACAGTTATTTTATCTCTTAATCAGAATAATGGTATGACTAAGCTTCTGGCTCAAGTCACAGAGGTGGAGAGTCTGACAAAGCAAGTTCTTCAGCGGAGTGGCAAACCAGAGGACAACAAACCTATCTGAGGAAACGATTAACCTACAGGGCTAATCCAACAGAATGTTCGACATGATAAAGTGTAATTAATTAATCATTGCTTTATGTAAAATCTGCCAAATTCTTCAGTATGTGACCACTGTTGCCTCGTGCTTCCTCTGGAACTTGCAGTATAAATAGTTATTGAAATCTAAAACCAGGTCTAGAAGGAGAAGAAAAACAGTAATACACAATGTTTGTAAATATTTTATGTGTTGTATGAATGGTTTACTTGTGTGCCTTAATAGATAAATAAAATAACACTTTCTGTTTAAAAGATGGCCTTGCTTTGGGCTAAACTATGCATGGGCTTAATTACTACCATAATTAATTACATACATCTTGAAGACAACGTAAACTGATAAATTACCTGACTGTTTGGACCATCTGCAGATTAATTCTTTATGATAAGTTAATCTCTGCAAAATAATTAAATATACAGTACATGCCTAAGTCTCTCCTCCTGCATGTATATTGCACACGCACATACTATTATGACCGCCTGCCTAATATTGAGTAGTATGTCACTCTTTTGCTGCCAAAACAGCTCTGACCCATTAAGGCATGGATTCCATTAGGCCTCTAAAGGTATGCTGTGCTATCTGGCATTAAGTTGTCAGTAACAGAGCCTTTAAGTCCTGCTAGTTGTGAGGTAGCTATCATGGATTAGACATGTTTTTCTTGTACATCCCACAGATGCTCAGTTGGATTGAGATCCGGAGATGCCCAGTAGTCCAATGCTCCATTTTCCAATTCTAATGATCATGTGCACATTGTAGTCTCTGTTGGTATTGCATGCAGTGGTTAGCATGGGCACCTTGTCTGGTCTGCAGCTAGGCAGCCCCAAATGCCCCAAACCTTTCCATCAGGACCAGTAATAACTTTTTTGGGTGTTTGAGCTACAGTAGCTCTTCTTTTGGAATGGACCTCACCAGCTAGTATTCACTCCTCACTAATGATCCTTGGCCGCCCATGACTCTGTCACTCATTCACTGATTTTCCTTTCTTGGACCAATTTTGGTAGGTTCTGACCATTGCAGACTGGGAAAATCCCAAAAGAGCTGCAGTTTTGGAGTTGCTCTGACCCAGTCATCGAGCCACCATAATTTCGCCCTTGTCAAATCCTTACGCTTGCTCATTTTTTCCTGCTTCCAGCTCATCAAATTCAGCTACAAAATAATCCCTTGCTGCCTAATATATCCAACCCACTTCCAGATGACGCTGTAATGAGATAATCAATGTTGCTCATGTCACTTGACAGACGTCATAATGTTATGGCTGATTGAGGTATAAACATACACTGCATGTCAGAAATGGGAATATTGTTGAAAAATGAAAAAATATATATATAACTCATTTTTGTACCAATTTCAGTGATTACAGATCATGAAAATATATTTTTTAAATCCACTATATCAAAATATATAAACTTGAGCAAATTAATATCCATACAGTAAACAGTAATTACCATGTATCCCTTAGTCTAGGTTAGGAAATGCATGGGGAAGATTTAACAGTTGTCTAGTGATTTTTAGTAAAACTTTTGTTATAGATTTTTTTTAATTACTTTATTACTAAGTCAGTAACATTAGTAGCTAACTTCCTTATAAAACTGCACAAATTTTACGTGAGACTAATGGGGGTCCTTAAAGAGTTGTACACTAAATGCTGACTTTTTGTGAATGTGTTTGTCAGACACGAAAAGTGAAACAAGTTACTTAAATGGTCTTCACACCTCTGAATCCTCCTTGCACTAGTGCAGACATGACCTCGGGTTCTGGCCAGTTCTCTTTTCTTGACTTGTTCCTTTGTGCTTGCTGTTTCAGGTCCTCTAGTGACAACAATTTCTCAGTGATATTACTCTTTGTGCAGAGCTTTTGTACCTACATAGCAGCAGAGCAAGATGAAAATAACCTCCGATCAAAAATTATGCATAAGCAAAAGCCTTCTTGTATAATAAGAATGGTCTTACGTGTCAGAAATTAACTGTTATGCACCACACATACCTGTTCTGTTATCATGTTGCCCATACTCTGGTTCCTGTCTAGGCTGAAGCCATAGTGTTTCATCAGATTCACAATGTGCCTTTTGAAATAATAAAAAAAAGTTCATATAAACAATGTTTTCTTTCTAACAGATTTATCCTAACTTACAAACAAGTATTATACAGTACTTGAATCTGTTTTATAGTGATGTGCTAGACCCTTATTACATCTCCTTGGGTATAGTTTAGAGTTTAGTTACTGCTTTTTGTTACATGTTACTTTCTTGACAGAATTCCCTGCGAGTCCTACACTTCCTTACATTCTGCAGCTTATTTGCAGTTCAGACCTTTGAACTTGAGCATTGACTTCTAGGACAAGGCGGTCCTGAAGAAAATTCTGTAGATCAGGATCTTTCACCTCTACCATCTTCAAGGCCTCACAGGCAGCAATGCGGACACTGGGCTCCTCCTCATGTTGTAGCGCCCACAGTAAGAGCTGCTGCAGTGTGGCTGTCAGCCAACCAATTTTTACTAAAGCTGTATAAAACATTTAAGAATTATCCTGTGGATAAGGTTCCAAGCAGCAAGTTTTTTATAAATATCTTGTAAATTTATTATAATACAGTATGTGTTACTTGTATGATGAGGTGTGTGCTACCTGAATCAAACTCACCATTTATTGCTGCCACCTTCACATTACTCGATGGATCATTCTGCACTAACTCAAACAGTTGATTCTGGAGCTGAAAAAAACAAAAACAAAATGGCAAAATTATAAGACAATTTTACCTTGCCCAGAACATTTTCTGATTTATCCAGCCGTCTTTGTATGTACCCCTCCATCTCTAGGCATTATGTTGCTCAGTAGGGAATTACAAGCTTTATGGCCTCACCGTCTCATCTTTGATCATGAGCGATGCAGCAGTTGAACAGGCCTGTTTGCGTACAACAACAAATTCATCATTGAGGCAGCGCAAGAAAGCAGGCAGCAGCTTGGCTGTCATTATCTTCAGCTGACTAATAAGAACCAATGCATCCACCCTCCAATGTGTCGGACCCTCATGTAGTTTGACACTGCCAAGAGAATTCATTTACTTTTAAATCAAATCAAACCAATGTCAAACATGGCTGGGATACAATAATCTGTGGCTGTGTATGTTTTTGTGTGTCCCATGAGTTGGATACCTCAGCTCATTGTGTATGTCACTGCCTAAGCCCAGTTTGCCCAGAGCCTGTGCTGCTGCCTGACGAACCAAACCATTCCAGTCATTCCACATCAAGTACAGCAACTTGTTGGTCAGGTCCTAGATGAGACCAACAGTCATGAATCATTTTTTTATATCTTAGTGAAGCATTCACGATAAGCACATGTTTGGTGTGAACAAGATAGTACCTTGTTGATCGGGCATTTAAGCCCTGAGATAGTTTTGCAGACAAGAACTCTCTTTCTCCAGTCAGCACAGTTCAGTTCCTCTCCCAGCAAAGATCGCACTAGAACCTGACAAGAAGGAGTTCATTCTGGTTAAACTTGGTTGATATCTAAAAAATATATATATATCGTAACAAGATTGTGTTCTATTACTCATAACAGGTGAAAAGCCTACCACTGAGCCACCTAAGACCCTAGTTAATACTGTGTATCAAATTAAATATGGAAGAGGATCACACCGGATTTATCTTACCTTTAAAAGCTTAATTTTTTTCAAAGTCAACTTTAGTGTCTATTCTGCTACGTGTACAGTAAATACACATAGAGAATTGAAATTACGTTACTCTCAGTCCCCTTACAAGCAACACTAACTACAAAAATTTTAATGTAAAAGAACAAAATAGTGTTAAAAAAAAACAAACTAAGACTATCACAGTACTTAAGACAAATTACTTTCTGTCCTGCAAAAAGGGCCAGATAACACACAACTTAATGTTTTCCCCATGGATGTGAAGGTATACACACAATTACTCACAGTCTTGCTACTAATGCTGGCTAGTAGGGTGGTAGCCTGCTCTTTGTCAGATGAAGCATTGCTCAGAAAGAGCTGGGAGATCAGTCTTTCTGTTACTGTTTGACTGGCCTCTCCTTCTATCGCTAAACACTGAGCTGCCACCCAGCCATCTACTCCTGTTCTTGAAGAATCTGTGAAACGAGACATATGGACCCAATCAGAAAAGGAAGCATATATTCAATGTTTTATTACATTTGTTTTTAAATCACTTCATTCTCAAAGCTTAATTGCATTCATAGTACTATTCAGTTTCTATATATATATATATATATATACAGTGGAACCTTGGATTACGAGTGTAATTTATTCTGGAAGCAGGCTTGTATATATAAAAATACTCCCCATAAGTGTTTCCACGTATTTCCCCACAAGAAATAATGGAAACTCAAATTATTCATTCCACAGCCCAAAAAAAGAAATACATAAAAATAATTAATACAGAATATAAAGTAAAAATAAAACAAATTAACCTGCATTTTATCTTTAAAAAAAAAGTAACAATAAATCCTGATAGATAAGCGTTTCCTTTTGCGCGCGCAGACGCTGTGTATGTGTGTGGAATTAGCCCCTCCCCTCCCCTCGCCTAACACAGTGAACCAGAGAGAGTCTGATGGATCTTTAAGCAAAAGCCTTTCTTTTGCTTAACATGCGCACATACACTTTATAATAAACAGTACACGCTAGAAAGGACGACTTTTACACACACAAACACAAAATAAAAGATGTCTTGCGTGCACATGCGTGGTCACAGTGTTATAGGAAACAGTACATGCGTGCACAGATGTTGATTATACCAGTGAGAGTTGCACACTAAGACCCAGCAGGGGAGCCGATTACCCACAATTCCGCAGCGCAAGAGAGAGAAAAAACGTTCGCTCAGTTGTGATCATGTGATGCTCTGCATCAAAACAAGAAGCGCATGCGTGATACAGTACATGATACTCGGTACTCGTAAACCATGACTTGCTTGTTTTTCAAGTCAAAATTAATTAAAAATATTTGCTTGTCTTGCGGAATGTTATACGGAAAACATTTCTTATGATATATGATATGTATATTAATATACAAGTTTGTTACCAAACTTAAAGCAAAACCTGTGAGAATAATATTTTTACTTTTAAACATTTAAATTAGGTATTTAAATAATCTGTAAGATTACCATGTTGTAATGCTTTTCGCAGTATATCCTGAGCATGGGCGTTGGGTATTCGTATGGCATACTGGCATACTGCAGCAGCAAACTGAACTTGCTTCACTGGGTCATCAAGAGCAGACAGAAGCAGGGGTTGCAGTTCTGGAGGTATTGCCCCTACCTTACAGCTTTGACCGTACTGAGCTAACAAGAGAAGAAAGTCTGATGCTAGTAAAATAGCTTTTTTCTACTTAATATTGACCAGTGATTATAAAAAGTAGGGTAGGTTTACAAGTACTGTAATTTGATATACATTATGTGATTCAGTATTCACTGTTGAGTTAAGTCATGGTCACAGTTATTACCTAGACCTGTTTGATCTGAATCTGGACCAACTTCTGGTCTATTAACTGCTCTTGATGCACAAGTAGCAATAGCTGCCACTCGCACGTGGCAGTGCAGGTCAGTGAGATCCTTCTTCAAACTCTCAATAGTCACACTCTGCCATCTTGTTTCTGAAAAAAAAAAAAGAAAGAAAAATTCACTACAAAATCCTCACCAGCAGAGGTCTCTGTAAAGACACTGAATACTGGACAATCATCATTTATCTCATCACCGCCTCCCTCTATGCTACACATCCATGCTGGCCAGTACTGGATATGTATTAATCAGATTTGTATTAACCACATTGAACCTTTAGCAAGGACTGATTGAATAAACAGTGCTGATTTGTTCAGCACTATAATGCAAGCTAGTACAGGAACTCACTGATCTTCCGGGCATTTCTCCACCCCTCTACTGCATAGCGGAGGGATGACAGCTCTGGCATGGGACTGTAATGAATTGCCAGTTTGTGTACTTTTGTATCTTTTCTGTTGTAATCAGGAGGTTTGAGCCCCAGCTCTGTAGCAGGGTCAGCCTTGGTGGGTAAACCTACCCATCGCCTTACTCCCTTCTCCAGTCTACCCATTTCTGCAAAAGGAAAAAAAAAGCAGGTAAACAAAGGAATACTAAAATAGGCTAAACTCACAATAATATACTTCAGGCTATGCATGTTCTTCATGCAAATGTTCACAAAAATGTATAAATGGCCAAAAACACTAACCTTTAGTCACACTTAGCAAATCAGCTGTACGGAACCACATTTCTGGGCCACATGGAAACATTATCTGGAGGTTTTTTTGGTACTCATCATTGTTGTCCATGATGATGCGGTCTTTATTCTTTATGCCTGGTTGATGCACTTGTTTAGCTATTCCTAGAGATCAATTAAACTCTCAGTCTTTCTATGTGACTTGCACCCTTACTTTTCACAAGATCATTATTCAAGGTTTATGAACTAAAGGAATAAAGTCTATGTAATACCTGTGTAGAGTTCCAGTTCAAAATTATTCACAGTGTGATAAACATATTTTCCAGCATGTGTGTTCAGCCTGTCCTGCAAGCAAGGCAGCTTAGGGGTCTCCATATGATTTATGGCCACATTATCTCCTGTCTTATTGATCCTGCATTGTTCATCTGTGTACAATGGTGAGACACTGTAACCTTGCCTCCTGTGAGAAGAGTTTAATTAATTAAATTTTTTATTTCACATAGACAATATATGGCCAAATGTATGGGGACACGTGAGATTTGACCATCCTATTTCAAAACCTTTTTTGCATTAATATGGATTTGTTACCCATTTGCTGCTCTCACAGTCTTCAGTCTTAAATTATCACATAAATGGTAAATTATGTTTTTTAAGGAGATCATGGAGGGGCATTGGCATGCTGGAACAGGTCTGTGCCTTTTAGTTCCAGTGAATAGAAAACTTAATAACACATCATCGAAAGACATTTGTGAGTTTCCATCTTTGTGGCAACAGCACAGGGCCAGGGGTAGCGCAGTGGTTAAGGCATTGGACTACGGTTCGGAAGGTCCCAGGTTCAAATCCCACTACCACCAAGTTGTCCCTTAAGGGACCTTGAGCAAGGCCCTTAACCCCAACTGCTCAGATGTATATTGAGATAAAAATGTCGCTCTGGATAAGGGCGTCTGCCAAATGCCTAGATGTAGATGTAGCACATGAGAATCAAAATCAGGTGACCACATACATTTATAGCCATATAATGTACATCCTTTATGTTAGTTCATAAAGACTTCTAATCTTAATATCTAATATTGGCAATTTGCTTTTTAACTTCTGGTAAATTACAATAAACTATAAATGCTTAAAATGTATGCTGTGTCATTCATGAATAAATTGAAGATTGGCAAAGCAAAAACTGGTCTAGCACAGAACAAATAAAACACTTCAGGATATGTTGTTATGAGAAAAAAAAATCCATTTCGGTAATCACACCAATCCATCAAGGATTATTTTGTATAACAGCATGCTGTGTTTCTTTTCTTACATAAAATAGTTGATTGTGACCTGTATTTACTTGCCTGTAATAAACTGGTAGTGGTGTCTCAGGTTTGCTGGTCTGCAGTGCTCTGAATTCTGCCCTGGATTTGGGAACGCTGTCAGTTACACACTCGGTTACGACACACTCATCAGTGACACTGGCTGACCCATTCTCATCTTTCAGCAGTAACTGCAGCCTTGGTTTAGACTTAGTTGTATTGTTGGTCAGCTTCTTCAGCACAGACCTATCTCCATTGCTTGTACTGCTCTGCTCTTCTTCCTCTAATTTGGTAGGGAACTGACGATTTTTACCATGCACATTTAAGGCTCCACTCGATCCTACCCTTTTAACTAAGTTGAATGTTCCACCATGGTGGTAAGGCACCATACTAGAAGACTTATTAGTGGTCAGTGTATGGTGGAGTACAGAGTGTACTGGGGGCAAGGCTTGTAAAAACGGAGTCAAAAAGCGTCGAGTTTGAGCTTGGCACATTAATGCTTTTGTTCTTTCTTGTTTTCTGCACTTAGATCTGTTGCTTGGTGCCAATGGGCCGGAAGCACAAAAAAGCCAGCTGAAGTCAGCACTGCTGTATGAGATGTTGTCTGGTCCCATCTCCCACATGACTTCTTGAGAGAAAGTTAAACCCTCAGAAGCATTAGTAAGGAGCCGCCTGTAAAGCTGCTCCCTTTTGCGAGAGAGACAGCGGTCCATGCTTTTTAACTTTTCCTGTAAATCCATGGGAAGTTGAAGGCTAGATACCAAGCACAAATCAAGAGTTACTAATGTGATGATATGTACTACAGTTAATGCATAAGCTACGATGACAATGCTGACATTGCTCTGATATACTTAGATAGAGTATACTGTATATTCCCCTTATTCCCATTATGTTATTCATCATTCAAGCCCCTAACTTTGTTTACTGTTTGTATAGTTTTATAGCTTTGACTCCTCTCATTTTGCAATTGTCTCAGATAGGGCAAATAATGTGTTTGTGCATTTGATCAGTGATACAACATATACACTATATGGACAAAAGTAGTTGGCCAAACCTGTTAATTATTGAATTAAGATGTGTCAATCAGGCTGTACTGTATGATATTTCTTTGTCAAAAATGAATCAGCAGATATTTTGATAACAAATAGACAAAGAGAATATACTAAAATCAAGATAAGGAGATTGAATTGCACTTATAGTTTCCTTAAAACTGTAAATAGAAATATCAAGCACTTGTTTCAATTTAATTTTATCATGTTAATGTCGAGCTACTGATATTTGAGTATTATAATGCCTACATTTGTGGGGGAAATATATTAGGTTCGCACACTTGCTAAATATATAACACCATCGTATCTTTAAGTTTCATTCAGAGTGTTATAAGCTACAAGACTATGCCTTATAAAATAAAATATAGAATAATTACTCACTTTAGACGGTTACCTTGTAGAATATAATGAAATGTTTTTGGCTTTTTATGTAGTTTAATGCTAATGCAGGCTCATTCAGTGATTTATGCTAGCCCACGACAGAAGTTACCATGGCGACAACTCGCACGCGACGGAGTTCCACTCATAAAACCGAGTATTTGCGATTATAAACTCCGCAAGTTTTCTTTTGCTAATTTACTTTTTAACTTTTATGTTTTTTACTCTCGCCGAAAAAAAAAAAAAAAACTAGACAGCTATAAACACCATTAGACCCAGTTTGGAGTTTGGGTGGTGAAGGAGTCTCATAACACAGAGCGAGTTAGACAGGCTGTTTAAACTGTCTAGTGACAACTGCATCTAGCCTGTGAGGTTCCTCTTCATATCCTCAATGTTTCCCTTTAAGGATATTTATGACCAGATAAAGTTATTATATCAATCTTAACATATCACATGTCTGGACAAAGCTGATTTCTATTTTCTCAAACAGTAGGTGAAAATATACTGTAAGATATATATATATACCTTAATGTGCATGACCTTCAGGAAGTAATCATGCAGGCATGTATCTAACAAGTAAATAAATACAAGCGCTATACAAATAAAATTGAATTGAATTGAACAAGTGACACCAAAGTGCTGCAGACGTTTTGATGGATCCAGCAGGTTTTGAGGACTAAAGGATTTTATACTAAATATTGATTATTGTATAAAAATATAATTGGATAAAGTTATATGTTTATGCAATTGTACTATTATACAACAAATGACACTTTAATAATGACTTAAATATATAACATTATCTTGTCATTATTAAAAAAAAATTGAGAATCTAATGAAAAACATTTACAAGTCTTTATAAGCCTATGCCGTTGTGCAGACAAAAAATTAGGCCTATGCATCCACTGCCTGGCCAAAAAAAAGGTCTCCATTTCAGAACAGTCAAATTATTGGGCTGCATCAAGAAAAGAAAACAACTGAGGAGAGTTGAAATTACTCGAACTGAGTTATGAAGCCTTCAACATATTATAAAAACCTGGAATGATATTGCTGAAGAAATGTGGTCAGAAAAAAAAAATTGTGAATGGAGATCACTGAAACTATGGTGAGGTTGCATGGTAAAAACAAATCAACAGCAAAAACCATGGTGAAAGTAGGAGCATTTCCATACACCAACAATGTAATGAGAACTCACACAAGATTGGAAATAAATTGCTTGATGAATCGTTCACCGCTGAACTGGGCACCACATTGTGTGCTGTAATCAAAGCTAAAGATGATTGAATGAAATCTTAGAGCGTGCGGCTTTTCTTCTTTTTTTTTCCCGCCAGGTAGTGTATATTGGCTAGTGCAGTGTACATATTTTCATTTTTATACTACTGTTGATTTAATAGGTTATTTAAAGCATTTTTCACGCACAATTTTTTGGTGTCATATTAATTGGAAATCAAACATAGAAGCGGTGGAGACAGAAAAGATTGGATTCAACTTGCAAAAAAAAAGTGCAATTAGATTATATTAAACATACTTATAATAGCGAATTAGCTCAGCTACTTTCTGGTCAATGACATGAGTATAATGGAAATGACAGGTTTCTGAACAAAATAATGTGCTGTTGCACCAGACTATTTAGGCAGTAATATGCTAACTGACTATATTCAGTTCGCTGTTGAAAGAAGGAAATTATATATGACACATCACAGTCAAATGAATTATACTGTACAAGTAATTCTTTCTGGCACCACAATCAGCAAGTAGTCAAACAGCACTGTGGCTACTTGACGAACTATATAGGAAACTATTACAGCAAAGTGCTAACACATTCATGAAAACCCAGAAGTTCATTATAAATAATTAAACATTATTGTATGTTCTAAATAATTTCCTCACAGTGTGTACACAGTGATATTTTCAGTCATGAGATCACTGTCAGTCAGTTGTCAAGGTTCCACTCACATATTGTTGTAAAATAAAGTCTGTTACAATGTAGACTTTCAGGCCATTAAAGGTCATTGTAATTTATTTTCATTCTTAGTTTTGTCCCAGTATGATATTACATTTTATGTTTTAATTAGTAACAAGAAAGAATTCATTAGCCAGTCTTGCTAGCCTAAAAGCCAGCCACATGTCTTGGAAAAGTTATATGTAAAAAGAAAAGAAAATGGATTTGTAAAATGCTTTAAAACGCATGTTTTTATCTCTATAGCGCTTGGGTTAAGAAGACATATATGCTGCTTTATCATTGATATCGATTATATACTGTATTTTATAATCATGTATACTGTACACACATTGACACATGCTATGCTTTTGTTAATTAGTGGCACAAAAATGTAGGCATTCTCAGGTCCTGCTTTTACATTAACTTTGAACCAGTATGTTTCTTCCTAGTGACTCAGTGTATGCACAAAATCATTTATAGTCAGGCATGGCAAAAGACTAAATGTGATTTTTGAAGTCCTGAATACAGAGCATTTTGCCAAAAATGACCATTGTTAAAAATGCTATACAAATATAATTGAATTGAATTGAATGGAATTTAATTACTCAGAGCATCATCTTTATTGATTGGAATGTACAGAAAGTATTAAAAAAAAAACTTACAATGTATTTTGAAAAAATATTGCTTTAAACCTTATATCCAAAATGAGTGTTATCAGTTGTCAGTGATAATTTCATTATCATACCATATGAAAGCAAAATTTCTTTTTCATTTAGCATATTTGCACATTTTACATTAATATTAAAATTCAATGTGTAATTAACCAAAACAAAAGTTTTCAGCATATTAAATTTTTAAAACTTGGACAAACATTTCAATAAAATGTAAATCAGAATAATGTATGTACTATAATGCCCTGCATTTTTGCTTCACTGGTGTATTACTAACAGAATTCTCCTTTTTTTTTTTTTGATTGCTCATTGAATATTTCCTTTCATATTTCCTTTAGCTACTTTTTTTCTGCACAGCAAATTAAAAAAGTGTGTTGAAGTTAAATAGTGTAGGATCTTTAACCTGAAATTAAAATGTGTATGAAAACATTTGATGTCTCTGGTAAATGTATAAATTTTCCTCTAAATATTCAGTCATTCTTTCAATATACATTCCATCATTTCATCTTGTATGATTTTATAGGGTTAAATTATTTTGATTTTCCACAGCGGATGATGAATATGAAGTTCTTTTCCAAGCAATTCCATCATCTTTTACATAATGTGTGATGCACATGTTTATTTATCTGCCCCACACGGTTATTTAATAGATTTAAACACTTTTAGTTTGTTAATCATTCACATTAAGGACTTGGGGTATAATCACATTCAGTAAGAAGGTCATCATTACATATTTTTCTCTGAGTTCTACTAAGTCTGAAAAATCATTAAGAACTCTTTTAGATCACCATATTGGATGGGTAAAGGCAGGATGCATATAATTAAAGAGCAGTCTCCAAACAGAGGGAGTTTCTTCGAACATAGTATCTCCTCACTTCTGAAGGATCTCCGCATCCCTCTGTCCTGTGTACAATAAGGACAGGGAAGAAACGGGCATCCTGGTAGTTGGGCGGGCTGTTATTGAGTGCTAGTTGGCTGGAGTATGACCTGCAACCCTGTTCTTCGAGGCAGCATCGTTCAGTCAGTGTGCTGCTACGACTCCTCCATAGCCCCACCGTGTGCCTAGATCCATACATTCGGCACAGTGAAAAACGGGAGGTGTCTTGAGACACGCATGAATGGAAAGTGTGCCGGGAGAAGATAGAGGAACAACTTGAACTGGTGCCAGCCCAGTTCGTTCCTTCAGGCTGGCCGCAACGATCACAGTCATGCACCATGGTGCCATAGCTCTGGGTTAAGGAGTCATCTAACAGAAACCCATCTGATACTCTAATGTCACCTTGTCCTGGCCTAGAGTTCCCCAGGTTCATCAACATGGCTTCAGAGTAACTAGGGATAAGCTGGCGGTTTGAGCGAATATGCCACTCCAGCTCTGTGCTGTCTTCAGTTTCCCCTCTTGGGATAGTACAACGACTATTCCTTGTAGATGGGTGCTCATCTGCAGATGGGCTACTGTTGTTGTACTCAAGCCCAAACAGCTTTTCTACCTGGTAGTGTACATAGGCTGTCCGATACTCTATCCAAACCCGCAAGGGCCAAGATAGCATGAGGATGGCAGCCAACCAAAAGGCAACCTGAGAAGAGTACCAGGGTAACTGGTCAGGATCCACATAGGCTATAAGGTGTTCTCTGAAATCAACATTTTTAAGCTGCATGCCTTCCCGTGCCTCCATGTAGTCATCCAAGCCCTCAATCTCTGAGAAGAATCTAGACCGTTGGTTGAGATAAGCATTCTCGGGACCTGGTCCTGCAAAACTGAAGCACTTTGTAAAGCGTAACCTTGTAGCTGGATGACTCTCCAGGCCACATAGGTCCCGTGAGATGTCCTTCACTCCACAATTACTGTAGTCAAACTCACTTTCTACCACTTGTGTGTTGACCCGCTCATGGTAGACCTGCGTGGTGGTGTAGGCATCTCCATTCCGATAGCGTGTGACTTGCCGGGTCCTTCGTACAAAATGGTAACCAATTGCCTTCCACCACACACATGGCTGAGCCTGACGCATGCGTAACACCCTTTCATAGACACTGTCAACATTGGCCTTGTACTGGAGCTCACTGCGGGCACGGCAGTGCCAGCACTCCATTAGGTAGACTGCATAGAGCATTAACAGAAAGGCAATTGGGATGTAGAAGTATCCGTCAGAGCAGGGGCTTTCATGATAAACCATGGAGCGCCCTCCTGCACCTCGCACAGAGTTTACAGAGGCAGTCAGGGATGAAGTACTGGATGAGTAAAAGTTTAACTTGGTGACACGAGTGAACTGGCACCAGGCCACAGCTCCAAGGCAGCTGTACATGAGCAAGGAGAGGAGGAGACAGCGCCAGTGTGTATTGCGTCGCATAGATGCGCTCAGGGACTGTTTTACTGGTCTTTGCTGCAGAAACAAGAAGACGAGAGAGAGAGAGAGAGAGTGAAGTAGATGCTTTAAGGAATATAAATCGGGCTCAAGTGTTGTGAACTAAAAAAAGCTGCAAGACAAGGATGGATTTGATCTTTTAGAAATCTCACAAGGGAGAACTAGATTATCACAGACTGTTCAGGGATTTGAGCTGAAAAGCATGTACAAACCAGGCTCTGTTTGCCATGAGGATTGTGTGTCCCTTATTGCTAGGCTTGGGACAACTAACAATTGAATTTTAAAAAATGGCAGTCATCAATAGATTGTGATGGCTATAAAATTAGATAATGTGTATATAGCTTTAACACAGACAAAAATAAATTGCATTTTATCTTTTAATATATTTTAAATTTAGCCTTTTCAGTAGTTCTATACAGTATCAATCTATGTTATTGGACCATAGGAAGATGCACAATATGCATCCTAAATTCCTTTGGCTATTTTTGCCAAACAGACACATTTTTGAATATCTTCACTTCAGTGATCAAAAATGACCACTTGCATATTTAGTGTTGGTGATCAAGGCTAACTATATAAAAATGTAAAAAGTCTTTGCAAATGCAAGTATATACACTTTTATTGATTTTTATTTATTTATTATTATTAAATAAGAGAACTAAATTCTAGCAACCAGGAGCTTCAGCCAGCTTCTAATATATTTTCTGCTATAACGATGTGGGCATTTATTTATTTATTTATTTATTTTATTTATTTATTTTAAATCACATGATGGCAATACAGAAATGAATAGTTTCCAAAAATCAACTAGTGTTATCTAATTTTCATAACTGTAAGGCTGATCACTTGAAACTTAAGTTAAGTGGACATTAACATAAATATATAGGTAAATAATTTATAAATAATAAGGTTAACTTTGAAAGTAACTTTGAAAGTTATATTAATGTGAAAACACAATTAAATATACGTGTAGATGAGCAGAACATGCTCGAATATATTCAATGAATTAATACAGTATAATATTGCTCTTAAATTTAAATCTGTGCTGTGATCATACAGTACTGTATGTGTGTAACTGGAGGTTATTTAACACTGAAAACGAGTCTTCTTTAATAAATAAAATGAAAAACAATGGACCAGAATGCGTTTCAGAATGACAGCTTATTTACGTAAATATAATGGGTTTTACTGCAAAACATTATAAATGGCATTTCTGATTTTTCACAAAAATCTGTTTGTAATCAAAACCTGAAAATCACTATATTCTGTATATCCTTCTTTGCAAAGCTTTGAAATATGAAAACATAATGCGGCCCAAGAAAGCCGATCTCTTCTTTCTGAAAATGTGATCAGTAATTAAACTACAAGCTATGCTGAAATTGCAGCAGAGAATAAAGAAATATGTTCAATTAACCGTTGGAGATTTTTAAGTTAAGAAAATTTACATTTACACTCAGTTGACTGCCACTGTATTGTTACCCCCGCAGTCATGGACTTCTATCATAAGACGTTCTAGTCATCCATCACAGTGGTAGCTCATGGTGCATTATAAATTAAAAATTTGTTTTTATTGCTTTTTATGATATTCAACAATAAGATTTGTGTACCTCAAATCTCAAAACTTTTTTCCCCAATTTTGTGCCAGTATGACACTAATGTAAACTCAACCATTTGCATATTTATATGGCCAAAAATAAAACTGTAGGCTGATTTATCAGTTTGGGCAAAACTGTGGGAGGTGGTGTTATAGTGTTTTGGTAAAAAAATACTAAATTTACACTGATATGATATGATATGATATGATATGATATCATGCATAAAATATTAGTTTTATAATCCTTTTGGTATCTTTTGCAAAAACATCTTATTTTGCAGTGAGAATTATAAATAAATAAATAATATTACTGCTACATAGATAGTTTTATATTTTACATAATGTAAAAGTCAGTTTTGATCACAGGAAGAAATGACTATTATTAGTAATTGAGTGTCAGATTTAGAAGTGGAGCCATGATGTATAATCGTTGAAATTAGCCAGATGATTAATATTGACATTTCAAGAGCTCACAAATGTCTAAAGAAGGACATAATGATCCATCATTAAGAAGGATCCCATATGAAACAGAAAGTCACATGTGTAAAATATTACACACTCCTGGAAAATACCTCACTTCCCTTACCCAGAGCTAAGTATTTATGAAATAATTATAATCATACAACATACACAAAGCCTTTCATGTAAGATGTATGCCTACAGTACATCGACTATATATAAGGTAAACCATAGATGTGTCTTATTTATACATCTCAAAACTCAGGAAGGCATCATTAATAAAATAGATTAGGCTGATGTTACACTAAGGAGTTCAGTCAAATGCTCCAGTTATTCATCTGATCAAAAATAAATAAATAAAAGAAAAGTGTCTATATGAAATAATTGATACCTAACAAAATAACTTTGTTTTGATAGATGGAGCCAGAAACATTTAAACAAATCACAAATGTATAAATGTATGTATGTATGTAGTTATTTATTTATTTGTGTGTGATAGCTTAATTAGGCAAGGTGCAATCTACAGTAACATGTCTCTAATATCAGCATTATCACCTTTATCACCAGGGTTTGCTATCTATAAAATGCATATTTCAAGCATTTTTATTTTACATTTGCAGCGATGGATACTCGGAGTTCATCAGTCCAGAATGCAGGTTCACACCCATCTAGTGCATGTAATGTGAAAAGGGCAGGCAGTGGCCCTCCACTGTATATTATTTGTTAAAGTAATCTTGGTGTGCACATCTCCAGCATGTAATGTAGTACTGGGAGATAATGTGCCCTTTTCTATACCAAAAGATTGCAAACCATTTCAACTTTGTCCATTATAAATAAATAAATAAATAAATAAATAAATGATTTTAAAGGTCATAAGCTGTGTAATGGAGTAAAGGGAAGATATGAAATGTGATATGCATTACAGAGCCAGCAGTAGTGCAGAGAATATAGGGATGTTTAAAGACAACAAAATTTATATCCTTAATGTTTTGGGTCTTTCTTACTATTACAACAAAATACCCATTGCTATTCCAAAACATTTTTAATTTTTATGCTTTTACATTCCACGAGATTTGGCTTGAAAGTGTTCTTGGACCCTGACCTATTGTACTAGAACAAGGATATGTTTTCATAAAGAAAAAACACTTTCCTAGTAGCTCTGGATACAGGCATCTGCTAAATGCACTGATTGTAAATGTGACTTACTTACCAGACCTGTGCACGAGCACTGGTTTTAAATGTAGATGTTCAGAGTGGACCCTATCTTTAAGTCATGTTGGATTGTCAGTGTACATATGAATAATTTTAGCTTCATAATTTTGGCTTATTAAGAAATTTTAAGAGCTTATTTAAGTATTAAAATTTGATCTTATGTGACACAGGCGTACAGCAAAGGATTAAAATAGGTATCAGCATCAATGACAATCAATAATTCTGGCATTTATTATCACAGAGAAGAGAGCAACTTGAGAGCCTTAAGTGCAAGTTATAATAAATAAAGAGCATAAATTCAATGTTTCTTGTAGAAACAATTCAACAATAACTACAACACAATACAAACTCCACATGAATTAAACCGGTAAAGAAGGAATGAGGCGTGCAGGTTATCTCACCTCCTCTATCATATATAGGCTGGCCGGTGTTTCCGCATCATCATTGGGCCTGTTCAGCACTGTGTCCTCTGCTCTCCTATCAGCCTCCACTTCTGTTGACATCATCCTGACTGGACATTTCAGTCAGCTCAGCAGCTGGACCTCAGAGACCCTGCTTTCCTTAGGGAAATCGGCTCTGTGTACACTGCTGAGCAGCACAGGGTGGGAATGGCGGGAAATCAGCCAAGGCGTGTGGAGATCCCACTCTGGGAGATCCCATTCGGTCAGACAGCGAGGGGAGGAGAGAGAAAAAGGAGGAGGAGGATGGTGGTGCTTTTATTCCACACTCCAGCCTGCGTTTAGAATTTAATTCACTTTCCTTCACTTACACCAGATTAGTGTATTATCTGAATGGAAACTATTGTACAAAAGCTAATGCAGATGAACATAGGTGTAAAGTCAAACTGATATAACTGCAACACTTTGTTGTTGTGTTCTACTAAAATGAATTCTATTTAACTTATTTGTTCCTGCAGGATGACTACAACAGTTATTACCCTTTAGGCTGACACCCATGTTAAATTCTCAGTTCTGATTGGTCAAAAGATCTTGTTTAATTTCAGCCCGCAAGAACTCATAATTCAAATCATATGCTTATATTCCTAATCGTTTCTATGGTAATAACTCATTCATTGGGACACATATAGTGAAGGAGTCTTCAGTGTCAGCATTTATAATGATTACTAACCTTTACATCACAGGAGCGTCATTAGGAAAGACGATTAGTTGCACTTAGTTGTGGTTTTTCTGTAATATGAAAGTTACATTTTGTTTTATTAACAGAGAGAATGATGATGGATTAACTATTATAGCTGTAGTATCATATGAGATAACAGACTCTAAATTCTCTCACAGACATTTCTTAAAATATTAAAGGTAACTTATGGTACTCGTTTTTAAACAGTGTTGCCCTACGTTTTAGACTTCTCAAAAACATTTCTAATAATTTTCCAGCTGAAATTCAACTCAGATCTGACAGGCTTGTTTTTTCCTTCCTGTTTCACTCCTTTTCCAAACACACTGTTTCAGTGTCTGTCACTGTAAATGAACTGACCCCAAAACGTCCCTTTATGGATATGCGTTTTCCTAGCCAATTAGAATGCAGAGATCTAAAAATGTCCATGTTTGGGAACTAAGCAAATACTTTTCCACTCACACACATTTCTGACAAACAAAAGGGGAAAATAAATGTAAAAGTGTTAATTCATGACCTGACATCCTCAATATTTTGTGATATAAAAGTAAATCAAAATTAAAGGCAGAAAAAGGTTGGTTAACTGTTAACTACTCACCTATCCCTTCTTAAGAGCTAAAGAAGGAGTCACTTGTGGAGACGGTGCTCCACAAGTGACTCCGACTGCTTTAATATCTACGAAACATCGACAAACTCAATTTAACATTTTGCAGTGGACATACTCCCCAAAGACTTCTTATGTTAAATGTTAATATATCTTCAAAGTGTCAAAGGCATACATTATATGAAGGAAATCTATTACATTTGCTTTGGAATTGTCATGTCCTGAAAGCTTTTGGGGAATATATAATTGATGTTTTGATGAAATACCCCAATTCCTTGTGACCCTAGAATTTGGATATTGGGGATATTGAGATACGGAATTATTAAACATTTCCAATCGTACAAAAATATTTCATCCTTCAGGCTGCAACTGAAGGAAAGAAATGCATATTAAAGAACTGGAAATCGACTCACTCCCCATCAAGGAAGCAATGGATCAATGAATTCACATCATACTGCAGTCCTAAGAAAATACTTATCAATGTTAGGAAATCACCAAAAACTTTTGAAAAAATCTGGGGCTCATTCTTGGAGCACCTACCATCTATTAAGGTAAATTAGATGCAGGGGGGATTTTATGTATGTACTGTATATATAAGTATATATGTATGTATGTAAGAATACATGTGTGCATATTATTATCACCACCACCCCCCCTTTATTTATTTATATATTTATTTATTTTAAAAGAAAGGGGAAAAAGAGAGAAACAATATGTACATATTGTTACATGTACAGTATATATTATGTTTTACGTATTGTTTTTGAAAAATACAGCTATACAAAAAAAAAGAGCTCAAGAAAGTAACTGCTAACTAAAAAAAAAAAGCCTGGGATTTATACATTAATGTTAGTACAGTATGTGCCAGTATTTACAGTACTGAAATGAAAGGATGAAAAATATTATCTTGTTGTTATCTGTAAATGTATTTCTCCTGAAAGAAACTAACATACTAACATTTAAATGTAGTGTCATTCATTAGTAAATACAAATTTTATTTATGTTTGTAATCACAATCACAGTGATTGGAAAGTAATCCATGACAAAGTGTGGCATTGGTGTGATATAATAATAACAACAATAATAATAATAATAATAATAATAATAATAATAATAATAATAATACAATTAAAATTCATTCTTGATTCTGAAAAGTTATTGGCATTTTACAGATATTGATTAGACTAGAGGTAATATCACATTAATTAATTCATTCATCCATCCATCCATTCATTCATTCACCCTCTATACCACCCTGGTATAGTACACCCTGAGTGGCATGCCAGTCTACATTGCAATCTTTTCTGATATAAGAATTTAGTGATCTGATGTTAGAAAAGATAAAACCTATGGAAATATTTACCATTAGAACTGCGTTTGTTCTTAAAGGAATCCAATTCAATTTCGTTTAATAAAGCACGAGGTTATAAAAGGAGGCAGACTTTTATTTTGAAGTGTAACTGCAACTCACGAAGACAAACCGGAAGTGGCTTGAACATGGTTGCATGTGGACTCTTAGCAAGTTAACTGCCTTGTATTTGTTGTAAAGAAGACTGTATAAAGTAAATAGCTGTTTTTCTATTGCCATATTTCAAACGTAATGCATTTTGCGGAATAATTATTAATGAACTCTCATAGCTCTGTGTTTATGTACATGCTTTATTTTTTATTTTTTTGGAGCGATAAATTAGAGCTACTAGCTTTTAGAGGCATCTCTAGAGACAGAGGCAGAAGAGCTCAGAGTGACAGGAGAAAGGTTAAATCGTTGTTTTAGTTTGTTATGCACGAAATAAGATCTTATTCTGAACGTTTTTGCACTCTTGTGAGTTGTAAAGCATGTCGTATTCCTAACGCCTCCTGTTACACGAATACTGTACAACTAATATCTGTGTGTGATTTAGATTCTATACCAGTGTAATATAATAATATACAGTTGTCATAGTTTAATGATTTATAATTGAGCTTATGTAGATGATCATAAGTTATTTTTTAGAACATGGTTCCTGTGAAGGCATCTCAGGGAGTTTTTCCTGCCACTCATTCCCATTAGGGATCTTATTCTTCATCAGGATTATGGTTTTTGAATAAAGTTATTATACTGTATTTGGCATAGGCTGGCCTGTGTAGTCCGATCCAATAGAACATCCACTGTAGCTTAAATTGGGCAAACGATTAATGCTGGTTATAAAAAGTGTCATAATACACAGATCATTACTGTTTTGGTTGTAAAGATGTGGACCTACTGAATATTAGGCAGGTATTCATAATGTTATGGCTTATCAGTGTAAGTAGTCTGAGACACAGCTTGTTTTCTTTTTCTTCTTCACAGCTTTGGGGATGTTACGCCGCCCCAAACCCACAGACTCGGAGTCTGACCTGCTCAAGGAGCAGGAGCGCTTTCTAGCCTCTAGGAGCTCACCTGCAGCCAATGTGACACGCAGGGCAGATAAGCGCAGAGGGGACAACGCTTCAGCAGACAGCGATGAGTCTTGTGTGAATCCAAGAGATGTTGTGACCATAGCAGGTGCGTGCTCTTGAGAGTGGTATTGTTACTTTTGTACTTTTCTGTGATGTGTCTCTCACCTGGTGTGACAGACAAGAGAGTTCAGACCTTATATAAAAACAGTAGAACTGCATAAAGTGGTGGCAAGGCTGGAAAAACTTCTTGGCAGGTAGGTTGGGCAGCCCACAAAAATCACTAGTTTTTAATTAATTTCCAACTACTTTTTAACACGTTTTTTTCCCGAATGCAGGTGGTGGAATTTTTCGGAAAAGATGGGAAACCTGAAATAATTTTGAAGTTGGAGGAAAAAAATTCTTCTTTGCATAAATTTTTACTACAAATCATGCAGAACAAATTTCCGCCAAAAATAAACATTCATTGACAAATAAGGATTGAAAGAAATATTGTCTATGTAAACACAGTTGCTATTGTAGACCATTCTTGAATAGCGCTGGTCACTGATGCTACAGAATAGAATGAATGTGATGTCAAGGTTTTTATTTATATATTTTTAATGTCTAGAGTGTTATTGAACCAGAATTATGTATGTACTAGGCATCCTATGACATATAATACAAGGTCATAGCCAACTGGTTAATCATATGGCTTATAAATTTTTAAGCTAGAATACTTAATCAAATTTTGGTCAAATTCAGTAGATGCACTGTTGAATAGATTTAAAATAATAATTATTATTATTATTAAAAATAATTACAATTTGAAATATTTATTTTAGAAATTATCCCAAATACAATAATTATTAATTATTCCAGTAAATGGAACTGTACAGTAGTTAGACTTTATTATACAGTGCATTACTGACTGATAGAAATGCCACTTGATGTGTAGACCTTCCTGATGAGCTTCCTGCGCTGACTCCCGCACCGCCCAAGAAATCATGTTCTAAAAAAGAGCGTGTGCGTTTTGAGAATGAAGATCCGGAGGAGTTGCTAGACAGACATGACACTCACATCAGTGCTGTCCTCTCAAGGATTGTTGTAAGTTATATTCCTGTTAGATTGCAACTTGTAGTGTTATCTAAAAAAAAAAAGTATGTCTGGCTACATTAAACACTGTGTGGGTTGTAGGAGAGAGACACTAGTGCTGTGCCAGTGTTGCTTCCGGACTTCACAAGTACAGCTTTCCCTAAAGTCCTTCATCGCTCTACAGTCAAGCAGGTATGGTTTCAACTAGACTTCACACAGTTGTATCACACAAACTTTTAATTTTTTCTACAGAAAGTGGTTGAGGTATTTAAACTTAAATTTAGAGCTCAGTTTTTTTTAGGACTTTTATTTATTTAATTCTTTATTGTGTTCATGGACAGGGAGCAGCACCTGGAGGTCGGAAAAGTATTTTTGCACGTCATATTGCCGCGCAGAAAGCTAAAGCAGGATGTGAAGAGAAGAATGAGATAAAGGTCAACAAGACACAGGATTCTGAATCCAGACCTACCCAAGGTTGGTGTCTCTGAAAAGAAAAATAAATTATCATTGGAGTGTCTGGTGTTTTTAATTTAAGAGCCCTCATATACAAAACTGATTATTGGTCATAGAGTATGGTCTGGGCTCTGTTTAAATCTCAAACTGTAGAATCCTGCCAGGCAGACCAAGAAACAGTCGTGAGTACAAGATTGTCCATGTCTGTTTTCATGCCCTTAGCTGGAAGATGGGTGGTGTACATTCCATTGACTAGATAGTATTTGGCACTTGGGAAAAGTATTCTGTCTTTTAAGGATTGCAATTTAGAAACAAGTCTCTGTATACTGTACAAGGTAAATTTGACTGGCATTAAGGTCTAACCTTTTTTATATGCTGATGATGCCTCCTTCTTCTACATTTCCCTACAGCTCTATGGAGTCGCTCATGAAAATACTCTCATTGAGAAGGTTATTGTCCATCCTTATGTGTTTTAGAATTCAGTTTCTATCTGAAAGGACTGGTAAATCAGGCCACATCTACATTTGCTCCATGCAGACCCTCCACTGCTGTTCCACAAGGTGCAGTGCTTGGTCCTCTTCTGTTGGTGATTTCTTACCATTGCTATCCTGATGACATTTCTTCTCTTCTTTCCTTCCTCATATTGAGCAGATATACTTGAATGGTGTGTCAAGCAGCTCATCAGCTCCAATTTAATCCTAGCAAAACTTGAGCTACTATATGTCCCTTGAGATGCTGCCACATGTTAAGGTTTTACAAAATCAGTCATTCCTCTCAACCTTGAAGGGAACCATAGACAATCAAGTGTCCTTTTTGTCTCCGGATTAAACGGATACACTCATGAAGATTTCTCATTTACAACCAATCTTGTCCATTGTATCCACAGATGACTGATTGTCGTCTTGAGACCAGAGGATTACAACGCACTCCAGGCAGATCTGCCTCTGCATGCTATTTCACTATTGCAGTTGATCCAGAATATAGGTGCACTCACAACTGCTACATTTCGTCCAGGCGATTTAAACTATGCTTGAAGTAGCTTGTTTGACATTGCTCCAAACTGTATACTACCACAACATACCACATGTCTTTGTGGTACATAGTCTATGTAATCTTTGCAGCATGTTTGCGTGCAAATTTTACAAGAGAAGACCTGAAGTGACTGGATGTGATTATTAGCCTGTCTTGTTTGGCAATAATTCATCTACTACACGTGTCATGGTCCCAAAACATAAAATAAAAAATAGAAAAAAATCCCAAGGTAATTCTTTGAGTAAATCCATTCATACAGAACCCTCTGTAGTCCATCCACAGACCGTGGAGGACCATTGTATTTATTCCCATTTGTATGATCATGGTAGGACCTCCAATTACACCAATTAGCCTAATCTGCATGTTTTTGGACTGTGGGAGGTAGCCGGAGAACCCGGAGGAAACCCACCAAGCATGAGGAGGACATGCAAACTCCATGCACACAGACCTGGCGTGGGAATTGAACCCAGGACCTAGAGGTGAAGTCGACAGTGCTAATCACTAAGTCCTGAGTAAATATGTGAATTGTAAAGGTGTTTGTGAATTTTTTTTAGGCACTTCTGATGGTCCCTTGCTGGTGTCAGGTCAGGGTCTTGGAGCAGACAGAGCTGTGGAAACACTAAAGATACACCAGGAGAACCAAGCCCGGCTGCAAGCAATGTCTCAGAGTGAGATTATGGAGGAGCAGAAATTGTTGTTGGCACGGCTAGGTAAAACTGACTTTCAATTAATTTTATATTCTTTACTTTCATGCATCTAATTTAAATGACTTGTCTTGTCTGTATGTTTTTCTTGTCTTTATTATATACTTATTGAGTCTTTTTTTTTTTTTTTTCTCAGATCCAAGACTTGTGGATTTTGTAAAGTCACGGAAAGCTCAGAATGCCTCATCTTCTGATTCCTCGTCTATTACGAATTCAGGAAGTCCTGACCAGTCTTTACCAGAGAACAAATCTCAAATACTTCTCCACTCAGACGCAATACAGGACTCTCAGGAGGTTTCAATGGAAACTGATGAAGAAGATGAAATTGAACCTAATCATCCAATCACTGGTGAGCGCTGTTTTAGTTTCTCTGTGCTGAAGCGTTTCTTCTGGCTTGTTTTGTAGCTTAAGTGTTTTCTACCCAACTGCTAACAATTGTAGTTAGTTTGGTTCTTGGATAATTAAAGGTTTTCATACATATCCGCAAAGGGCCAGACTGGCTGCAGTTTATGTGTTTCACTAATCCCCTGTTTCCACTGTGAGTGGAAGCATTGTGCTCCAGCCTCAGCAGAGTTGCCAGAGTAAGACGGTCTTCAGCATGGTTCCCAGAGTGTCTCAGAGGTGGCCACTGTGCCACACTGATAAAGTTACACATATAGCCTATTTATACAGAAAGCCACTTCTAGTACGCTTTGGAATGCAGTTTAACCAAGCAGTCAGGGAGGGCTTACAAAGTAATTAAGAGAAATCAAAAAAGGTCAGGGATATATTTACCTTGCCATATGAAGAAAGTGTGACGTGAAAAGATGAATTGATATCAAAAGTTTGGACACACCTTCTAATTCACCTTGCGAAGATTTTTGTTTAGTCATTTATTTTCTACATTCTAGAGCAGGGATACTAAATTAAAATTTAAGGAGGTCGGGAGCAGAGGTCTAAATTTCATGTTTGTCTTGCCATTCAATATCTCTATATATGCAGCCATTTTAAGTCCAGAAAAAAGCAATTTTCAGTAACTGCGTTAAACATGTGGACAATTTGATCATTGATGGCCATGTACAGTATTTGTCCTTGTATTTGTATGCAGTACAAAAAACAATCTTTAATCAGTCTTAATCAGACTCTCAGTTTGGGTATTTTACACGCCCTCACCTCAGACTGATGCAGATATGCTTGCAGATATGACTGGTTTTTATTAGAGCCACAGGTTTAGAACATGTGAGACAAACAGGTTTTAAACTTTATGTTCGCACTGCAGGCAAAAGTGACCCATATCCGGTTTATTGACCAAATGATGACTGTTTCTCTTATGTTTTTAAAGTGTGTCACATCTGTCCTGAATGCGCACAGGAATTATGCCTCACGTGATGTGTACAAGTTCACCATAAAATGTATTATTATTATTATTATTTTTTATTTTATTTTTTATTTTATTATTATTATTTTTTTTTATAGCTATAGGTTTTTTTTATAGTTGTTTACGACTACAGCTATAGCTGCGTTTTTAAATTTTTGTAGAGATCCCTTCAAACTTCAAACAATATGTGCCTACTAACTTTGCTTCTAATTTTGTTTTACCACAACATCACCCTAAATGTAAGGTGAAATGTAAAGGCTTGCACATTTGCATGCCCAGGGACGCATACAACCTGCATAATTTGCAGGGCTTTTCTCTGTTCCAAATAAAACTAAAGGATGTTTTGCCTTCTCGGTTTCCTTAGTTAAAGATAGCTACTATCTAACTTACTATCTAACTTGCTGCTGAAATCCTACCGGCAGTTTTAAGGTGGAATGTGATGTTAAATTAATCAACTCTTTAAATTTACTTTAAAGCTTTACTAGGCTAACGAATAGATCTTTTGAGATTTCATAAATTTCAACTGGATTGAGTGAATATTATTTCTCCTTATTCATCCATCATCAACCATTTATCCGAAGTTGGGTTATGGACGTAAGCAGTTCCAGAACCCCAAACTTTTTCTTTCCTCTGCCACCTTAACCAACTTTGACTGGGGGATCTCAAGGAGTTCCCAGGCCAGTGTGAAGCTATAATCTCTCCACCTAGTCTTTGGTCAGCCTCGTGCCCTCCCAGCTGCACATGGCGAGAACACCCCACTAGGGAGGCTTCCTGGTGGCATCATTGCTAGATGCCCAAACCACCGTAGCTGGCTGCTTTTCACTCAAAGGAAACCCATTTCGGCTTCTGGAATACACAATTTTATCCATTCTCTCATGATCCATCAGTCATGCCCATAGGTGGGTGTAGGAGAGCTTTGCATTTTGGCTTAACTCACAACACAGTGGTGCGCTAATGCGAATGCAATTCCACCCCCCGCTGCTCTGATTTTCCTGCCAACCTCACTGGTAATGACTCGCTCCATACCTGGAGTAGGCAATCAATCGGTTTACTCTTTCCTATTTTTCCTTGCTTTCAATCCCAATTCCTTGGTTACAATTTTGTAACCAAATTACAAAATATTTGGTTGAGCATTGTTCCTGCGTGCTGCAGCCGTATTGACATAAAAGTCATATGAATTCCGAATTGACATTTGAAAGTGGCTCAAATCAGAATGAAAAGGATCAGATTCTTTGAGATTTGGGCTGTTCACACTAGCATAAAATCAGATTTTGCTACGACAGTGTGAACATATAGGTTAAAGTTCACATTATTGCCATCGGAACATGTTTCAAAACAAGAGATTAGGCATGAGGAAAATAGGGACTTGGGTATAGTACAGAATTTTGAATATCAAATATTTACCTTCTTTGTTTTCAAAACAGATGAACAGACTGCAATTAATTATTCTTTTAATCTACAAATAAAATGTAATTTGTTATTCCGTAAGCATTTACACACATTGCTTCAACAAAACCTCAGGGCAATGTGTACAGGGCAGTGGGGTCCTCCAGGACCAGGGTTGAGGACCGCTGGTTTAGAGGGAGACATGGTTACATCCATAAAATTTTCATTTCACAGAGGAAAAATTAAATATATATATATTTTTTCAGTAGTTAAGTTTATGGCTTTACATTTATTTTGCCGCCTGGAGGAATGAGAAATACTAGATCTTGGAGGGCTGGAGTACAGTCTTTATTGTCAGCCATAATTCCTGACACCCCTCGTTTAAATGTTTACATGGAATTTTACTGCTCGTCGTAAATTCGTTTAAAAACTTTATTTGTCATAAAGCTTGGGATTCACTACACAAATTAGACAGGATTTCATATTGAATTCAAAATCATCTCGGGTCCTTCTAGTCTGCACCAGTCAGCACAAGTTGCAGCCAGTTGGCGTGGCCAGTTGGCACAGAATCCTGTACTGTAGGTGTATACGAGTACAGACTCAAATTGGCAAGTGTGTGAGGAGAACAGACTGAGAACAGACTACTCCCACATGAGTCAGAGCGTATCAAGCTCGTTCGATTGTTCAGGGCAGAGTCTGGACCCTGTCGCGCAGTGTAGAGTGGTCACGGACCCGACTGGGGATTGCATAACATCAGTAGCCAGTGAATGTAGAGGAGCCAGGATCATCCACATCTTCCCCCCAATTTCTTTTTCTTTCTCAGCACAGATGGCGGCGCATATTAATACAGCTGCTGCGTGTCTAGCATCCGTGTTGGTTTGTTTCTTCTTCCATCTCTTCTTCTTGAAAGTTTGCTCTTGCTCTCATGAGTGTTGTTATGAGAGTTTTGTGCTCTCAATTGGTGTGACAGATTATGTAGTATGTAATCCCTCATCTGGTGCAGTCGTTAAGTGTTTTTGAGTTAAAACTCAATAAAAACCTCTGTGAAACCAGTTGGTTAGTGTATACTCCAAGTCTTTTCAGAATCTGTTAGGGTTGTGAAAGTTGTATAGTGTACCCCCGGCTTTAGATGCAATTGAATGAGTGAGAACTAGTTTCATTTTATGTTCCTACGGGGCGTCTCAGAAGTCTCCGTACATAGGGGAAATTAACACTTTTTAGTTCAAAGTAGCGTAAATTACAAACAATTTTCTATGTAATTGCAATTTCTTTGTAAACACACAAAAATTTAATTCCCTTGCTTATAATAAACTAGCATTAACTCATCTCAGGTTGTGTGTGCAATTGCATCCAGTGCAACCTTAAGCCAGCTTCCCAATCCGGCTGGAAGCATTCTCAAAGGCAAACTGAAAAATAAAGACAACTCTATAATACAGACACATTTTTTGAAGACATTATGCATTATTTGAAGGTCTCTATGCATAGAGACTTTTGGGGAGTGGTAGCTCAGGTGGCTAGCAGGTTGTTGCTTTGGGCATCTGAGCATCCGGGTTCGAGGATGGTTGGTTGGTTGGCACACCTCATACTACCCACGCAGTGGCGGTGAAAAGACCAGATAAAATGGGAGGATTGTGTCAGGAAGGACATCGGGAGTAAAACCTGTGCCAAGTTGTTGTGTGGATTGCTGGTCTGGTGTAGCGACCCCTCGATGGGAACAGCAGGAAGACTTACAACAACTCTGTGTATAGAGACTTTTAGGACACTCTGTAGAGTGAAAAGATGCAAGCTGAGTTCAGCAGAGGCAGGACTCCCTGGAACTCATTTCAGACATAGTGCTGAATGTGCCACAGACAGCCAACAGTGCAACAGGAAGCCATAAAAAGATTCATAAAGAGAGGAGAGGTCCTGCCATCGAATCTTGAGTTATAGTGCAGCGAGTGAAATAGTCTGAGAGGCTTTTCAACTTTCAAGGAGTCATATGAGGATAACTGGGTAGAAGTGATGATGAGGGAAAAATCAATAACCTCAGATGAATTCCAGAAAAGCTGTGTGTCAGCTTCAGTGCGATTCAGTCTGTTACAGCATAATGCTTGGAATGAAGATGTTTTTAGATTAATACTACGAGTAGCACACGCTCTGGGATGTTGTAGGGTTGATTTTCGAAATGTTTCAGTGGTGGATCAGTGGTGTCAAGGTGAATTTGGGTTTTTCTTATTTTTCAGTAATTTGTACACATTAAATCCCTTTTATAGACTTTGTCAAGTGGTAGACCTCAGGTATAATGAACCTTACTCGTGTGTATTCACACAGCAGTCGGAGCAGAGGTTTATGACACTGCGCATTCCTTTCATGTTCCTCTGTCAGCTCTAGTGGATTTGCAGGGGGCAGGCTTCGATCTGGGTGGCTGCCAATTCTTCTTTCCCTTCTCCTAGCAAGAAAGATAACTGCACGTGTGCACTAATGCGCATTTGGCAGAGGGCGTTCGGCTGAGCTTCAAGATTTTCCTGCCAGAGCGGAGTCATTGATTTGTATTAGCCTGATTAGTGCAAGCAAGCCAGACAAGTCCTAATTTGTCTTCAAGGGTTAGGGATAATGGAAGTTTCACAAAACAAGAGTACGAAGTGGACAGAAGCTTATTATGCTTTGGTTTTTCCTGGCAGATTTCCTAAAATCTATTACTTATTATATGTTCATATCACTTATAATGTTGTCTCGGTGTCATTTTAGCCAGGCAAGTTGTTATGCAAGTAGACATGAAATCTTTGGCAATCCGTTTAATTTTTCAGACATTACTGTGGTGAAGGAACGATTGCAGTAAGGTATATTACGAGAGTCAAAAATTATCCGCACTTCGGCCGTCGCACCAGCTCTTTATGTTCAAGGCTGCTTGTCTTCCCAATCACTTCACTCTGCAAAAACTTTTTAAAGCATCCTGCTCGACTTTCATCTGTTTCATCGGTCTCTGAAAGCAGCCCTTTGAGGAGGAAGATTCAATTCTTATGAAAAATTGAAGATAGTGGAGCATTTGTGAATTGCAGCTCAGCCTAAAACATTTTTAAATAAGGGATTATGAAAGCATTTTGACAGACGGACAAAGTGTATTAAAAACAAGATTATGTTGAAAATGTATGCATTTTTCTTTGCTAAAATGTTATTAAATTAAGTTCTATAGCCAGAGTGCGGATAAGTTTTGACTCACTCTCGTATATTTACAATATAGTTTAGCTTGGCAATAATGTACATTTGCATGATGAATGGTTTTTTTTTTTTTTTTTGATTGTTTGTTTGGCATGCAGTTAATATTAAAGTTTACAATAATCAGCGTAAAGTGTTTGAAGCACAAAACACCATTCTAATTTTAATTGTATTAAATGTTTATGCAGTGGAGGAGCTACCAGTCAAGCCCGAGAAAGAGTGGCTACACATGGACAAACTGGAGCCAGAGAAACTGGAATGGATGAGGGATTTGCCCGCTCCTCGTAAACAGGGCACCAAAAAGGTAAAAGTAATGATCTGAGAAATGAGAAGAGTCTTTAGGCTATTAGTCTTGGTGCTACAGTATGCATGCTTCAAGAACAAACAAGGAAAATTGTTGTATGTTGTATTTTGCGTGTACAAATGATGACTTCGGAGTCTTGTATTGGATTTCCAGGCTATGCAGGCACGTTTCGACTTTTCTGGCATCCTTTTGCCCCCCACATCGGACTTACCCACTCATCTCGGCCTGCATCATCATGGTGAGGAACCAGAGGTCAGTCGATTGGCAAACACTCACTTGTATCTTTAATTTTTTTGTTCGGTTCTGATGATGATGTGTCACATCGTAACACTAGATAAGTCTTCATGTTGATGTGTTCTTTATGCTCATTGACTGTTGTCAAATTGAATAACAGACCTCCTCTTTCTGGGTTCTAGTTGGCAGGTTATTCGCTCCAGGAGCTTTTTCTTCTCTCACGCAGTCAGCTGACCCAGCAGAGAAGCCTGGCTCTGAACACTTTGGCCCAGATCCTGTCAAAGGTAAATCGATGAAGTTGACTTTCGTTAAACTGCTTTCAGCTGTTTCAGGGTATGGCTACAAATCACAAACGGTGGGCGGTTGGTGGTGAGGAAGCCTCCCTTTTCATTGTGTGTGGAGGGGAGATTCTGTTATATATCATATTCACTTCACAGCTCTGTCCAAAATGTGCTTTTCTGACACTGAAAAAAGTCATAAAGCTTCATGAGTCTGTGGGCACTGAAGGGCAAACTGACTTTTAGGAAGGCTTCTAGAGAGTTGTTCCATGACTCTATCTCACAGAGACCTCACTAGTAGACAAGATAGTGTTTGAGAGAAATTAGAAAGGCAGTACAGAGAAAGCCTAGCTAGCAGATGCTTGAATAAATGTACTTGAATTACAAATCAGCTTCTGGTGATTGTGATGATGGAACTGATGAAGCACATAATCGGTGGCAAAGCCTAATTAACATAAGAATAAGAAAGGAGAAGTGTTCTCTATAATTATAAACGGTGAGAGTAAGAAAAAGTAAAGGATTGGTACAAAAGCGTTGTTATATTATATGTTGAACCGAATGTAGTCCTGTGTTGCATTACTACGTTATTTTAGACAAAGTTTAAAACACAATGACTGATTTACACTCTGCCTCTGGTTACATTTGATTTATTTTAATTTTTTTTTACTATAATTGTGTTTTTTGTGTTGTGTGTGTTTTTCCTTAGGCCCGTGCTGGTGAATACTTATCATACATGAAAAGCAATGTGCTGGCCTCGTTGCTTGATGCTGGACTCCTTTTTCTGTTACGGTTCTCTCTGGACGACAGTGTGGAGGGTGTAATGTCTGCGGCAGTGCGCGGTTTACGAGCACTGCTAGTTTCCAATGAAGATGAGGTGAGGGGAAAATTAAAATGGTTTCAAATAGAAATAAAGAATTTTTTTCCAAAAAGTACTGTATTTTTTGTGTGCTGCCTGCTTTCATTTTTTATAGTTTTTTTTTTTGGAAGCGAAGAAAAGAGAGAACAGGAAAAAGAAAAATACTGCTTTGTGTTTGTGTTGTGTAGGAGAATCTAGACAACATGTTTCCCTGGTTGCTAGGGACGGCAGCGTTCCCTTTGGTTCCCCAGGTTCACAAGGAAAAGAATGATGAAGATGATGAAGGTCTAAATGAGTCTACAAAGGAAACCGAGAAAGAGAAAGAAGAGAGAAAATTAGATCACGATGTCAGTCAACAGGATGTTATCAAGGTGAGAAGACTGGCAGAATGCTGGAAGAGGAACACCTTTTAGGATGAGGCATCGAGATCGTTAGCACAGTGAAGCAAACTGAGCAGGAAAAGCTTAAAATAATCAAGAAAAATTACAGGACAGATGGCTGAAAATTGGACACTTACAGAAATTTATCTCTTGCCTATTCGTACAGAGAATATTTTTTTTGTCACAATCTAGGCATGCATGAGTGAATCATGTTTGACCTGTAAATTTCTACCAAATCCATATGTGTGATTTGTTTCAAAGAAATCTTAGATACTACCATAGGTTTACATGACTCCAATACTTGATCGAGTATTGAATGGTCTGTACTTTGATTGAAGAAAACATGGGATACAATTTATTTACAGTGTTTTCTTCAGTCACATTTCCGCTACAGTGGTTGTTTGTTCCACTGCATGCAATCCTACTATGCAACATCAACCAGTTTATCAAACATATTATCAGATCAGAGTTCATACTCAGTGTGTACTTTCTGATCGCAGGGTTTGCTGAAGATGCAGCTTCTGCAGCGGTTGCGGTACATTCTTGAGATGGTAAGGCCTTCACCTGAGACAGTCCTTGATATTCTGGAAGTTTTGATCCGAATCGCTCGCCACTCAACCTCTGCAGCCACACAGGTGAACCTTAACATCTTTAACCTTTAACCATCTACTATCTTACACTACAGTATTCTGCAGTACAGTGGTCCCTCGGCGTACGAATGCACCATGTTGTGAATTTTCGCCTTAAGGACTGAATGTTTCAAGAAATGTGCCTCAGCATATAAAACATTTTTGGCATATCATTAGCTGGTCGCTCATACATTCGGTTACAGGTACATCTGAAGTGCATACTAATGTTGGGTGTGTGTGTGTGTGTGTATATATATATATACACACACAGTATATCTCACAAAAGTGAATCCAGCCAATACTCTTAAGGAACAATACTATAGAAATGAGAATTGGATATTCTCACTGTGCAGCTTGTATAACAGTACACATTTACTGTCCTCTAGCAATAACTCAACATGCAGACTTTATTGTAAATAACTGGCAGTGAAAATGAGTATACCCTGCGTGAACATGTCAAAACTGCGTCCAAAGTGTCAATATTTTGTGTGAGCACCATTGTTATCTAGCACAGCCTTAATCCTCCTGGGCATGGAGCTGCACATGTTGTTGCTGGGATCCTCTTCCACTTCTCCATAATGATATCACCTTCTACTTGAGGATGCCCTTCAGGTGCTCAATAGGGTTCAGGTCTGGAGACATACACACGTGGACAAAATTGTTGGTACCCTTCGGTCAATGAAAGAAAAACTCACAATGGTCACATAAATAACTGTAATCTGACAAAAGTAATAATTTTTTAAAATTCTATGAATGTTAACCAGTGAAAGTCAGACATTGCTTTTCAACCATGCTTCAACAGAATTATAAAAAAAAATAAACTCATGGAACAGGCCTGGACAAAAATGATGGTACCCCTAACTTAATAGTTTGTTGCAAACGATTCCTGTAACTGTCAAAAAAATATGGTACCCCTAGAAAATAATGTGACCAAAGGGACATGTTAATTCAAGGTGTGTCCACTAATTAGCATCACCGGTGTCTACAATCTTGTAATCAGTCAGTGGGCCTATATATAGGGCTCCAGGTAGTCACTGTGTTGTTTGGTGACATGGTATGTACCACACTCAACATGGCCCAGAGGAAGCGAAGGAAAGAGTTGTCTCCACAGCCCAAAAAAATAAATACATAAAAATGTATGTGCAATATATAAATAAAAAATAAAAAAATTAACCTGCACTTTACCTTTAAAAAAAGTAAAAATAAATCCAGACAGATAAGTGTTTCCGTTTGTGTGTGTAGACACCGTGTATTTGTGTGTGTATGTGTGGAATTAGCCCCTTCCCTCGCCTCGTCTTACACAGTAAACCTCCTCCTCCCTCCCCCCATCTCGCTTTTAAAGTTTCACAACAAACAAACACAACGGAAACACTGTTTTAACGGGGAAAAAAATCTCTCTAATGACACTCGTGTGAGCGTATACTAACGGAATCACTGCTGTAAAGTAAAAAAAAAAAAAAAAACCAGCACTTTACCTTTGAAAAGAATCGCGACAGTGCAGAGTTTTCTGTGTGGAGTAGAGAGTGTGGCTGTATGTGTGTGAAGCCGGGTGTAAAGGCGAGAAAGTGTGTCGGTGTCGAATTACGCGCATGCACACACATAGGAGACAAGCTGAAAAAGAGTGGGAGATGTTGATTATACCAGTAAGAGACGAGCACTAAGACCCAGCAGGGGAGACGATTACCCACAATTCCGCAGTGCAAGAGAGAGAAAAATTATTGACTCAGTTGTGATCACGTGACGCTCAGTGTCAAAACAAGAGCACATGCGTTATACATGATTCTTGGCACTCGTAAACCAAGACTTGCTCGTTTTTCAAGTAAAGATTTATGAAAAATCTTTGCTCATCTTGCGAAACACTCGTAAACCATGTTACTCGCAATCTGATAATGCAATTACTATTTACATTAATGGGTCCCAAGCAACATTCCAAGTGAGCTTTCTATTTATTTAATATTTTACTTCATTTGCATTTCTTTTTCAAATATTTTGATTCCTTTTATATGCAAAAAAAATATTATAGTGTTGGAAATCGGTAATATTTGTAAAAAAAAAAAAAAAAAAAGATTGGTACCTGGAACTGATTATCTGCATTTACACATTTATTTTTTATGGGAAAATGTTATATAACCTTAAGAACTAGCCTCCAGGACAGATTACATTCGTCTGCCAGGGTACCACTGTACTTCTAATAATTTTTTTTGTACGATTGCATAATATCCCAATCCTAGATTTGTCTGTTTTTATCACTTACCTCAGGTTTGACCTCTAAATTGTACAATGCCATCCTCAATGTGAACACATGCTTATAATGTTTACAATTTTTAGATCCTTGATTGTCCCCGGCTAGTGGAAACCATGATCTTCGATTTCCTGCCTTGCTCGTGGACCCCCCTGACCTCATCAAGCCCTCATTCTTTATACGGGCAGCCTGTTTCCAGATCACTGAAGCTCCTGCGTGTGTTGGCAGGCGCTGGCAGGCATGCCTGTGCGAGAATTGTGAGTTCTGACTGACTCAGCATGCTTGTACTGCTGAGCACTGTGTGATAACTCAAAGAATTATATTGTGAGCACGTGTTCTGGGTGCAGATTAGCATCTTGTAATTACATTTTGTCTCAGCTTAACAATTTAGGCGGAAAGGATCGTCTGTCTCGGTTCTTGTCAGTGGAACCTTCAGAACTTCTGCTGGAGAGTGAGGAGAATATCCGCTGTAGCACAGAGGCGCTGAGGCTCTGGACTGTGGCTGCAAGCTACGGTCAGGCCTGTAACCTGTACAAGTGAGAGAAACCGCTCTACCCTTAATTAAGGAATAATTAATATTGGGATGTGCTGTTATAGGGAAATAACTCATGATTATTGTGATGCTGATTATTTTCCACAACACCCGTGCTTCACAATGTGTTTTATGCCTCTTATACTACAGTTTTTTGTCGGCACTTGCGTCGACACTCATTAATGAACTGCACTGTGTAATTTGGAACATCGCTTACCATAACTTACATTATACTGTAGCAGATATAAACTGTTGTTCTTTACAGAAAACCTTTCCATATCTCATTTGCATGTATACTTTACTATCAAGTCCCTGTGATTTAGTTGTTTTATAGAACTAGTTTCATATTAACGTAAGCACATTAATAGGATTTTATTCATTTGAATGTATCAGTGTCTATATAGAAAGCACTTTATATGATACACAGTTAGTTGTTGGCAAATTTTCCTCCTGAAAATATCCTTCCATTGCTTATAGAATTTTTTTTTTGGTTATAAATAAGGGAAATACAGTGAATATTTAAATACATGCATGCATTTAATGTACAGTGGTTCCTCGGCATAGATGATCGACCGAAAATTGTTTCAGGTAGTTTCAGCGTATATAATTATTTGAGTAGACCATGAAAACATTAGAAAGGTTAGTTTTTCTCTCTCTCTCTCTCTCTCTCTCTCTCTCTCTCTCTCTCTCTCTCTCTCTCTCTCAGAGACATGTACCCAGTGCTGGTAAAGGCATTGCAGGCTGCACATAAGCCGAGTGCACCCTCCGAGTCGCTGCTGGTCTTGGAAATAGAGAGAGTGAAGTCCCTGCTAGTGTTACTCACTCAGGTCACACACACTGCTGGCTGCCACCAGGAGTTACAGAGTCAATTGCTGAGGTAACAGATACTGTATACACACACAAGCCTCATTTGAAAACATTCCAAGCCTTTTTCTGACGACAGAAATTGTGTGATAGCTCTCAGGGGGCTGAGTGTCTGCCCCCACCCCCAGTGACATGGAGCCACGTGTCCGGCTTGCAACCCACGCTGACTGGCATCTTGAAAGGCTGCGTGAGAAAGCTGGATGACCCAAGTCAAAGGTCGAGCACCCTGCGCTTACTGCCGTCGTACCTTATCTACCTGGGAGCATATTACTCTCAGTTCAGTGTACAGGTAGGCAAAAAGAAATAAATAATAAACAGTATGTACAGTATGCGCCAAAATATACAGTACTGAAATGAAAAGGCAAACAATATTACCTTGTTGTCATCTGTGAGTTTAGTTCGCCAACATAACATACACACTACAGTATTAGCGTGTTGATGTACTACGGTACGTGTAATGCAAGTGTTCGAAGTGTGTGTGTGTGTGTGTGTGTGTGTGTGTGTGTGTGTATGTGTATGCACTGTGGAGTACAGAGTGGAACAAAGGTTGCTGCAGATTCCTACGTAAGGACACAATTTGCTAGCGTAATGCAACCACAGTTCTTGGCGGATCTTCACACTCTCTTTTAACATTTCTCACAAGTTGGTATCAGGTGGTGTACGATCAAAGGAATGGGACGGGTATGGGAAGGGATTGTTGTGCCACCTTTTTCAAACTTGGTTCCGCATACAGTATGAGCGGAAATAATACTTAAACTATGAATACCGTCGAAATACCTATTTCCAACAACAACTTCACAACACAACTTCCTTTTCACTACTGAGAACACATACAGTACGGTTGGAGTTTTGTCCCGTCGGGAAATGCATATGGGTGTCAGTACTGTATATGTTTTGGCGCATACCGCATTAGTGCATCTGCCAGTTATGATGGCTGCAAGAAGATCCCGTCTCAAAGTTCTTGTTTTTTTTTTATGCCATTGGATTTTACAGGATTATCCTATTTGTGGCATCGATCATTCTTAATGTAGAAAGTTTAAAGTTAAGCTTAAAGTTTGCAGTTGTACATTATTTGATATCTGTTGTATCTTTAATACAACTGTGAAAATCCATTATAATCCTTTTTTTTAACAAAAAAAAAGCATTGAGATAAAGTAATGTGCTTGCACTTTGACAGGCTTCGTTCCAGCCGGTACAGTGCCTTCAGGAACTTGAGGCTCTGACTACGGAAGTGCTCCTTCCTCTCATATCAAGTCAGGTCTTTCACAGCATGATGGCCAACCTCAGGTAAGTCATTATTTCACCCGGCATTCATACTGTATTGGCATTTGCTGTGTCTAATCAAAGCAGGTTTTTGATAGACTATCAAGCATCTCTAATGTTTAGACACACAACAATATAACAAATAATCCTGTACTGATTCATATTGCTCTGATTGTGCATAATTGTGTATCAATGGTCCTTCAGGTCAAGCTCCATAATATGTAAGCCTGGTTCGAGCACTTCGGCCGCGGAGGTCGTCCCCAGTCTGCCATGCTTGCGCAGCTTCAGGTTTAAGATTACCAGCCTGTTGGGGCCTGAATCCCCTTTCTCTCTCTGTACTGCTGTCCTCTATCTACTGGACATCATCGTGACCATTCACCGCGGCTTAACCAAGAGTGTAGGTTTGCCCTTCAGAAGCTGAATATTGTAGTATGCTTGTAGACTCGTATAGCAAGGAAAACGCTACATGACGCAGTGGCTCCTGTATGCAAGGATTTAAATAGGAAAATTGTGTATGCACTACTAATGATGCTTCCATGTATTGTCTTGAAATTTCTCAAAGTAGCAATGACTGTTTAAAACTTTATTATTTTTATTAGAGCTGATTTTGATTTATGCCCGTCTTTGTAGTTCAGCTCCGTCATCCTCTTGGACTCCATGCTGGCTTACCTGCAGTCTTGTGTTGGAGCGACGCCCTCAGTGTCTCATGCCACCGCCTGGATTTTACGCCATGAACACCACTTGCTCTATCTGATACTCCAGCTTGCTCACAGACTGGTACTGAAGCTCTTACACAGGAACACGTTTATCTTTCCAAATGTCTTCACAATGTCAAACCTGTTTTTCAAAATACACCCATACACACTGACACATGAGTAATTATTAAGCACTTAAAAGTCATAATAATAAACAAAAATTTTCAGGTTCCTGTTGACCCCGAGGTGAAGAAGCACGCTTCCCTGTTTCACCAAGTTGCCTTGGCTCTGCTGTCCTGGCTGTTGCCTGGAAGTGAATATCTTGCACACAAACTAGTGTCTACTATGATTTTTAATCAGGAGCTCTTTCCGTGAGTCGTCTTTTAGTTCTTCAGTGTCTTTATTTAACCAATATGTTGAGCAGCACATCCATTTGGCTAGGTATTACTGGGTATTTAGAAAATTTGCATGCAATGTTAATCAAATTATGATTAAAATATATTTCAATGCTATGAATACCTTAGGTCTGCAGAAACATCTAATTTGTTTATAGGTAAAAATACCCATAGAATGTATAATTTTTTATATATTCCTGCTAAAGCCTGCCTGTTTATAATTATCCTGCATATAGAAATATAAGCAAAGTTTATGTGCGGTCATCTTTTGAGTCCCTTTGAGCATTTTGTACAAGCCATTCAGCCTTGATTGTAGTCAGGAAAAATAAAACTATTTTTTTTTCTCTGTTGCAGTTACACACTACCTTCGCAAGAGGGCAGCAAATTGTACTTATTACATCAGTCATTTTTGCTAGCATTTATTTTAAGTTGTTTATGCTCATTCAGTAGGGTTTACAACATAATTTAGTATCACTTAGCCAGATAATGATTTAAAATCAGTTGTTATGTATACAGTGTGGGAATGTGTATTTCAATTATATATATATATATATATATATATATATATATATATATATATATATATATATATAAAACTAAAAAAGTTATGTATGTGAATAAAGGGTATTCACATGTGTAATATATAGTGGGACCCAAAAGTCTGATACCATTAGTGAAAATGCTTTCAGTGTTTCTTAGTATGTAACATATCCTCTCTTTGGTTTAATGGAAATGTGCGTTTGAGTCTCCGCAAGTTTGTTCAAAACCTTGTGATCGGCTCTAGCTCAAATCCACCAGAGTATCTGCTGAACACATTATTCAATACAAGATGTTTTTGCAAAGCACTTAACATGGTCAATAGCACAAATTTGCTTACATTTAAATAGGGATTTTGGAAATAGTGCAGAATTATAAATATACACAAGATATTTCCACATTTACTCTAAGGCACAGCTTCTTTGTGGAGGTACCACTATCTGGCCAAAAAAGTCCATGTTTAGGTATAAATAGGTATAAATTATTGGCCTGCAGTAAACAAAGAAAACATTAAAATCACAGGAACTGGGTTAACAACTGCCCAAAACATAATTAAAACCTGGAAGGATAGATGTCACTTTACATGAACTTCATTACAGGAGTTTAACTGTTTTAACTGTGTTTTTATTCTGCAGTGAGGCTGGTAGTGGCGGTCCAGAAGCCGTGGCGCTGGCAGAGCTTCAGCTTCAGGAGACGTCCTCTCATTCACCCAGCCCTGGTCCACTCCTTCGCGATTCCCTGACCCAGCTTCCCTCAATCCGTGCCTGCTACCTCACCCACCTTGCATACCTGGAACCCGCTGTGATCACCTCCCGCGAGCGGCACCTCGGTCGTAACCCCTGGCTTTCTTCTCAGCTCCTCCCTGAACTCTCAGGCCCCTCTCTGCCTTCTGATTGGGCCTTCCTGCCTCTCATCAGCCTGTATGAGCGATCAGGTGTGTCACAGGGTGGCGGGCTACGGGCCGAGTCGCTACCTGCTGGCTCCGTACAGTCACTTGTGCATTGCCTTCAGTGGCTTCTTGTGCTTGAAAGATTTAGGGAGCGGGCACTGCAGTTGGTGCCACCTGTGGCCAAACTGGCACGTCTGGTCTGCGTCTTTCTGTGCTCCAGCGATATCTTTTTGGAGAAACCAGTGAAGGAGCTGACATGGGCGCTGCTGCGTGAGCTGACTAAACCCGGACATTTAGAAGTTCTGGATCTTAGCCTACCACCTCCAGGGTTAGCCTCCTTCCACGATCTGTACTCTGCCCTGCTGGCTCAGTACGAGGCCGTGTCCTTCGGCGATTCGCTCTTTGGCTGCTTCATACTGTTGCCACTGCAGAGGCGATACAGCGTATCGATGAGATTGGCTGTGTTCGGCGAGCATGTCTCAATTCTGCGCTCACTAGGCGTCTCGCTAGAGCAGGTGAGGAGGCGCTGCTCTCTCCTATTACATTCATATCATGAGATGGAATGCAGTAAAGAAGTCTTGACAGTTATGCAAGGTCTGTTTCCATTGTATTTCAGATTATATGTTGGGCCTTAAATGATTCTGTGGTGTGTTTCCATGATTAATAAATTCAACCGAATATTGACATAATCTTAAAAATATTTAAGAATAACAAACTTAATTCAAATTTCCATTATTTTTTGTATAATATTCATATATCAACAACAGTCTGGTATAATCATATACTGACACTTTTTTTTTTCCCGGGGGGAAATCTATAAAAACAGCTGGCTCAACAATGCAGACAAGGTTGCTTTTAGTACAAAGGAATGCCTGTCAATTTTTATCAAAATCAGTTGCACAAATTTGTCTCTTATTAGTATATATTTTTTCATATTGCACATAACTTTGTTTACTTTTGTGTAAATGTGAACATCTATGATTTAGCCATAGTACTTAAATATTTACTGTGTCTGAGAAAGCTTAAAATGACACTTTTTCTTTTTTTTCTTTTCTTTTTTTGATAAAACTTTTGAATTCACCTTACGGCTGGCTTGTGTTTACTTGGCTTAGTTACCCATTGCTCTAGAGAGGTTTACGTCCCCTGCTGAAGACTCTCTGCCTTTGCTGCGGCTGTATTTCCGAGCTCTGGTGACCGGAGCCCTGAGGAGGACCTGGTGCCCTGTGCTGTACGCTGTAGCTGTTGCCCACCTCAACACCTTTATTTTCTCCCAAGACACTGTGCCACAGGTAAAAGAGTGTTAACAGTAGCTCGCGTTTCCAATGTACTGGTAAAGGAACATGCATTCATCCCTGTTTGGTTTATTTCTGTTAATCCTCCCGACCCAACTTTAAGGGGTTATTGCTGAGGGAGAATGTTTTGAATCCTTAAATGTAATTAGTCACAAGATTCCTTTAGAAGGTTAATGACTTTTCTAACAGTTTTCCAGCTGATGACTGATGTACGTTGTAATACGTAGAAGTGCTGAAAACACGTGAGGGTTAGTAAGTCCCTGAGGTGTCAACAGTGAAGAATGTTCTGTAACAAAGCATGTCCAGATGTGAATAACAGACTTGGGAGATTCAATAACAAATTTTAGCCAGTTCTCAAAAACTTGAAAACTCCATTGTGAGACCCAGACGGGAAGCCCAATAATCATGATGTACTGATTTACTGCATATTATTATTATTGTGTTTATTAATAGTATAGAATAGAGTAGGTTCTTTTTATTTTGAAGGTGAATTTGCTGGATGTAGGTTTTGCCCCATATTTAGTGTGTGATGTTTGGCATTGGTGTTCTCATGCTTCTTTTTTTTTCTCTCTTTCTCTCTCTCTAGGATGTGGAGACTACTCGGAGGGGTCTGCTGAGAAAGACATACTACCTGACAGACGAGGTACCTCCCTGCTGCTAACTCTCTCTCCAGTTCTATGAGCGTGTATGTCTCTTGGTGTGTTTGATGCAATGTTCTGGTCTTGTCTAGGTGTTGAGGAGCCACCTGCTGCTTTTCTGTCTACCCCAGCAGAACAGTGAGCTAGGCTTCAGCACTTACGAGCAGCTGCCGCCTATTCGTGCCTGCCGGCTTCGGAGCATAATAGAAACCAAGGAAGGAAATGACTGAGACAGATGAGCTAGCACAGGCTCAGATCTGTGGAGCAGATCCACAGCCTTTAGGATGCTGTGACAAACCCAGACTGAATTTTACGTATCGCAGGAATATGCAGGTCCGATTTGTCTCTTATAAAGTTTGATGGTCTCTGTGGTATCACATATTACGATTGATTTATATTCGTATTGATTGTTTGAAGCTGGAGTCGTTTTAGAGGAGAAACAAGTGATACTGAGCCGCGGCAAGAAATGAGGAATCTCCCTGGTGCAGACGACGGACTTTGATTAAGGGCAGAGAAGAAAATTTACCTTATATAGCGCTAATGCCAAAATCTGTTGGAGAGGCATGGCCGACATGTTTTTCTCGCCCCTATACTTGGCTCTCTGTGAACCAAACACCACAATAACTTGATTTGCTGAACTAAAAATGTAGACTGGACTATTGCTTACATATAACGTATTTGTCACAATAAAGAGACAGGTGGTAACCATTCATTCTAAAGCTATTCTGATCACAATTTTTTTCCACAAGCTGGATTTTGTAGGGTTGTGTTTGCCATTATCATGGCTGAGTTTCCACCGTGGTCAATTTGTTCCTAACATCTTCCATGAACATTAAGCCAAGGCAAAGAACACATATAGTATATAACCTTTCTGAACTGAACTGTAAATAGCCATAATTTACACCAGTCACTATTTCCTTCCTTTACTGCAAAAAGATTCAAATTTAATAAATAAATAAATTAATTAATTGCTTGCTTGATTGATTAATTGATTGATCTTGCATCTCTCATTGTGTATAGTAGATATGACTCATTCTCCTGCAGCTACTTTGTTAAGAACCATTAATAGCTTTTTCCTTTTTTTTCTGTACTTTCATCTGTAAAAAAACGGATACTGTATGTAAATCAGAACATGGTTTTTAGCTCTTCTATTACTTGCCCATGCATTTGTGGCTGGAAAGTAGTGTGTTTTGTGTTTTATACATTTGTTATTCAGAGGGGATACTAGTGTTGTAGCTTTTCTGTTTTGGAAACTTCTGGGTTTACCATTATTATTATTATTATTATTATTATTATTATTATTATTATCACTATTATAGTTTTTAGGGGAATCCTGTTTTATGCTCCCCAGTGAAAAAACAAGAAGTCCTGTGAATGATGGTAATTATAAATTGCGCTCAGTCACCATCAATTCAACATCATCTTGTATGTACCCAAGAGCCTTATGTGGAGACATAACGGTCAAGACAATTTTTAACCCGACCCACCAAAAAAAAAAAAAAATTCTCTCTTTTTTTTAAAGGCTTTATTGTTTTCTGTTTTCAACTTTGATTTGTGATGATTTTTTAAAATGAATTTCATTTTACTTTCCATTACTTTCCTTATTGAAGTCAGATGCTTCATGTTATAAACTGGTGAAATTGATTTTATAGACTTCCTTCAAATATTCCTAAACAAGAAAGGACAGAGCGTTTCGACAATGGTATGTCTTTGATTTAGTCTAAATTGCCAATGTCCCGTTAAACAGCAGCACAAGCTGCACTCAAATGTTCCCATATGTGTCTGATTTCTGTTTAAACCTATTAGTTACTGGTTTAGCTCTGAGTAATCTCAGGCCATGCAGGCACAACCAGGCACAAAACGTTGACTTCTCTGACGTTTCTTGGAATGTGCAATGGTATGGCAGTAAATATTATAAATTGGATAAAGTTGTCTTAGTCAGAAAGGTCAAAGCACAAAACACTTAGAGTATAGTACTGAACTGGTCTAAATTGCCATACATTTACTATGACTGTTGTCATTAACCATTTTCTTTCCTCACCTTTAGTTGATGCACCAAGGTCTATCAGTTCAAAAAGACTTAAGGCATGATTGATGCCCTCGTTCTCCAGCATTACTTTTTATTTGCTTGGATATTCTTAGATCCAGGCCATTTAACTTATAGCCTCATTTAGATACATGTTCCATCAGGCCATTAACAGTTCCATACAGACACTCTAACGAGAAGTTGGTGAACGTAATTATAAGAGGTTTAATATCACATAATCAGCAATGATTGATATTTAAGAAACCTTTAAAGAAAGATTTCTTCTAGGTAAAACTTACAGAATACATTTACAACAAGAATGAAATTGTGTGTGTGTGTGGTTTTTTTTAATTTTATATATTAATAAAAAGAGAAAAGACACGCCTCATGGTTGCCTCAGGGAAAATGGACTAAACATACAGTACTGTAACTGCACTAGAAGATGGCATACAATTATATGTGTAACATATTATTCATATACTGTATACAGTACCAATCAAAAGTTTGGACAGAAGTTAATTTCTACCTTTTAGAGCAATACTGGATTGACTATGAAATAACATATGACATTAAGTACTGTAATTAAGTAGTTAAGTCATTTTAAGGCATGAAGGTCAGCTGTTCTGACCTTCCCATACACAGCAGGATGGAGCTTAGCAGGGGTAGGGGTAGCTCAGTGGTTAGCGCATTGAACTACAGTTCGGAAGGTCCCAGTTTAAAACCCCACGACCACCAAGTTGCCATTATTCGGCCGTTGAGCAGGGCCCTTAACAATCAACTGATCAGATGTATAATAAGATTTTTTTAAAAGTAAGTAATTCTGGATAAGGGTGTCTTCCTAAATGTAAATGTGATTAACTGAAGGTCTTGATTCCAGATTTATTATAGCCAGAATCAACTTTTTTTTTTTTTTTAGCAATTTGTGCTACATTAGCTTTTCTGTTGGATGGAACCAGGTAGGCTAGTCCCTTGGTCCCCACAAGCATAAATGAGCCTTGGGTCCCCATCATTCTGTCACCAGCTTACTGGTTAACTGGATGGTAACATCCATCCATAAGTGTCAAGAATAACAAGAACCTGTACAGTCCTAGCAGCCTTTTACAGAACAGAGATTATTGCACAGTTCCATGAGGCATGCTGTTTACTTTTTTTTTTTACTGAAGCTAGCACAAATACATTCTTAACACCTCATCGAATGCTTACTTTTCTGGTGACACAAGAATTTTGCTGAAATTAACATAAGACAGAAAAAACAAATGGACTGGGGTAACTCAGTGTCTTAAGGCTCTGAATGGAAGCTCGGCTGTTTAACCCTACCAAGTTGCCACGGTTGGACACTTAAGCAATGACCTTAATACAGGGGTGCCATATAATGGCTGTCTCTGTGCTGTGAACCCAGCCTAACAAACCTGGGATATACCAAGACTAAAGAATTTTGCTGTGCAGTAACGTACTGTATATGTGTCAAATAAAAGCTTGGCTTAACTTCCCAATACGCTGTGAGACAAGAGCTAAAGTGGCCAGTCGTACACATATCCAGTTGAAAAAGAAGGAACTTCATCCAACCGTTTAAGTTACTTTTCTTCAAAGTACTGTATCCTGTGCGTCAAGAGTCAGACTTTAAGCTGAAAAATAAACCATGAATTGCAGATGCAGTTCCTGGAACTACACCAAGTTAAACAACATGAACACAACCTTTGTCACTTTATTGAAGTTGAAGCATTAAAACAGCTGAACACACATCAAACGTACACATATTGCAATTATATACTGTATGTACTGTAACTATATATATATATATATATATATATATATATATATTTTTTTTTTTTTCTCAACCCTGGGCCATAACACATGATTAAACACACTACACAAAATTTGTAACTGAAGGAAGCAGGACTTGCCATCTGGTTTCATCTTTAACAGATTTTGGCTAGTTTTCATCATCCTTATGTTCCTTATTAGTTCTTTGTCCATGCACTGGTTGATCTGCTAACACATCCATCTTGTCCATATTCATATGAGGGAAGGTTGCAGACAGGGCCTCTTTTTATTAGAATTTTTTGTGTTTGTTTGCTTGCTTATAAGCTTAAGGCTTTTTTTTTTCCTTTTAATAAATAAGAGAACCAGTAAGACAAAAACAAGGCCTCACTTCCCATCTCTTCCCCTACCCACATGTATCATTTCTCATAGCCATCCTTTAAAACAAGTTGTAAAAGCTGATTTCTATTTGAGGAGAATAATCATCCTAGCTGGAAGCCATACTTATCATGTTGCTGTGCTGAAGAAAAAATTGGCCACAGATTCAGAAAAACAGGGCCTCTTTAATAACGGACACTTGCGTATAATGGAAATCATGCCTTACGACACTAAAGGGAATCTAAACCAGCACTTGTGTTTTTGGTGCAAAGCCAGAATGAAGTGCCTGTGGAGTTTCTTTGAGTGACGCAGATCAGTTTGAACAGCTAAAGAGACTAAGTGATGATAGACATGTCTTAGAAGATTTGCATGACTCTGTTATGGCGCGTGGTGGCCTGGTGGTGTAGTGGTTAGCACGGTGGCTTCACACCTCCAGGGTCAAAGATTTAATTCCTGTCTCAGGTGTACGTGCATGGAGTGTTGGCTTGTTCTCCCAGTACCTGGTGAGTTTCCTCCCACCGTCCATTGGCAAATGTAAATTGCCATTTTCAAATTGCCCCATAGTGTGTAAGTGAGTGTATGCACTCTTGTGCCCCTCAGTGGATTACCCTGCATCGTGCCCTGAGACTCCTGGGAAAGGTTTCAAGCCTCCCATGACCCTGTACAGGATGAGCTGTATAAAGAACGAATGAGAGAGAGTGAGTGTTATGGCACGTCTTCCAATTATCGGTAGCTGACTCAATCCCTATTTCTCATTTTCCAGTCTTGGGTGTTAGAGTGCCACTGCTTCACATGTGATCTCCATTTGGAGTTTCTTCTGGGTTCTTCTGTTTCCTCCCTCATTGCAAAAAAGCTGGTGTTGGCTATGCCCAAATTTCCCATAGGTGTGCAGATACAGTTTCCAAGTGTTTCAGGAAAGAGTGTGTTAACTTCCATCCATTCTTCAAGTGGATTGGTATAATTCCAACACTAATGGTTTGGAAAACCTGCATGATTTCTAAATATGTATAGACAGTTCATTGTGCAAGCAGTTGGAGGTGCTGTCGAGGTGCCATGTGAGTTTCACAAACAGCAGCGGAGGCAAAATTGTGAGTATAGTAGAATGAGATCCCTGTCTTAAAGAGTTAAATTCAAGTCACCAGACTGTAATGTCGTTATCTACAACAGTAATTCAGTAGAAGTTATTACATTATCAAACACATGCTATTTTGGAGACATATTGAGTCACAGACAATACCTACATTCAGAGCAGAACATTTTGACATGAAACTGAAAACAAGCATGGAAGCAAAGCCTACACGAAGACAACAACATGTCCTAAAAACCTTTACCTGTGTAACCCTCTGAGAACATGCATGTGGATCACACAACTCAGCAACTACTGAATAAGTTACTGATTAAATTCAGATTTATTTATTTTTATTTTTTTTATTCGAATGTAATTGCGATCAAATGGAGTGTCAGAATCTGCAGGCTATTAGACAGTCTCTAGAAAGTGTCTGTGAGGAAAAACATGTCTTGTTGTGTGTGTTTGCCCTGGGATATTAGCCTAAGCCAAAAATAAAAAGTCAGCTTAAATAAGAAAGCCGAATTTGAGGGTCAGGTTGTCTCACCATGCAACACTACCATATATATATATATATATATATATATATTATTAAATCTTTATTTACTGTAAGATTGCACTGTAGCTGTTGTTTCCTGGTGTTTAGATATGTCATTGGAGGCTGACTAGTTGATTATGGGTTGGTGGTGTTAAAAAAAAAAAGAAAAGAAAAGGCTTGTGTAATCCATTACAGCTGTTGTTTTATTCTTGGACATTGTTTCATCATGTGATACAAAAACCTGTTTGCCTAATCCAAAAAGTCAAAAGGAATACACTGGGAATTTAACCCAGACTACCCCAGTGGCGCGTGAGAAGTTTTCTTCATCTCTTCTTTGGCTTTATCCTGTACAGTGCTGCAATGAATCCTGAACCAATTCCAGGAAAATGGGTGTGAGGCAGAAATACCCCCTGGATTAAATGTCAGGATGTTGCAGGACACCAGACACATTGTACACACTCGTTTACACTCGTTATAGATACAATTTATTGTAGCCAATCTATCTACTCTAAACAGGCAAACTGAGCACAGGAAGGTCCTCCGAAACTCGAGAAAACCGAAAACACCTGATGCTGTTGTTCTTGGTGTTGTTTAAAAATTTTAGTAGGCACCATTCAGAATCTATTTTATTCACTGGTTATATATAAATTAATTTTATTCATTCATCTTCTATACAGTAAGACCTTGGAACTTTTTGCAAGTGGTTCATATACTTTATACAAGGGTCCTGCTGTCATGCGCACTCCTAACACGACCGGCACTAGGACCTGGTAGTAGTACGGTCATTATTCAGGAAGCATAAAAGGAGACAAGATGGCTCCACACATTGCTCAGTCATTGAGTTTGCCCATGCTATCGCCGACGCTCTGTCCGTGAGTCTAATCGTGAGTACTCACTTTCTTGGGTTTCGCTTTCGATTGAGTGTGTGTGATTAGAATGCGTGTTTATTTGTGTAAACTCTTGCTCTCGTGCAGGGAGAGTTCTAAAAATAAACAGCGTGGTTATCCTGCCTGTTCGCGCTACTTCCGCGTTTGGGTTTACCATCCACGCTACAGGGCTAACTGCTAGACTTCTGGTCCGTCTACATTTGTTTGTGCCATCAGCAGTAAACCCAGCGGATTACGCTCACCTCTGCGATGTGGTTGATCAACATGCTAAGCTGATCGATCAGCTCCGTAGTGAAGTCGCGGTTCTCCGCCAAGGCATCCAAGACATCGCGGCCCTGCGCCGCGAGGTGGCGGAGCTACGGCAAGAGAACATGACGCTCCACGGAGTGGCCGCTCAGCCGGCTGTTGCCATGCCCGTTGCAGCGGCTGCTGCGCCGCCACCCTCCTCCCCTTCTTCTGATGTCTTCATTGCTCTACCGGATAAGTGGGGTGGCACGGATGGGAAATGCAGTGTTTTTTTTTTACCGCGTTGGATCTTGTGTTTGAGTTTAATTCCACCAGATACTCCACAGACCGACTGCGCGTTGCTCTTCTCGTCTCGTTGCTATACGGGCAGGCAGCGGAGTGGGCCACGGCGGTCCTGCGATCTCATTCAGATGTAGCCTATTCCTACACAGAGTTCACCCACCAGCTAAAACTCACCTTTGAACATCCTGCTGCTGAGGTGGAGACCGACTCCAAATTATATCATCTGCGGCAGGGAGGCTCATCCGTGAGCCGCTACACGGCGGATTTCCGAACGCTCGACCGTCCAGAGCGACTGGGGAGACTCCGCCCTCCAGATGGCCTACTACGAGGGACTGGTAACGCGCATCAAGGACGAGCTCGCCGGACGAGAACTTCCAGCTACGTTGGAGGGCTTAATCCAACTCGCCCTCCGGATCGACCAGCGACTGCTAGCCAGACCCAAGCCAGCCCTGCCGCCCATCACGCCATCACTGCCTCATTTCACGCCCCGAACCCCCTCCTTCTTCTCTCACACGCCTGTTCCGGAAGCTCGCTCCTCGTTTTCTACTGCACCTACCGGACCCGTCGGTTCTCCACCTCCCGCCCTGGTTGACACCGAAGCCGGGGACCCCATGCAATTAGGGCGCGCCTCCTTAACCGCTGCAGAACGGGAACGCTGATTTAGAGAGGGCCTCTGCGCATATTGCGGGTCAGCAGCGCACCACCGAGCCATCTGTCCTCTGCGCCTGGGAAACGCTCAGCCCCGGTGAGGAGTGAGAGTGACTCACCGGGTTCCATCTCCCTCTCCACCACCATGACCAATGATTCCCGTCTCATGGTAAGAGTACACCTCCAGTTTGGCCACAAACAGGTCGGAAGTAATGCATTCATCGACTCCGGTGCTGCTGGTAACTTCATTGACTCTTCTTACGCCAAGAAACTGGGGGTAAAGATCGAGGCGTTATCCCAGCCGGTAAATATTACATCTGTCGATGGTCAGCCCCTCTCCTTCAGCTCCATCACCTTCCAAACCCAGCCCATCACCATGAACATCGGCCAACATCAGGAACAGCTCCACTTCTACCTCACCCCCATCTCTTCGCCTCCTCTTATTCTCGGACACCCCTGGTTACTTCACCACGACCCGCTCATATCTTGGACACAAAGTCGGATCTTACAATGGGGGCCGACTTGTTCTGAACTCTGCCTACGGGCCTGGGCTGGGACGTGTTCTAGGGAGTCCGAGGCCCCCGAGGTCGACACAGACAACATCCCGAGTGCCTACCGGGACCTGGCTGAGGTGTTCTGTAAAAGACGGGCGACCCACCTACCTCCTCATCGCCCCTACGACCTTGCCATCGACCTTCAGCCAGGTTCCATGCCACCCCGCGGCCACCTCTACTCATTATCTGCCACCGAGATGCAGGCGATGGAGGAATATGTTTCCAGTGGACTGCGCCAAGGTACTTTCCGGCCTTCCTCCTCACCTGCCAAAGCGGGGTTCTTCTTTGTGAAGAAACGCGATGGCAGCTTATGCCCATGTGTCGATTATCGGGGGCTCAACAACATCACCATCAAGAACCGACATCCATTGCCTCTTACCAACTCGGCCTTGGATGCCCTCTCTGGTGCCACCATTTTTACTAAGTTGGACCTCCGGAGCGCCTACAACTTGGTGCGCATCAGGGAGGGCGATGAGTGGAAGACGGCCTTCATCACTCCCACGGGCCATTATGAAAGTTTGGTAATACCATTTGGACTCTGCAACGCTCCTGCTGTCTTCCAGCAATTCATTACTGACGTTCTAAGAGACATGTTAGGTTGATGATTGTTCATCTACCTAGACGACATCCTCATATACTCCCGGACTGTCAGTGAACATGTACAACACGTCAGAGCGGTTCTAAAGAGATTGCTCGCCCACCAGCTGTACTGTAAGTTGGAGAAGTGCGCTTTTCACGAGCGCTCCACCACGTTCCTGGGTTTTGTCATCTCGCCCCAGGGTGTGGCCATGGACCCGCAGAAGCTGGAGATTGTGAGTCACTGGCCCCTACCCAGGACTCTCAAACAACTCCAGCGTTTCCTCGGGTTTGCAAACTTCTATCGTCGCTTTATCCAGGACTACAGTACGGTTGCAGCTCCGCTAACTGCTCTGACGCGTCCATTATCTCACCCCTTCCACCTCACCTCTACTGCCATCGCCGCCTTCCATGAACTCTGCCGCCGCTTCACTACAGCTCCTATCCTCCTTCATCCAGATGCCAACAAACCATTCGTTGTGGAGGTGGACGCGTCGGATGTGGGCGCCGGGGCCGTTTTCTCCCAACAAGGTCCAGACCAAAAGCTGCATCCCTGCAGCTTCTTCTCCAAGAAATTTGACCCCACTCAGCAGCGATACGGAGTAGGGGACCGCGAGCTGCTGGCCATAAAGTGGGCCTGGAATGGCGACACTGGCTCCAGGGCACCAGAGAGCCATTCATCGTCTGGACTGATCACCAGAACCTCATCACCATCCGTTCACTGAAACAGTTGAACCCCAGACCAGAACACATACCGCCTGGGGTCCAAGAACACCAAAGCTGACACCCTTTCATGACAGTATGAGGAAGACGTCCCCTTTGATGAGTTTGTCCAGGCGTGCCCAGTGTGCGCCTGGGCCAAAGACAGCAATCGACCATCTCTAGGAGAACTTCAACCACTCCCAGTTCCCCGTCAGCCCTGGACGCACATTGCTGTCGACTTCATCACGGGCCTGCCAGTTTCTGAAGGAAAGAACACCATCCTCACGATTGTCGACCGGTTCTCCAAAGCTGTCCACCTGGTGGCCCTCACCGGCCTCCCGTCAGCCAAAAACACAGCCGAACTGATATTAGAACACGTAGTCCACCACACGTTGGACAAGGGGCCCCAGTTCACCTCACGGTTCTGGAAGGTCTTCTGCCGTCTGATCAATTCCACCTGTAGTCTTCTGGATACCACCCACAGACGGTTAGACGGAACGGACCAACAAACAACTGGAGCGCTACCTGAGGTCGCTGATCGCCAGTGCTCCTGGGCCCGCTACCTCATTTGGGCAGAATTATCACATAACCTCCATGCCTCCTCCGCCACCAATCTAAGCCCATTTGAGGCATGCTACAGTTTCCAGCCTCCGATATTCGACCATCAAGAACCGGAGGTTGAAGTACCGTCGGCCCAACAGTTGGTCCGCCGGTGTCGACGGCTCTGAAACCAAGCAAACAATGCCATCCGAGGCACCAACACCCGCTACACCCTCCAACATCGCCGTCGACACCCCCCGAGACGACTGTTCCAGATAGGTGACAAGGTATGGCCTACCAAGAACCTACATCTATGAACAGAATCACAGAAGCTCTCCCCCAGATTCATCGGTCCATACCGCATCACCCTCCGGATTAACCCTGTCACCTACCTACCTACCTACCTGCGGCGCTCTGGATCCACCCAGTATTCCATATATCCCAACTAAAACCCTTCACCACTTCCCCTATGGTTAATGTGTGTGTCTGAGGGTTAAAGTGTGTGTGATTGTGTGCGTGTGGGTGTTTCATCTGTGTGCGTGGTAACATTTGTAATGAAAAAAAATAACACAACCCATTCCTTCCTGACTACTGTACATCAAGCAGGATATCAAATAGTTCCAATTTAAATGATGTCTTGCAGTAAACCTAATATGGTGTCAGTGACTCACCTTGTTGTTTATGTCTCTACGTTGACTAGCCTTATGATAATCACTAACGGTTATTTGTGTTTCAGATGGGCTGGAGAGAAATGTCAAGGAGTAATGTGGTAAAACTAACTGCACAGAACTGGACAACTGGTTGTATTTCAAATTGTGCAGTCTCATAAGTTTTTCAATATGGAACTGTAGACTATATGAAAACCAAAGAGATGATTTAATATTGACACGTTTTTATTCTGATAGAACTGGTCTTATTTTTTAGGACTCTAAAGTTTTCCAAATACAAGTCATAATTACATGCACATGGCAGAATAATAAACCTAGCCATTCACGTGAAAGTAATATATCCATTTTCGTGGAACTGGAGATGGATGTAGTTACTATAATGAGGATAATTAAATGAACCATTCCAAAGGGCAACTGTTATGTTACACCACGTACTGTATGTGACATTTAAGGAGCAGGAGAAAGACTCAAAGCTGAGCAGCTACTAAGCGTGCTATTCATCTTACACGGTTTCATCTTAAACAGAACAGGCAATGAGGCTTATTTACTCATTTATGTAACATTATTTTCTGATGTACTGTAAGTCATTAAAGCCCTTAAAACCCAAGCAGCACAGATCTGTCCCGGCAACATAGAATAGGACAACAACATAAAAAAAAATAAAAAAAAAAGTGAAATAAAATTCAGTTCATCATATTTTCTACGTTGTGCTGAAAAAAAAAAGGATACATCACTCTATAGTGCACAATTCTCATCAACTGTATTTATTTAAAAAGCTTCAAAAAAAACCTAGCTACTTTAAAATGCTCATAGTGTTACGGGCTACAGGGGATTGTAAATTCTTTTTTTTGGATAATTAATGAATAACACTGAACAGGTCATGCAAATTACAGGAAAGTAATGACAAAAATGGGTTTATGTCCTGTTATACAGTAGTTATTCCTCTTTTACCAACTAAATATAGTATATGTATGATACATTTTTTTTTTTACACTTTATGTTTACATACAGTATAATGTGCAAAGTATGTATGTTATCATGTTATGACAGCGGTAAAAAGTAATTCCCTCTTTATCTTTTAATCCTTTTTTAAGTTAATATTCAAAAAATGCAGATTTTCTTGTCACTACTGTCAGTAACTCTCTTTTGCTGAAAAACTAACAAACTACTACTACATTGCCTTTTATTAAACAGCACGGTGGCTTAGTGGTTAGCACTGTCGCTTTGCACCTCCAGGGTCCGGCAGCCTTTTTTTTTTTCTTTTTGCCTGCTTGTTTAATGTTTTACGTACTGTGGATTCATAAACACAAACGTTAGCCAATGCTTTCTGATGCCTTCAAGTCTTTGGCTGTCTTTGGCATGAATACACAAATAAAGCTGAAAATATGCCATGATCTTTTTAAACACAGTGCAGCCTTTTTTCTTTCCTTTTATTTTTTTTTGCAAAAGTCTACTCTCCAAGTGACATTTATAAGCTCATCTACAAATACTAAGGAAATTGCTTTGGGGTCAGAGACTGCTAAGTAGATAATTGTTTAACATCATTTTCTCTTCAGTACCCTCATCTGCCGGTTAGTACTTGCCTTCAGGCATGAGGTTAATGCAGGCTAACGGGGAGGAAAAATGTGACACAGTGGTCAGAACTGTCTGTTAGCTGAACGCTCCCCTAGGAAATCGGCATCGACCCTGTTAATGTCAATCTGCAAGGCTGCTGGCAAGATCACACTTTTCGGGTTAGTGAACCAAGGGTTCCAATAATTGGTGTTGTCTCACTGTTCTCAGCCTGACCTTCTAAGTGTTTGTGCTAATCAAAGACTTTGTAGAAATCACTTCAAATCCACATGAGGTGGTTTCTGCCTAGACTGGCGGTCACTGAAGATCAGCTTTTATTTCAGATTAAACAGGATGTTTATTAAACAGAACATAATTCATCTTTCAATCCATCTCATCAAATACTGTATTAGCCTCTATTTAAATGTATAAAAAAATATTTTGGTCTTGGGAATTCTTGATCTTTCCACTACACTGATAAAAGACAATAATATTGTAGTTCCTATATATATTGTATATACTATATATATATGTATATATACTGTGTATATATATACAGTATATGAACCTGTAATGACGTGGGTCTCACGAAGGGCAACTGTCACTTGTCGGTGTGTTTATTTAAGGGATCTGATACCTACACACTTGGCACTTTTGAAAAGATGCATTTTGAAAGATGATTGGTAGATCATTTTAAGGTAAAGTGTAAAAAGCACATAAAACAACACATAAGCCCTTAGTAAGAGTTGACCCTTCCAGAGAGGACGAGCAAGTTTATTTTTAGATTTCAGCACCCTGTTTGACAGCGGAGCTCTGTTTATTTTGTGTTTTCAGTTTTCTTTAGTTTCTTTTTAATTCAATTTAATAATCCCACGCTATCTCAGAACGGGAAGGTTCTTCCTGTGCGTGTGTCATAAGCACTCTCATGTACTCCTATTACGTTTACCCCCTCAGAGGGTCTGTGTAAGGGCTCTTATAAATATTGTTGCATCCCGGGGTTTGGGTTAGAGACATTATCTAGGTTATTTATAATAATATTTATGGTAACATGAATCTTTTGGAATTTCATGGTTTTCTGTATTAATTTGTCATAAAATGTGATATGATCTTCATCTAAGTCAAGGCTGAAGATATAATGTAATAAAAATATAATGTGCCTAAAATAATAACAAAAAAGAAATTCTGATCTTTCATGTCTTTATTACGTCGTTTATTATGTCATTATTGAACACACTCATTCAACATTCAATGTGGCAGTGGAAAAAGTAAGTAAACCCCTGGAATTAATAACTGGTTGACCTCCTCAACCAGGCATTTCCTGGAGCTGTGGCTCAGACCTGCAAATCATTCAAAAGAAATTTTAGCCAGTTCTTTATGGCAGAACTGCCTTATCTCTGTCATATTCTTTGGACGTCTCATGTGTATGACTCTCTTCAAGTCATTCCATAGCATCTCTGTTGTGTTGCGGTCTGGACCCTGACTCCAAAAGGTGGATTTTGTTTTTCTGAATCCATTCTGTTGTGGACTTGCTCTGGCGTTTAGGGTCCTGTTGCATCACACAACGTCTACAGAGTTTCAGCTACACTACAGACATTCTCACATTATCTTAAAGAATGTTTTTTATGTTTTATGTTTTTATGTTTTAAAGAATGTTTTAGGATGTTTTTTGTTTTACCACCTCAGACGCCTGAGAGACTTTAGACTGCCCTCTAAGGTGCTCAGGAACTTTTACTCCTGCACCATAGAGAGCATCCTGACGGGAAACATCGCATCCTGGTTCGGGAACAGCACCATGCAGGACAGACGAGCCCTACAGAGGGTGGTGCGATCAGCTGAGCGCATCATCCGAACTGAGCTCCCTGACCTGCACTCTGTCAACAGCAAGCGGTGCTGGACCAAGGCCAGGAAGATCATGAAGGACCTCAGTCACCCCAGCAATGGACTGTTCTTTCTGTTGCGGTCTGGGAAGCGCTTCCGCTCCCTCAAGGCCAATACAGAGAGACTGAGAAGGAGCTTCTTCCCGCAGGCGATACGGTCTCTCAATCAAACCAATACACTGGACTAAAACACCTCTGCATTTTCTTGCACACACAGAATGGACAATTATGTCAATGCACATTTGCACATATATGCACATTTGCACACTTCAAGGACTTCTTTTCACATCCCCCTCATCTCATTAAAATACTACCTCAAGTTTTTCACAGACTTAAGTTAAGTTGTAATATATTATATTATATTTCAGATTTTATATATATTTTTTTGAAACTTTGCTGGAATCTTGTTTTATAGGTTCCATTTGTAAAAATATTTAAGGTCACGGAGCGGTCGTATGAGCATTTCACTACATATCGTACTGTGTATGACTGTGTATGTGACAAATAAAATTTGAATTTGTTTTAATTCACCTGGGAATTCATCTTCCTCAAGATGTTTCCTCCATTATACTTTATGATTATGATGATGTTTTCATGATGATATGCAGTGCCATTTTTCGCCAGATGTGATGATGTGTGTTCTTTCCAAATAGTTCTTGGTTTCGTCAGTCCAAAAAAAGTGGCAAATACCGCTGTGATGTGTCACTGAGCTCTTTTTCAAACTTCATGTGTGCACCAGTGTCATGCACACTTGTAACAAGACCGCACTAGGACCCGGAAGTAATACGGTCGCGTTTCAGGAAGGATAAAAGGAACAAGATGGCGCTTCATATCGCTCAGTCATTGAGTTCACTCATGCCTTGTCTGACGCTTCGCCGACTGTTCAGTGAGTACTCACCGATTCGGGTTGCTTCTTTGATGGAGTGTGTGTTGCTAGAACGCGGATTTATTTGTGTAGATCCTAGCTCTTTGTGTAAGAGAGTTTTTAGACAAATCGCATGGTTATCCTGTCTACTCGCGTTGCTTCCGCGTTTGGGTTTACCATTCACGCTACACAGGCTAACTGCTAAGGCTTCTGTGCTTACCCTCCGATAGCTTGTGACAGAATGACTGAGCCTAAAGCAGTAAACCCAGCGGAGTTTGCTCGCCTCTGTAATGTGGTTGTCAGCATGCCGAGCCGATCAATAAGCTCCAGGGGGAAGTCACGTCTCTCCGAAAGGACCGTCAAGACGTCGCGGCTTTGCGCCGCGAGGTGGCGGAGCTACAGCAGGACGCAATCCTCCACAGGGCGGCTGCTCACTCGGTTGTTGCCATACCCATCGCAACGCCACCCCCCCGCCCCTCCCTGTCTGAGGTTTTCATAGCTCTACCGGATAAGCGGGATGGCACAGATGGGAGGTGCAGTGTCTTTCTAACCGCATTGGATCTTGTGTTTGAGTTTAATTCCACCAAATACTCCACAGACCGACTGCGCTTCTCGTCTCGTTGCTATCCGGGCAGGCAGCTGAGTGGGCCACGGCGGTCCTCAGATCAGATTCAGACACGGCCTACTCATATGGAGAGTTCACCCGTCAACTGAAACTAACATTTGAACATCCTGCTGCTGAGGTGGAGACCGACAACAAATTATATAATCTGCGGCAGGGAGGGTCGTCCGTGAGTCACTACACGGCCGTGCAGATCACCTGGGGAGATGCCGCCCTCTGGACGGCCTACTACAAGGGACTGGCCTCACGGATCAAAAACTCATCCGAGGCCAGTCCCCTGGACCCTGCCGCCCACTACGTCACCTTCATACCCTCACGCCCCGGTTCCTGAGATTCGTCACTCCTTCACCACCACCGCCATGGCACATGTCGGATCTCAACACCCGATGTCAACACCAACGCCATCCCCGTCACCTACTGAGACCTGGCTGAAGTATATATATAAGAGACGAGCCGCACACCTTCCTCCTCATCGTCCCTATGACCTGACGATCGAACCTCAGCCGGGCTCGGTCCAAAGTTGGACCTCCAGAGCGCCTACAACTTGGGGCGCATCAGAGAGGGCGATGAGTGGAAGACGGCTTTTATCACCCCTACTGGACACTACAAGAGCTTGGTCATCCCATTCAAACTCTGCAATGCACTCGCTGCCTTCCAACAGTTCATCAATAATGTCCTTAGGGACATGCTAGGGTGGTGGGTGTTCATTTACCTGGACGGCATCCATATTTATTCACCCAAAGCCGAGGAACACACCCAGCATGTCAGAGCGGTCCTTAAGAGATTACTCGCCCACCAACTGTGTAAATTGGAAAAATGCGCCTTTCACGAGCGCTCCACCACTTTCCTGGGTTTTGTCATCTTGCCCCAGGGTGTGGCCATGGACCCGCAGAAACTGGAAGCTGTGCTTCCTTGGCCCCTACCCAAGACCCTCAAGCAACTTCAATGGTTTCTCGGGTTTAGTGTAGTGGTTGCCGCCCCTTTAACTGCTCTGACTCGACCCTCTTATCATCAATTCAGCCTCAACCCCGCCGCCATCACCGCCTTTCATGACCTATGCCACCGGTTCACCAATGCCCCAATTCTACTGCACCCAGACGCAAGTAAACTATTCGTTGTGGAGGTGGACGCTTCGGATGAGGGTGCCGGGGCTGTTCTCTCCCAACGAGGTCTAGACCAGAAGCTACATCCCTGTAGTTTCTTTTCCAAAAAAATTGACCCCACTCAGCAGCGATATGGGGTAGGGGACCGCGAGCTGCTGGCCATAAAGTGGGCTTTGGAAGAATAGCGACATTGGCTCCAGGGTGCCAGAGAGCCGTTCATCGTCTGGACCGACCATCAGAACCTGATCAACATCCACAACTTAAAATAGCTCAACCCGAGAGAATAGCTCAACACCCGCCAAGATCATTGCACCACTTCACTGGCACAGGCGACGGAGACCGCACCGGAAGGTGTGCCGCCTGGGTGACTCTACGTGCTGAACACCATAAGGAGGTGTTGCGATGGGGTCATTCCTCGCCATTATCTGGACACCCCGGCCCCAAACGCACCCTCCAATTTATCAGACTTGCCTTCTGGTGGCCATCTATGGCGAGTGACGTCAAGGAGTACATCCAGGCGTGCCCAGTGTGCGCCAGGGCCAAGAATACCAACCAACCGGCACCGGGGGAAGTCCAACCACTCGACATTCCCCATTGGCCCTGGACGCACATTGCCGTCGATTTCATCACGGGCCTGCCAGCCTCCGAAGAGAAAAACACCATCTTAATCATTGTCAAACGGTTCTCCAAAGCCGTGCACCGGGTGGCCCTCGCCGGACTCCCGTCAGCCAAAAAAACAGCATAGCTGATTTTAGAACACGTAGTCCAACTGCATGGGTTCCCAAAAGACATCGTCTCGGACAGGGGGCCCCAGTTCACCACCCGGTTCTGGAAGGCCTTCTGCCGTCTGATCAATTCCACCTGTAGTCTATCCTCTGGTTATCATCCCCAGACGGAGGAGACGGTCAGACGGAGCAGACCAACCAACAACTGGAGAGCTACCTGAGATGCTTTGTTGCTGATCGCCAGCGCTCCTAGGCCCGCTACCTCCTATGGGCTGAGTTATCTCACAATCTCCACGTCTCTTCAGCCACCAGTCTGAGTCCATTTGAGGTATGCCACGGTTTCCAACCTTCAATGTTCGATCATCAAGAACTGGAGTTTGAGGTGCCGTCGCCCAACAGTTGGTTCGCCGGTGTCGATGGCTGTGGAACCAAGCAAACACCGCCATCCAACAGGCCAACAACCGCTACGCCATTCAATATTGCCGTCGACACCCGCTGGGACGATTGTACAATGTAGGTGACAAAGTATGGCTTTCAATCAGAAACGTTCACCTTCACACGGAATCCAAGAAGCTATCACCCAGGTTCATCCATCCGGTATTTCACACCTCCCAGCGCAAACCCTTCATCACTTCACCAATGGTTCTTTGATTGGGTGTGTGTTGCTAGAGCACGGATTTATTTGTGTAGATCCTAGCTCTTCGTGTAACAGAGTTCTTGGTTATCCTGCCTACTCGCGTTGCTTCTGCATTTGGTTTTACCCCCCACGCTACACGGGCCAACTGCTAAGGCTTCTGTGCTTACCCTCCAATAGATTGTGACATCTTGCCATGGACACCCTGCTTGTTTAATGTTTTACGCTCTGTAGACTCATGAACACAGGCTTTAGCCAATCCCTTTTGACGCCTTCAAGGCTGTCACTCGGAATTGTTTCTTTACCTCATTGATGAGTCTTCATTGTGCCCTCGGGGTCATTTTGACTGGATGCACACTTCTTGGTAGAATAGCCATAGTCCGCAAAACTGTCTCCATTGTAGATTGTTTGCTATAACTGTAGACTGGTGACTTTTGAAAGTCTTTGAAATCTTTTTGTAACCCTTTCCAGCTTCATGTAAATCAATTCTTGATGTTAGATAATCTGAAAGCTCTTTTTTTGGCAAGGCATGGCTCACATTAGCATATACTTCTTGTGTAGAGCAAACTCAACATTTTTTAGTCCACACCTCCAAACTCATTTAGCTCCATTAGCTTGTTAAACTCCAATTAGCTTGTTTGAGGTCACTCAAGAATTCACATACTTTTTCCACTAACATTATGAAGTATATTTAGTTAGTTAGTTAGTTACAGTAGTTTCTTGTTGGATCTAAACATAAATGTAATGCTTTGAATATTGAGATTTTTAATTTTCAGCGATGTAAAAATACCAATAATATAACAATAATATTTTGGCTATTAACTACAGCCACAAATATGTTTTTTACTCTTGATCTTTCCACTGATAAAACACATAATAATATTGCAGTTGTCATTTTAGTTGTAAAATTAGAGATGATGAGACAAAACATAAAGCCTGAAAAATCTGCTTTCTACAATGCATCCTCTTCAGCATCAGTGCCACACTGCAAACAACAACAACAACAAAAACCTTAGTAAATCAAAATATCTTGAATCTATCAATCATTAATTTTAATTGAGTTTAGAGTAAACTTATTTCAAGGCTGTTATTCAATTAAAAACTTATAGTCTAGTTAATTCTAAGCAATACTTTTTTTTAAAATGTTCAATTATCTGCCAATAGAATGCTTGTAAATAGTTCTGGAAATAGACTGAATAATCTTACATTTGTTAACAGTAATCCTATAATATGAAATTCTACAAACATTTGATTAGTACATTTTTATTTGTTAAGATTTCTGCAGTGTAGTCCAGTTAATCATCTTCCACTGCAGCATAATCTTCTTTCATCAAAGCGCAAATGTTCCAGCAGGACACTGCAGTTGTCCAAGCACTTGAGCCTTGAACCATTGGCAAGAAAGCTCTTTCTCTCACTCACTCACTCACTCACTCACTCACTCACTCACTCACTCTGACTTCCTCACTCTGACACACTTCTTTGATTTCCTGTTGCTGATATATACTGTACTTTGGCTTTTTGAGCGGCTGATATTCCTTTTGAATAATGTCATAGTTCATTCTGCTTTAGTGCGCATTTATGAGACAATAAAGCAATATCAGAGCAGCCAAGAAAGCAAGCCCACTGCAGTTTTACAATATTTGTTGGCTTATATGAAACTAGCATCGTAATCAACAGATCAATCCAAATGGGGCCAAGGTCAAAACAAGGACCAGTGTAATATTAATAGCATTTCTTCGATAACTAATTACTGTTTAGTGGTCATTAACACGTTCATGTTCATGATCTCAAGGCCCATTTAGAAAATCTAAGATTTTTGCCATCTGTCCAAGATTATCTAAGATTTAGTGGTGTTTGCAAAATAAGTGGATTAATGTTTGTGGGATTTATATGGAATTATCATCGTAACCGGCAGATGAACGGATTAGATTTTGGAATAGATCCAAACAGGGTCTTTCACAGCATGTAAAATGTCTGAAATAGTTTTCCCTTAATAGTTTCCGTTTCTATTAAAGTGCATTTTAAGTCTATCTTAGGCATACAAATTAAAAGGACAAGATGGCAAAAGCATCCCCACTGAAGCTGGTGGCAGTTTTTTCCTGACACTACTTCTAAATAAATCACATGTAGGTGGATGCAGATATTTCTTAAAATTAAAAATAGTAATAATAATAAGAGATTTATGATTTTTATATTGTACCATGTAGCGTTATTATTATTACCCTGGAGTAAAATTTAATAGAACCAGATTATACAATATTATCAGTGATGTGTGTTGCATTAATTTCAAAAACAAAACAGACACACACAAAAATCAACAACAACAACAACAAAAAACAGGAGAATGAAAATAGATGTAGCATAAAAAAATAACACACAACATGTAGGATGAACTAAAAGTTCAATTGATTTAAAACCATTTAAGTGGCTTACGTACATGATGTTGAACTGATATTGGCTTGATAGCGCTCGATTAATGGACCTTAATTATACAGTGTTTTAACAGGTCAAAGCACCGGGCAAGTTTAATCACATTAATCAGTTTCTATTGATGGAAAACCTCTTTTCTCCTATACATCTGCTAGGCTAAAAGGAACCAAGTGGTGGAAAACTGAGCCATGCCTAGAAGCAAATCAGTAGCATCTATTTAAAATGTCACTATATACAACAAAATGGCACAGTTGACTGGTCTTTAACCATCGCACAGTAATCTTGTGTGTTATATTTCAGGTTTGATCATTGCATGTCATAATGTATTTTAAAATGAATCGCCCTATGCCACATACTACAGTCCTTCATTGTGTGCTTTAGCTTGTTAGTTATGTTATTAGACTGCATCACAAATACTAGCAGTCCATGTATAATAAACCCAATACTTCCATATGTTTAACAATAAAAAAATAATGCTGTAGCTTGTTCCATATTTATATTGGGCCAAATGTGTCACTAATGTGTTGAATTTCTGTGGATATTTTTAAATACAATAATAATATAGAAGCAAACAGCAGTAATAACTTGCTGACTACATCTACCGGCTGCGTGACCAGAATATAATGATAATGATATCATAGTTTATATATAGAAGAATAGTGTCTTTCCATGGCTCTGCGCCCAGTTTGTATAATAGGTCTAGTTGATCCCTTGCCTGTGCCTCTATTTCGCTCTACTGATCGATGGCTTTCTGCTGCCTGCTTGCTTATTTGTGCCAGTGCTGCATCCATCTGTGATGGAAGCTTCTGGCACCAGACAAACTCATCGCAGTGACATCAGATTCTGGGCTCGAGCTCCTACTCAAAAATACACTGCGGAAATGTATTAGATTCTGGCATGTTCCTGGAGGATATACCCAGGATATTTTAATATCAACCCTCCTCTAATACACCTAATACGCATGATCAGCTAACTAACATACGTCGTACAGTATGAGGTAGTCCATGAGGAACACTGCTGTATACTATATACTGTATGCTATAATAGAACACATTGTGATTGCAGAAAAATAAATAAAAGCAAGTAAAAGTAGCATTTCATTTGATAATCAGAATTTATTCAGCCATCAAGTTAATTGCATAGTCACTAATATAAATGTTGAGAATTCAAGTCTAAATATAATTTTTTTTCCCCAAATAAATTACATTGAGACAATGTTACACGAATAATGTTACTGCAGTTTAATAAATCCTTTTGATGCTGTAGGAACACCATATCATGCTGTAAGAGTACAGTACTCTATGTGCCATCAAAACAAAATCTACTAAATCCTAATAATGGTTTGAAACAGTATTTAGGTTAGTAATTGATTCAATTTGAGAATTATTTTTTATTATTATTATTAATCTATTTATTTTAACTTGAATGATTGATTGTCATTGGCATATACGTAACAGCGCTGCAAAAGTTTCATTAATAAAAAAGGATCCCTGCAAAAGCTCAGTATGTTAAATCTTGGCAGAATTTACTGTTAGTGACGTATTGTTAATTTTAATAACTCTGTGCAGCTCTTAAAAGGGTTATTATATGGAAATTCTTACAATGGCTTATGAGGCTTGAATAAAATTAACAGGTAAAAGGAAAAAAGTAAAACTCATATATCATATTTTAGAAGTCTTTATGTCTTTTATTTTTTATTATTATGCCTTCCAGCTAATGAAACCCCAAAATTCAGTATTTCACAAAATTTAAATATAACACCTCAAAACACCTGCAAAGGTTTTCTGAGGCTTCAAATGGTCTCTCAGTTTGGTTCAGTGGGCTACACAAACTACAACTACAAGACTACTGACTTGACAGTTGTCCAGGAGACTCAGAAGACACAAAAATGTCATTGCTATATAATCTAGCTGTTCACAGAGTGCTGAATCCAAGCGCATAAATGGAAAGTTGTTTGGGAAAAAGAATGTGATGAAAAAAAAAAAGTGCCCAAGCAACTTCACACAAGAGTGGACTGCTGCTGAAGTCAGTGCTTCAAGAGCCACCACGCACAGACGCGCCCAGTACATGGGCTACAACTGTCGCATTCCTTTTGTCAAGCCACTCTTAAACCAGAGACAAAGTCTAAGGACAAAAAGAACTAGACTGTTGCTCAGTGGGCCAAAGTCCTCGTTTCAGATAAAAGTAAATTTTGCATTTTATTTGGAAATCAAGGTCCCAGAGTCTGGAGGAAGAGAGTAGAGGCACAGTATCTAAGATGCTTGAGGTCCTGTGTAAAGTTTGCACAATCAGTGATGGGCTTCCATAACACATCAGCAGTGCCACAGACTGATCGCCCCCATGCCACGCTGCATTGCTGTAGTAATTCATGCAAAGGGAGCTACGACCAAGTAATGAGTGCTGTACATGTTCATACTCTTCAGTAGTCCAACATTTCTGTTAAAAATCTTAATTTTAATTGATCTGACGTAATATTAAAATTTTCTAAAACACTGAAATAAACACTTGAAGTGTATCAGTCTGTGTGTAAAGAATCTATACAGTATATTATACGTTTCACTTTTGAAATTGAATTGTTGATTTCTTTTTGAAGATTTTATATATATATATATATATATATATATATATATATATATATATATATATAATTATTATTAATTTGCACCACAACTTTCTTTTCACATTATATAACTGAATTACGAAACCCAGCACACAGGAAACAGTTTACATGTCTCTCCTTCAGAAATTCATGTTCAAACTTGTATCTCCTCACGCTTGGTGGACATTTAATCATGGAAGCTAGCTCATCTCCTCAGACTGAATCCCAGAAGACCAAGCTGCTATAAATCCTTGCAGAAGTGTTCCCACACCAAGATCTTGTCATCTCCCTTGAGCATCCTTTCAATACAGGAACTGATAACATACAAACTTTTGCTATAGTTCTTTTTTCATTTTTCCTAACCTGATCCGGTCATGTAGCTTTCTCCATAATATGCCACGAGGATTTGCTTCCTACACACAGCTCACTCAGGTGCTTGTTTATTCCTTTCCACAGAAACCATTCAGGTACTTATTCAGGGCTTTTTTTCACGTGAAAAGTGTGTTGCAGTGTAATTCAGGCTCAACTCAGCCTGGCAACGCTTCCTGCGCAAGTTATCATCAGAACCCTTTTACTGATCCAGAATGCTGCGCTACTTATTATCAATCTCACAAATTTGTCCACATCATCCAATTGCTGGCTTTCCTCCACTGGCTTCCTGGAGCTGCTCACATTAAAATGAAAGCACTGATGCGTGGCTAAAATAAAAAATAAAAAAGCATAAATGGAAGAGACCCCACCTGTCTCGAGGCACTGATTATATACAACAATGCATTGTAGCTTTTCCTACTGACTAAGGAAAAATAAATTCTAATACTTTCTAGTATGTTTGTAACAGGGGATTGGTTTAATGGTTAATGCCTTTGTTCAGGAGGGTTGAGGGAAAAACAGTGTAGGGGTAACCCTGACTTGGTCTACAATGAAAACAGACATGACTTAGAGACTAAACCAAATAATATTGATCATTATTAAAAGAATCAAATCAAAATATATCACTGAGTGTATAATTAATCAATATAATATTTTTATATATTTTATATATATATAATTTGTATATATATATATATATATATATATATATATATATATATATATAAATTTGAATTGATTTGCTGAAATAAATCAAGATTATCCAGTCTGTGCATATGTGTGTGTGTGTGTGTGTGTGTGTGTGTGTGTGTGTGTGTGTGTGTGTGTGTGTGTGTGTGTGTGTGTTTTCATTTTCTCCACATGCTGTGTGGGATTCCTCCAGGTACTCTTGTTTCCCCATGCTCAATGACATGCACTGTAGACTGGTTGGTGATGCTACCGTACATTCATTATCTACAGCGTGTGCATATTTATGGATTTCCAAAGGTTATGGTTCCTTAGCTTAACTTCCCTTAACTGCTGGTGTGAAATTACAGGTTTTTGTGGCCAACCATCTCTTGAAGAAGATCGATGGATAAATAGAAACCTCTCACTTACTCACTCACCCACTGACTCTCTATACCACTTATTACAGAAGTGTACGGGGGGCAGTAGTCTATTCCAATGGACTGAGGGCACTAAACACAGTGTTTCATTGTATTCTCCAACCGAGAAGGTCACAGAAGTGTGCAGTACATATTGAAATCGGGAAAAGACGAGTATTGAAGTACTGAGTATTGAAATTTGCCCTTATAAATAAGTAGAATATATAATAGAAGTCATATAGTGTATATCAATCAGGCGATAAGTGTTGTGGTTCCAGGACAGAGAGCCAGGAAAGGACTGAGTCAGTTTTTCACATGGAAATATATAAGCAAATAATATATTTTTATTAAATAAGTCCAAGTTCCCCTCAAAACATCCTTCAGTTGTTTATTTTCTCATTAAAAGCATGTGCATTTTTGGTGTTTTGTGACAGATATATTGGGAGATTGTGTATTCTTCTGACCTCAGCCTTTGAGCCATGTTGCTGCAATTTTTTCCCCGACTGTCGTTTTTTCCTCATGATGGTATCAACAACATCAAAAATTGCATAATATTGTTTAGTGAATTATATGTAAACAGTTGGGAAAATTGCACGAGCTGAAGAGGCTGTAATTACAAGCCTGTTGTTTAATGATAATTATAGACCACTAACTCTTTTGTAATATGAAATGTAATCAGATTGGTAGGGCAGCATGGATATAACAAATGAGTAGCTTTTCACAAGATAAATACACGGTGGAAAAAAACACCTGCATTTTCACGTTAGTTAATGTGTCTTTTAGATACACAGTTGATGGTTTTTTTTTTTTTATGGCTGCACACACTTAGTTTCACCCTGACATAGGTTTCTCATTGGGTTAAGTTCTTGTGTCCTTTTCATTAACAGTTGGCACAAACCTCCTAACACTTTGGAAAACAATTTATCCATTTCGCAATCAAACTAATTTTCCATTGCACGCTCATATATTGTTGACGAGGCTCATGGTGGATACAGAACTAATCCCAGAAACATTGGGGAAAAGGCTCATGCACGCACATACACACACACACGCAACCTCTCCAATGTTTAGTTGGACTGTCTTTAGATTTTGCCATGGTATTCCTTTTTTTTCTCTCTTCCTGTTTTGTGTTTCTTTTTGCTTTTGTTTGTTCCCAGTTTCCATTCCACATTTGATGTTAATTGTATTTACTTTCACCTTGTCTTGTCTTCTTCGCTGGCCTATTTACTGTATACCCTGTGTTTTAGCATTAGCTTTGCTTTCTAACCACAGTGTTTATGTTTTGTATTGTTTTTTGACATTCATTTATTTAAAGAAAAACCTGCATTTGTATTCTGCCTAAGCTCCATTTGTGACAAGTTTTGGATATGGCATACACTTATTGTGGTGTTGTTCTGCCTACCTCATGCAATGCAACATTTATTCTGCGTTCATTTTGGATCCTTCCAAACCACTGTTTCGCAAATTTGAGCATGATGAATTAAGCAGATCAAATACAGTATGCCTGTGGTATCAGGGAAAAATCTATTAATGGGATAAGCTGGTATTTAGAGGTTTCAGGTAGCTGACTTAATTTTCTTGCAACTTCATATTGAGGTAAATCTTGAGTCATCAGACCATTTTCTATCGCTCCAAAGTAAATTTTTTGTGCTTCACACTCTGCACCACACAGCTGTTCAATTCCAGTCATGAATCCTTGTTGCATTGCATGTGTGGAAATGCTCTTACGCCAGTCCACTCCGAATTTGCTCCCGAATCTACACCAATGCAAAACCTCAGGAGAGCTCTGTAGAGATCCTTACAGCCCCTTTTTGGGCTTTGGTATGAATTCTGTCATGTCATTTTATTTCATTAAAAAATTTATTATATAAATTTCAATATCATTATAATATTTATTCGTCAAGTTTCATCAAATACTATGAAATGCAACTTCACCAAGCCTGAAAGTGATCTCAGTCATTCATGATGTTTTTACCAATAATGTTTTTAATAATGTGTTGGACAGTTCTTAGAAATTTCCTTAGTTGTTTTATTTACATAAGGCACATCAATAATCTTCATTCTTATGGAACACATTTGCATTGTTTTCATGACCATGGCATACACCTTCAGACATTGTAGTTTGAGAAATTATTAGTGGAATTGTAATAATCACTGCAGTATTTATTCAATCAAAGTCTCTAGAGTATTTGCTTTATATATTCACATGCTCATTTAGAATGGCTTATTCATAGTTTCTTTTACTATTTACACTTATCTTACTTAAATGCCTTGTTTTGCTTTTGGTGAACACTGTTGAAAATGCTGCTAGATAAAAACTAGATTTTTAAAAAATCATAATTTATATGTAAGCATAACAATTGTAGTGTTGGGTGACTAAGGAAGGAAGAAAAAATAAATAAATAAATAAATAAATGAATGAATGAATGAATGAATGAATGAATTAATGAATAAATAACAGCTCAAACAGCATTTTGCAACGATGTGCCGTCCCATCTGGTTTGCCCGTAGTGGGACCATCGTTTGTTTTCTGTCATGTTATCTGTAGGTTAAGAGCTACAGTTTAGGTTTAAGCAAATTAAAAACGTTTTTAGTTCTAAAGAATATTTTTTCTGTTCTATGTACAGTACATTTGGCCACACAGTATAGGGAGTGGGAAAACCTGTGGCCTAAACAATGTCTCTGTTTTTTCTGTTACTTACAGACAAGTCATGCTGTTCTAATTTGGGCATTAAATCTTTAAACTGCACTGCCTAAGGGCTTGTGTTCATAGGAAACGGAATATTTGGGAATGCCCCCTCCCCATTGCATTATCAAATGGAATTGATGGAGTACAATTTATGTTTAATGATACACAAAACAAGGGATTAAGTATGTATGCAAGTTGAAGTAATGGTACTGCAATAATTTAATTTGCTTATTTAATTGACGACCATCCTGAGGGATGAACAGGATGCAGTCATATAGCCCACGACAGGTTTTTAAGCATTAGTGTTTTCACTTCACCAGTACCTGAAACGCTATGAAAACATGAAATTATTGTTTTTTTCAATAAGACATTGATCAAATAAAAACTATTGTTTTATACAAGACTGTATTTGTCTAGGCGGCACAGTGGTGTAGTGGTTAGCACTGTCTGGGTTCGATTCCAGGCCAGGCTCGATTCCCGTCTCTGTGTGCAGGGAGTGTGCATGTTCTTCTCCGGGTACTCCAGTTTCTTCCCGCAGTCCAAAGACATACAAATTAGGCTGATTGGTATTCCCAAATTGCCCGTAGTGTGTGTATGTGTGTGTGAACTGTGATGGATTGGCACGCTGTCCAGGGTGTACCACGCCTTGTGCCCTAAGCCTCCTGAGCCCCCCGCGACCCTGAATACAGGATAAAGCGGTATGTGTATTTGTCTACCTAAATAAAGTGAAGCAAAACACACTCACACAGAGAGTTTTAAAAAAAACCTAACTTTTATGCTGGTATTAATGAAACAAGGAAAAGGAGAAGAAATAAATTCCTTAGTTTTTCATAGTTTCCTAGTGTTCCTGCCTTTTTATAAACTCATTTATTTCTGTATTATTCTTTACTATTACTACTACTACTCCAAACAACAATAATAATAATAGTGATTATGATGATGATTAATATATTTATTAACAGAAATTATAAAATACTGTACTCAAATATGTGGTAAAAACATCTTTAACCTTTACAAACTTTAGAATTACCTATTTTGAGTAGTTTTTGGTTTGTATTTCAGAGATAGTATTCATCAATTTGCCTGTTTAATTAAATAATTTGACTAAGCCATCTGTCTGTGGATGTTAATTTCCAACAATTTATACGGGTTATGTATAGTGCGTGACATGAATGTCATGTCCTGATCAGTAAAAATCGGTATCAGGATTCCAACTTGGGCAACATTGGTGAAGAGTGTCGCCACAACACTGAGGGCATGTTTATGGAGGCATGTTTCTGAGAATCGCATGGCAGCATGTACCAAGACTAGCAGAAATCTGATTGAATGGCAAGATTAACCCACTAGAAAATAACTGGTATCACAGCTCGGAATAGTCCCAAGTAACTCATGAGACCGTATACTTTGCAATGATCTGCAGTTAATTCTGTAAGTGTCTCTTAGTGTCTCTGACTTTAATCTCCCTCAGAGATTGGAGTCGGGTGTGCTGTAGGTGGTGTGACAACCAGTCAAAAGGGCTAAAAAAAATAAATAATCAGAATAATCAGAATTAATATTATAGCTTTTATTATGTTGGTTGTGATTTTTAATTCCTGTAAAATAATATCTATACCAACTATTTTACCAACCCCAGGAGAACCATGAATCGCATTTTTATGAAAACATCTTTCAGGAATGTATACATCGCATGCACAGTCCACAACAGACCACTAGTTGTAGAAAACTACCATCCAGTTTTATAGCTTTTATAGATAATGCTATCATCCACTGCTTTTATCTTTCATTAGACTGTACACTAGTACTGTACTTTTCTTGTACAGGTTGTTTTATTTGATCAATTTTTGTAATTAAGGCATCCATTAGTAAGCCCATCAAAATACTCCAGAACCTTAGATAATGTACTCCAATGCTTTACAATACATCTCTAAACCTAAACAGCCTGAACAGATTTTTACTGCAGTGCAGAATGTCTGCTTTTTATGTTTTTCATGCTTGATTATGTTAACAAATTGTTTGCAGTGATGTGAATCTTAGTGTGTTTCTGCTCCCAGATGTGGAACATTTTTCGTACCTTTTTTTTTTTTTTTTTTTAAACCTAATTAATTCTTACTAGAAAAAAAGAAAGAAAACAAACAGAATTTGGTATATTAAACTTTAATGAATAATGACACCGTTGTCTTTTGCATCCCGTTGTCTTAGGAATTTAAAGAGAGGAGGTGGCTTTCAGCGGGAATGCCGGTAATAAAATGGTTGACTGGTCCGAATAAAAGTCGGAATTCCTTGTTTGAGCTGGGTTGGAGAATTACTTACTTTTGTCTATGTTTGCTGACAAAAAGATAAACCAGTATTTCAATATATTGCCAGTCTGTGTTCTCTGAGCTTATTTTGACCAGGTTTGCCCAATCTTTTGCATAAGACTGCCATAGTACTAGCAACTCTTCCTGGCTTAAAATAATAATGAGAATTGAGTGTGACATTTACAAAAATGAAATTTTCACAGTTGATATTGTTAAAAAAAAAAGTTGTGGAAAGTTGTGACTGAATTTTGATAATTCCGCAAAATCCCCACATTAAAGAATACATTAATAAAATTAATAATAATAATAAAATAACAATAATAATAATAATAATAATAATAATAAGCGGCCTTTCAAAATGACCAATCATCACCAACTAATGATCACTGGACAATGATTGTCTTAAAGTACAGTCTAGAATAATCAGTCAGTCCCCTATTGACTGACTTACTGTATTTTAAATTTGATAGCAGAAGCATAGGCATAGATACTACTGTAGATATTAATACCAAAGAATGCCACTGTAGTCAGGTGGCTACGGGTTTCCTCCAGATAGTCCAAAGCGTTGTAAGCTGATTGATGCTTCCAAATTGCCTGTAGTTTATTAGAGGATGTGAATTTGTGCACTGTTTTGGGCATCTCATCTAGGGTGTCCTCCACCTTGTCCCAAGTGTTCCCTAGGATTGGCTGATGATTGTCTTTCGACATTTTTTTGCAATTGGTAATAATGGACACCAAATGCAAGATTGAAATGAATTGTTATTAACATACAACAATTAGTCAGGCTTAAAATTTGTTCTAAGATTAAAAACAATCCTTGAAATAAATCACTTGTTATTTCCTACCTCGGCACCATCTGTATGTGTAATTTGTCAAAAGGCCCTTGCACCTGCTTTTTGTCAGATATTGATAAAAATGTTAAAGTGAGAAAGCATTTGCAATTGTAGAAAAATACACCTGGCACTTCATCTTAACTGAAGTGCGATCGATAGCAAGACTGATTGACTCCTGTTGTTGTTGACTGAGATGGATTTCACATGGTACAATAGTTCCACTGGGGACCTGCTCATCACTGGACGGAAACAATTCATTACCCTGCTGCCCTTGTAGTGGATAAAATCTGTGCGGATTTCTACTGGTATTCCATTGTTTTCTGTAATCAGAACATCGTGGTTTCATACCTCTGTAAAGTTCTGTTGTCCTGCAAATATGTATGGAAAAACTGTATGAAGTAAAAATGGTCAGTTATTGTCAGAGTTTGCAATAGTGTAGACCATGCTTTATAAGGATTTCAAGGATTTCACATCCCCCCAAAGGGACTCTATTAATTGATTGTGGATGACCTACCCTGTAATGTACCTACCTACAGGGACCATAGATAAGGACGACTCAAAATTCTGACCAGCATGCTTAAAGCTTATCCTAGCAGAGATATGTTGGGAAACTGTGATTGCAGGGTAATCTTGGCTGCAAGTAAGGCTTAACGTGTCCTTTAATTCCGCCATGCAACAACATTTTAGAAGGGAATACAAAAAGAAATTGAAATGATTGATATAATAAACAGTTTGTTTATGAAAGAAAAACTATTCTTTTTTTTTCCTTCAAAGTGATAGAGAACATTTTGTGCATTTCATTCACTCAAAGGGGGGATTAAAAGCACAAATACCAAAATATTATAATTGTTTTATTTATCTGAGCAAACAAAGCTGCATAGCAGAGAATCTATAATTCCACCTCTCACAGTTTTGGAACAATGGATAAACACCCTGTAGTCTGTGGTAATTCAAGTATGCAATTTATTATTAATAATATGTTGGTTAAGTTTCAATAAGAAATATAGCAATCTCATGCTTTGATTGTGTTTTTGTAGTGAGTTATTGGAAGCAAATTGAAGCAAAGAAACAAATGTTTTGTTGTACACAAACCGTTATAATTCCAGTAATTGTTGAAAATGATGAGAAACATTAAAAATGATAGAAAAATGTCAGCTTATAGCAGAATGAACCTCCTCCTCCCATTTCAGTTTTACTTGTAGTTAATGACAGTGGCTTATCATAGTGCTGTAACGTGCCATGTGATGTCCTTTTTGGAATAATTCTACTGCATACACATTTGTGGGCTAACAGTTGAAAAATACTTATTGCAGAACTGGATGTAGCAGACAGAACCAAAGCTAGCAAACACAACAGGTTCCCACTGACAACAAGGGTATTTCATGTCTCTTGCACACAAAGCACTTGGGCATCCCGTGGGTATTGTAAAGTTATTAAACCTCCGTAGGTTATGTACTGTACAGGAAAGAGAATTGAACGGTTCTCAACGAATCTCCAAGTCTGAGTCGTTCGGTCTTTTGTCACGTGACTCCCATTGACGCGATGCAGTGCAATAGATTCAAAAGTATGACTCAGACTAGAAGACATGTGAGGTGAGCTGCTCATTCTGTTTATAATAATGTCCTTGTATTGTAATATTTTCATTACTGGAACTATAGGCAAAATTTGTATATGTAGATATGTTGGGGGGTCTGTTAATTGAAAATGTAACATTTTATTTTATTTCTGATCAAAAGAACGAAATGAATTAAATGACTAAAAAAATAAAAGATCCAAACTTTAAAGAACCGAGTCACTAAAATGACCCAAACTTCCCATCACTACGATACACTACTTCATGTGTCATTTTATATACTTCAAAAACATTGGTAGGGGACAATAACTAATTCATGTTGGATCATTTAATCCACCAATTCACACGATGATATTATCACTCAATAAAAATTAATATACGTTCGCGGGCCAGGTTTATGAAGCGTTAACGCATGACATTTCCCACAATGCAATGTTCTTTCCGTATGTGTGAACTCGTCTCTTGCCTCTCGTGGCTACTAGCGGCTAAAACAAGGCCGAATCTCAAATCCCTCTCTAACCCCTCATTAAGGGCACTACTTGGTGTATAACAAGTGATTGTACAACCTACATAGTGCACTAGCTTCAAATTTTGTGCTATTTGGGATACAACCTCAGAACGGTTAGCTATTAATCGAAAAGCTTGAAGCGTCAGTATTAACTACTTTACCCGCACATCATTTTATGAAGCGTAAATAAGAAAAAAAAAACCGTTCACATTCTTGCACACAGTATGAGGTAATCACAATATGATAACAAATCAAACTTATATATACACAGTATATATTCTGACTTCGGCTCAATGAAAAAGTGTATTGACCGGACCTTTTTTTAAATTTTAATTCAGCACTGCTGATATACAAGCAGAGTAAATGAGATTCAGAACGGATGTGTGCTTTAAATCTTGTCCACATTGTCATGCTTATTCCATAGGCAGCATGTTGTAGACATCCTGTCAGAAAGTGAACACTTCACTCTTAAAGCTCAGCAATCACCAGATGATTAACCGAACACTATCGAGAGAACTATTGTTCTTATGTTCTTTTAAGGGACGGCATTAGAACCAAGTGTGATGACAGAGAGAGAGAGAGAGAGCGCGCGCGCGCGCGTGTGTGTGTGTGCGCGCGCGCGCGCGAGAGAGAGAGATAAACAGGGTCGAATAGCAGTCAGGCAGGCAGTCGGGTGCGCGCAAGCTGCTGCAGCATCAGTATTAGAGTAAATGAGAGTAAAGGGCTGTGAGAAAAGAGTAGCTCTAAAAGTGGATGGCAGTTAATTCAGTTTCAACGTTTTTTCTTTTAATGGAAAACAAAAATAAAATCTGGAACAAATAGAGAGTAAATATTAGCACTTTATTTCCAGGATTCTTTACAAAGCAGCAATGGAATATCCATCTGGACCAACTTCTCTGACATTCATGTTACTCCGTTTAACAGGTGACAAAATCTAAATTTCACTTTGGTAGACTTCATATAAGTATTTTTGGTTATTATTTTTAATGCATGCTGTTGGTCATTTCTGCAGGATGCTTTTTTTCTTCTTCCATTCTTTAGGACAATTCTAATATGCTCATGGGTCATCATTATTCACATCAAGAAATGTAGAATCAAGAAAATTCCTGGTTAGACCAGTGAGCCAACGTTTTATTTATTTGTTGTTGTTTCTTTCTGTTTTTTTTTTTCCTTTTTATTTTATAACATCCGTGAGTAATGTTTATAAAAGTATGGACACTATGGTAGACACTTCTTTTGTACTGGTGCTGAATTTAATCATGCATTTACTGGTTCTTATTTAGTACTACAAATAATATGACCACATTCATCTAAATGAAACACACACACACACACTGTTTAAGAACCGGTACGTTATTGGACAATTGCCTGCTAAGCTCTTTCTCTACCAGGTCTGTGTGATTTCCTTCATTATTTCACCTATAAGAAAGCTAAGTAAAGGTCTAGTATTGATTTCATGTGTGTGGCATGTGCATTTGAAATATCTTGCTGTTCATGCTTTGTATAATGTCTAAAGAGCTACCATTAAATTAAGCCATCATTGGGATGAAAAAATATTATGAAATCATAATATCATAATTGGTGCAATTATACAGGGGAAAAGCCAATACATGTCTAAAAAACAATGTTTTGGACTTAGAAAGTTCAACTTGGACCATTATGATAGAAGAAGTGGAGAAGGCAAGGGACTGCTCATGATGTTGCTATCGCTGGTCTTTCAGCTGCTCCCGTCGACGTGTCGCCACAGCGGACCATTCGATCCACACACAATTTGGCACAGGTATTACACCAGGTGCCCTTCCTGATTTTAAACCCCTCCCATTTTATTCAGGCTTGGGACTGGCACTGCATCCAGCAGCTGGGGTTTGGGCATTGGGTGGGAATTGAACCTGGGTTTTTCACATGGGATGCAAGAAACCTACCATTTAGCCACCAATGCCCTTACTGCTCATGATATTAAAAACATTTATGGTGTGCGCATGTAACTTCTGGGTTTCTTTCACTAGGGTATTTTCTCTAAGCATTTCACTCCAATTCCCTTATTGAGGCACTTAAGGCTACATTCCACCACCCCATCTGCATGCAAGTGGGGTGGTATCGCCCCTTTTCTACATTCATCTGTGGGGCTGATCAGTCACAGACTACACAGTAGAGGGTCTTACCCGGGCTGCCATCTCAGGTTGGAATGCTTCAAGCTTGGGCATACCAGTTAGGCCACTACCCACTGGATGGTGAAGAGCAAAGGCCCCCATGGAGGCCGAGAAAAAAACCTCCAGATCCAATGCCAAAATTCTGGATAGTTGAGCACTCCCGCCTTCCCCAACCTGTATTTTTGATGGGCTGCTGGCACTCGTGGTGAGATAGTAGATTCAAGACTAGGGCTGCAACTAACGATTATTTTGATAATCGATTAGTTGGGCGATTATTATTAATCTCTAATTTCTAAATCTCTAATCTCTAATTTCTAAAAATAAATAAATAAATAAATAAACAACAGAATTTGAGTATGCAAAATACAGCATTTTAACAATACTTGCAGATATTGCCAGCTGATAGAGAAGGAACAGCCAATCAGAAGTAGTGTGTGGAAGTCTGTGATTGGCTGGTTTTGTGGCAATTTTGTGAAACTGGACAAAATTGAGCAAGCGTACAGGTAGAGTCGAGTTCGCACAGAAAATAAATGTTGCTTGAGCGTGAAGGCAGAGTCACGCGTGCACGGAAAACATGTTGAGCGAGCAGGGGAGCGCGCACAGAATCGAGAAGTCGCGCGTGTGCGAAGAACATGTTAAGCGAGCAGGGGAGACATTGCACGCGCAGAATCGAGCTGTTGAGCGCGCAGACACTGCACGTGCATAGAGTTCTTTGTCTGCTGTCAAAAGTCAAACCGCGCGCTCAGAATTGTGGCAGGAATATAACGCCATAGCGTGCGCTTTATCCTGCAGACGCTTCTGTAACCTCCATTGCACGAGCGGCTATGTATTTGTGTGTATCTTTGTGCATCTTGTGGTCGCGCTCCTCAATAACGTGAGCAGTCGAAACTAATCGATAACAGCATTCGTTGACAACGAATTTCATTATCGATAATTATCGATTTTATCGATTAGTTGTTGCAGCCCTACTCAAGACATGTCCGGAGAGGCACCCACAGTTAAGTGGAGTGGGAGGGGTATGGTCTGGAAGAACGCTTGTGGGGTGCAGTTTGGCATATACTTGACCTGTAACTTGAGTTCCTAAGGGGCCAAGCAAAGGATAAAAGTGCGCCGGAAGCCGTCTATCATAGGTTGGGATAACTGTAATGATGGGGTCTATGATGGGGCATATCCTCCTGGAAATGCACCATGCTGTTCCTGATCTATTTCACTGGGTTCTAAACAGGCATATTTGTGGTCACCATCATGCACGGTTGCCGTGGGGCCATCAAAAAGATGTGACACACCTTGCTACACATCAATTTTAGCCCCTGAAAACCAGCACGCGATGTGTGATCATTAGATAGCACCACGTATGAGAGCATGCCACTTTCTTAATAGGGCCAAGAACAAGGCAAAGACAAAGGAAAGGCAATGTAAAAAGCAATGTCAAAGAAAGAGAAAGCAGCATGTGCCACAATATGCGTGCCCCAAAAGAAAGTAAAATATAAACAAGAGAAAATTGCTGTGAATTCTACTGTTTTACTTTTTTATGATGCAACTTTTTAAATCACAGTTATTCAATATAAAAAAAAAATGGTTTTAAGGAAGTTGCAGGTTACAGTTGCAGGCGAGTAATATTTATTTAAGAACAAACAAATCCAAATTGTATAACAGAATTAGGGTCAGGAACAGGCAGAAATCGGGCAGTGAGCAAACACAGAAACTTGGGCAAAGAACAAGACATAAACTCCAAAATGTAACCATAAACACAACCATTAGCGTACATAACACTTTGTATGGGCAGTTACGTGACACAAAGGATATATTTAACAACAACCAAAGAAATACAAAGGTTTGCATACAAAGACTAATCATGGGGCAGATTAAAACCAGATGAAGACCATTATCACACACTAGGGAGACTACCAATGACCATACAGGTGGAGACATGAACAGAAATAAAATGCACAAGTAGGCACCATAGAATTGAGAGCTGTGATGTGAGCTGAGAGCTGTTGCATCAGTGAGAGGTAATAATTGACAAAAAGAGGTTTTTAGTCAAGTTGGTTTTAGCATTGGTAATTTGTATTTTACACAAGCAAAAGACTATGGACAGAGGTCACAGGTCACACCTGCAGTACAACTGCACTGTCATTTCATTCATTCGATGTCTATTATTGTTAATACGGACATCTTGCACATTAACAGCAACTCCCTGACAATAATATCCTGGAAAGGATTTTTCTTTTTCTTTTTTTTGAGTTGGCTAATTAATGCTAATTATGTAACATAATGTACAGGGTGGGCCATTTATATGGATACACCTTAATAAAATGGGAATGGTTGGTGATATTAACGACCTGTTTGTGGCACATTAGTATATGTGAGGGGGCAAACTTCTCAAGATGGGTGGTGACCATGGTGGCCATTTGGAAGTCGGCCATCTTGGATCCAACTTTTGTTTTTTCAATAGGAAGAGGGTCATGTGACACATAAAACTTATTGGGAATTTCACAAGAAAAACAATGGTGTGCTTGGTGCAATGTGTTCAATGTGCTGCCCATTGTGATGGATTGTCAATGCAACCCTCTTCTCCCACTCTTCACACACTGATAGCAACACCGCAGGAGAAATGCCAGCACAGGCTTCCAGTATTCATAGTTTCAGGTGCTGCACATCTCGTATCTTCACACCATAGACAATTGCCTTCAGATGACCCCAAAAATAAAAGTCTAAGGGGGTCAGATCGGGAGACCTTGGGGGCCATTCAACTGGGCCACAACGACCAATCCACTTTTCAGGAAACTCTTCATCTAGGAATGCTCGGACCTGACACCCATAATGTGGTGGTGCACCATCTTGGCCCCACTATCTTTGTACCCCATATACCACACCATACCATCACTTTTTTTGTTCCAACAGTCTTGGAGGGATCTATCCAATGTGGGTTAGTGTCAGACCAATAGCGGTGGTTTTGTTTGTTAACTTCACCATTCACATAAAAGTTTGCCTCATCACTGAACAAAATCTTCTGCGTGAACTGAGGGTCCTGTTCCAATTTTTGTTTTGCCCATTCTGCAAATTGTGTGTGCCGATCTGGGTCATCCTCGTTGAGATGCTGCAGTAGCTGGAGTTTGTAAGGGTGCCATTTGTGAGTAGCTAATATTCGGTTCGTCTAATGCCACTCTCCAGTGACATGCGGTGAATGCTACGCTGTGGGTTCTTGCTGAATGAAGCTAGGACAGCCACTGATGTTTGTTCATTAGTGACAGTTTTCATGCGTCCACATTTTGGCAAATCCAACACTGAACCAGTTTCACGAAACTTAGCAAGCAGTTTGCTAACTGTAGCATGGGAGATGGGTGGTCTCGTAGGGTGTCTTGCATTGAAATCTGCTGCAATGACTGGGTTACTGCGTTCACCAGATATCAACACAATTTCGATCCGCTTATCACGTGTTAACCTCTGCGACATGTCAATGGCTGTGAACAAAGAGAAACTTGTAAATAACTCATGAAAGAATAAAGTTACGTTAAAACCAAGCACACCATTGTTTTTCTTGTGAAATTCCCAATAAGTTTGATGTCTCACATGACCCTCTTCCTATTGAAAAAACAAAAGTTGGATCCAAGATGGCCGACTTCCAAATGGCCACCATGGTCACCACCCATTTTGAAAAGTTTGCCCCCTCACATATACTAATGTGCCACAAACAGGACATTCCCATTTTATTAAGGTGTATCCATATAAATGGCCCACCCTGTACTATATATACTACACTATAGTATACTTTACTATAATATCATATAATACAATATACAGTTAAACCTTGGATTGCGAGCATAATTTGTTCCAGAAGTGTGCTTATATATCAATTAATAGAAACTCTGTTGATTCGTGTGTGTGTGCATTTTTAAAGTGATGTGAGGAGAGAAGGAGGGAGGGGGCTAATGTGTCGCATGACTTTTACACACACTCTAACGGAAACACTCTGGAAACTGGATGTTTAACAAGTAACCTATCTAATGAGACTTGCTTTTGCTTTACTCGTGAGCACACACACGTGGTCACAATGTTATAATAAACAGTACACACGCACATGGAGGCAAGCGCATGCATACTACTCGTCTTGCAAAATGCTCGCAGACCAAGTTACTCGCAATCCAAGGTCCCACTGTAATATTTAAGCAATATGTCGTGAGATGACTCTCTTTTGTCATAAATATTGCCATGCTGTTATTCTGAACAACAGCAATACCCCAAGTGTGATGGAGCTTTTATACAACAGTTCCACAAACACCATTTATTATCAACAGATTAAGATTTGTTTATTTAAACAGTTCTTTTGTTCTGCCAACTACTTCCACCACTTAATTGTGACTGGAGGAGCTGGTGACTGACAGTTAGCGCTTGACAGTTAGGGTAATTAACAAGGGTGAAACTAGTTTTTAATTCTTATCAGTACTATGTAGCCAAATGGTCAGGAGAATAAAATATGGAGGTGTTGGATGCTCCCGTAGATCTTTTAAGTTTCTCAGTCCTGTTAACTTACATGTTCCGTGGTTGAATCCCATGTCTGAGTATGAAGTTCTGTTAATGTTGATCTTTGGAAGAATATATTTACCTATCTATGCACTGCAATAGCTTGCAATTTAGAGGATGAGATTGGTGTGTTCTGATGTCTAAATAGCAGTTCACTTTCATGCTTCGTTAGCGGTTACTGTTAGCTTTCACGCCTGTTGGGAATCACTCTCGTTTACACATGACCCATACTTAAGAACATCTTTTCAAGTACAGTACACAGTGTTCACATTAATTAAATTACAGTACCTGGAGCTTGGGGAGAAGTATATTTGTATCTGGACACAGGTAGCTGATGTGAAAGCACCTTAGATGTGCTGTTATCTTGCTTTGCATCACATACTACAATTTGGACACTTTTTAGTAGAGAATATAGCACACTTCTAAAAATCACTCTAAAAAATAGCATATTCCAAACGCTGTAAATGTAAGCTTTTGTTTAGACATATTTGGGACCCTCTTCATTCCTCCCACCCGTGTACTCTTAGACTTTTTTGTTGTATGCTTTTAGGTTTGCAGTTCAACGTGAAAGGATCATATACTGTACAACCACAACATAGTTGCACATCCAATTTTGGCTCCAAAAACATAATGGTCAAAAAACTCTGCTGATTTAATGGGGTTACGGTGTTTGCTCAATCATCAAGTCACACTGAACAGCACTGAAAGCACTTGAATTTAGTGATAATGTCAAGTCTGAGATCAAAGCTGTGGCTCATGAACAGAATTTATTCATTTTTTTATCACCACATGTCTAAGGCTTAAAATCACAAATCAATATTTTCTTTATACATATTTTTGTGCTTGCAGGGTTATGTAAGTCCTTGCTTGTCATTATTTTTGTACCTGCATATTTTATACATTAATAAAAGTGAAAGCTGATGAATACAATATGATATTCATAGTTATTATAAATTGCATGGTACCTAACTGTTAAGGATTTAAGGCTAAAATATACAAAAAATCTAATAGTCTGTAAGCAGTACTCAATAACATGAGACAACATGCAGTATACTCATTAAAAGTTAGACAGAGACACTGGTGAAAGTGATGACAAAGACATGTGACCTCCTAGGGTTAATGGGAAATGTAGTCCAGCGCCTTTTACGGCTCTACTATGTCAACCCACTATTAATGTGTTACTCACAATGCGCAATTAAGTTAAGTCATTTAAGTTATTTAATTAAGTTAGTTAAAACTTTACTTGTCACAGATACATTACTGCACAGTGACATTACATATCCCAGATTGGGGATTGGGTCATAACACATGTTTACTCATGATACAGGGCCCCCGGAGGGCATCGGGTTAACAGTCTTGCTCAAGGGTCCAACAGTGCCAGCTTGAACCGCTGACCTTCTCAGCAGAAACCCAGACCCTTTAACCTTTGAACTACCACTGCACCAGGAGGGGGACCTGAACAGTTGTACAAAAGTGAGGCAATCTCCCAGCAGAGCATGAAGGCAGAACAATGTCCTTGGTTGAGCAGGGAGATGGAGCAACTTGCTTAGAGGTGCAAGGAGACAAAGCGATTCCCTTGCAGAGCAGAAACAGGAAACAACACTCTCGGTGATACCAGGACACCCATGATGATACTGTAAGCCAAAATGGTGTTTGTAATAGGTTAGCCATGGGAAAGCAAACACATCATCACCAGGGCTTCAGGGGTTGAAACGTTGCCTGCAGTTCGCACCACAATGCTGGGCTTGGATGTCGGTTGAGAGCCCTTGTGTTGAAGGAGCCATACCTCAAGGCGGATGCTATTGCTAATCTCTTTACTTTAACAAATTGCAAACAAGCGACTCCTAATAAACATGAACACATTAGGAAACATGAACACATGCACTGTGGTACAAGGAACATAAAGATAGTGAGTAATACTCAGTAACATGAGACAACATGTAGTATACACTACGAAAACTAGACACGGAGGCAGTGAAAACCCTGAAATAAACAGTTCTAATTCTAAAGTAATTAGAAACAGGTGAAGTGGATCAGAGACATGTGATGTTCTGGGGCATTTGGGAAATCAAAATCTATGGCACTCCCATGACACTAACCACCAATTTTATGTGTTTTTCTGCCTCAAAAGATTTCTTCCGAGTTGTCCAATATATGCTTGGTAGTGTGCATCATTCGAAAACGACTCCCTAGCCTATCTATCTGGCAGTGAGAATTTCGACTCAGACCACCTGTGCTTTAATCTCTTGATCTTAGGCAGCCGAGTCCTATATCAGCTACATCAAAGATGAGAGCATAGAATTATGTCTAGCTACCTGGTAAAAAAAAAAATGCATATATTTATGTTGTGGTACTTGCCTCAGTAAGAAAAAAACCTTGTTTTTAAAGTTCTTAATATGGGTACTAAAATTTAAATCACAACATGTGTAACAGATATGATACTGCCAAATTGGTTGAGAAAGAAACAGACACACACACTTTTGTGTAAATCTGGCTCTTTCATTCTGTAAACAAGACCTCTCTTATCTCCCACTGTGTTCAGTGATACGACAGATACCCTTATGTACATAAAAAAAACAAAAATAACCTAAAATAAATTGGTATGCATTAGCAGCAACAAATGGTGCTAACAAATAAAGAACAGATGTGTACCAGGTGGATATACAGTCATGTTCCATAGTTTGTAGGATCTTTTTTAATTCTATGTCTTTTTATGTAAAAACATAATAAAAATCATCCGAGCATAGCGGGTCATAGTGTTTCGCAAATACAACCTTAGACGAACACCATGTTATTCACTGTGCCATTATATGTTTAACAAAAGTCAAGCAAGCAAGGGGGCAAAACTAAGTATCCCCTATGATTTTATAGATTGTAGATCCACTTTTAGCAGCAATACCTTGAAGTACAGTAATTGTTTCCTGCATGACTCACATCTTTGTGGAGGAATTTTGTCTTGGTTGTTGGTCCACTCAATAACCGCAATGTGGCCAGGTTCTGTTGCAAAAAAAACAACAAGCACAAATCATCAACCCTCCACCTCTGTGCTTGACAGTGGGTATGAGGTATTTTGCAGAAATGCTGTTTGTTTTTACCCCAAATAGGATTATGAGCGTTAAGGACAAACAGTTCCACTTTGGTTTCATTTGTCCACAGGACATTGATCCAGAGGCCTTGTGCCTTGTTCACATGCAGATTTGCAAACCTCATTTATGCTTCCATGTTCTTTTTTAGAAAGTAGAGACTTTCTGCTGGCAACCCTTTAAAACAAATTGTACTTGTTCAGTCTTTTTCTAATTATGCTGTCATGGTCTTTACCATGTAACATGCAGTGGGGCCTGTAGCATCTAAGATGTAGCTCTTGTGTTTTTTTTTTGTTTTTTTTTCCTCTGAGCATTGCAGAGGCTGATCATGTGATTAATGTGCTGGGACATCCACTCCTGGGAAGATTGACATCCGTCTTGAACTCCAGATTGTTTGGAAATGATTTTATAACCCTTTTCAGATTTATGTGCAGCAATGGAAAGGAATTTTTTTATGATCATCGCTTATGTCTTTCCTACCTGACATATGAAGTAAATATGCTATGATTACCTAAATTAAAATTAATCTTTGATGTATTTAACGTCTTCTGTTTGGTCTCTTTGTGTACTGTATCTGCATAATGATGAAACAAATTGCATTTAAGGATCAGGTAGGATTTTAGTACTATTTATAAGGACTTTAATTTTTAACAGGAATTTGCAGATTGGTATTTTTAGCATCAGGGTTTTATTTTAAAGTTATGCTGGGCTTTTTACACCATCATCAAAATTGGATCATCTATTTAGCCTAAGAATTAAGTATGATTATTAGTTGATGAGCATACGGTTAAATCATTGCATCAGTGTTTCTCAGGGTAATACATCATGACTAATGTCTACGAGACAATGTTATTGAAACGTTGATATTATACCGCTATGTTACATAACATTCCTCTGTAGCACGTTATCAGATAAACTCTTCTAAGGCTAAACGTAACCTTACTGCAGCAGTCAGTTTTATTCACTTGCTACTGCAGTTATCCTTGGAATATATATTTGCCCCGCATATTTGTTTTATTAAAGCTGCTTGTTTATTGAAAAGTCAATACTGTCATTTGGTTTCAAGGCATCTGAAAGCCTGAGGTCAATGAAAAGTAAGTAAGTAAATTTTTGTCATGAAGTGCTTTTCAGAAAATAAATATTAAACATAATAAAAGACAGTAATGTTACCAAGAAATGAAAAAGAATCAGGAGCATACTTAAAAGATGACAATTAAACCACAAACATTAAAAATGAATTAAAGTGAGCATTGAAAGAGCAATGAAAAAAAAAAACAGAATCAAAAGCATGGTTAGAACGCTGGATTTTTAAAAAGTGCTTTTTAAAAAATGCCCACAGTGTCCCCAGAGCATATTTCCAATGGCAATGCATTCCACAGCCTAGGAAAAGCAGCTGTAAAACCACAGGCACCTTTTGTTTCAAGTCTTGTATGTGGGATTACCAGCAGCTCTTGATCCAAAGATCTGAGTGGCTTGATCAAGTTCTTGGGGCAAAGAAGGTCAGACACAGTACATACTTTTATGAACCCAAAGACCGCTGTAGATGACATCCTGAATTTCTTTGTGGACAAGGGAGAACTTTACAGAACGACAATCATCTCTGCAGCCCTCCACCAATCAGGTCTCTACGGGTGTTTGCCAGAAAGCCCCTGAAGGACTTTTAGACCATGAAAAACAAAATTCTCTGGTCTGATGACACAAAGACTGACCTATTTAGAAACCTGGAAATCAGGCACTGCACATCACCTTAGTAAAAACCGCCCCTATAGTCAAACACGATGGTGGCATCATCATGCTGTGGGGATATTTTTCTGCAACTGAAACTGGGAGATTAATCAGAATAGATGCACAAATGGATCCAGAAAGATCAAGATCCATCCTGAGTTAAAACCTTCTCCAGAATGCGCAGAATCTCAGGCTGGGTTATGGTTTCCATCTAAACAAGACATCAAATTCAAATTCAAATTTTATGTGACAAATAAAATTTGAATTTGAATTTGAATTTGATTTGACATCTATTCAAAGCATAAAACCAAGAAAAACAGGAGTGGCGCCACTCTGTTTAGAATTCTGGAGTGGCCAAGTCTGGACCTGAGCTTTTCTGGAAAGAAAAAGCTTTTCTGGAAAGACCTGAAAATGATCTCCAACTAGCAATGAACATTCTCCATCATCATTGTGCATTAAAAAAACTTAGCAAGGAAATTATGTCTAAGGCATTAGTTTGTTGTCCTTTTTCTAGGCAGTCTACAAAATCTTTTGCTACAAAATGAGGTTTGGAAATAAGTCTATAGTTTTGAATTAAAGACTGAGCAAGATTTCACTTTTTAAAGCGTGATTGTACAGTACAACAGTCTGTTTAAAAAAAAAAGAGAGAAAAAAAAAAGCAGGGACCATATTTTGAAATGGTAGTAACTGTGCTTTTCACCACTTTTTTCTCTTCACTTACTCTACTAGTATTAAGCTACTATTTACTATTTTTAGTCTGTTATAATATGACGTCAATGCATGGAGCATTTAAAGCTTTATATGGACGTAATGACTAGAGGGGACTGGAGGACGCTGTCACCACCATTTTGTCTGAAAGTGGGAAATTTGACCCCGCTAACAAACGAACATCCATTTACCAGGAGTCAGACTCTTGATACTGCCCTGACATGTACTATTCTGTGCTTTATTGCACTCAGGTGGGAGGAGGGAGCGTTTAAAGCTTTATACTTGCACACTGGAAAAATGAACAGAAAACACTATTATGAGTGTATGTGTGTGTGCAACGTGTGTAAGTCTATGAAAGAAGCTAGCACTTAAGTCAAATAACATGAAGTAGAGAAAATACTTTCTGTGGGTTCATGGTAAGCTTTATGGGCCAGTGTATTTCTGTACACAAACCCTAACATAATATTGGCTGGCTGTCACGTGTTACACTGAAATTAATGTAATTATTGTTAGTACTATTATTTACTTCATGGTATGAGATTAAATACAGTATAAAAGCAGATGTCATGTCTATAGTTTAGTATAAATTTTTGTTAAAATATGAAAAAAAAACAAGCCCTGATATTTTGATTTATGGGGTTTGACTTACTCGTACTACAGGTAATGGAGGTGTAACAATGTTACTGATGATAGCAAATAAAATTGTTATATTATGTTGAGTATTTGAAATAAAATTAGAAAAATATGAGGACTTCACGTCCTTAATGGCTTTATTACACACACACACGCCCACATTATATATATACATTGTCTAGACAGATACCGAATGCTCAATTAAAGTTTGACTTTGTACAACCACATCACAACTGGACAATTCCCAGTGGGTTATATAAAATGCAGCAGTAAGATGGTTAAGGAAGCGAACGATCTGCCAGCGAGTTAAAAAAATCCAATTTAAATGATAGATCAAACATCACATAAATATAAGAAATAAGAAAAAAAAAACTATTTTTGGACGGGTATAATATTTAAAGCAAAAGTAAAAGAAGATCTACAGTATCATATGACTCCTTTTGAGTGTTGGACCCAAACCATTGTTGAGAAAGATTAAAAGATTGAGTGAGTGAATTGTCATTAATATGAATTTTAAAATCAACAGGAATTATTAGTTTACTTATAGCAGTTTAATGGTTAAACTGCATCAAGACAGTGACCCAAGTCCGAATTTCTTATTTTGTGATCCTTTTTCTGGTGTGTAGTACAGCTTCCTGTTAGTTTTATTTTTTCTTTTTGAGAAGGTGAAATGCATGCTGAAGTGCATTTAGGTTTGGTTTGGGGGTTGTTTGGGTCGGTCTAAAACCTTTCCCCTTGATGAGTTCCTTTGTTGTGTTGGCAGTGTGTGTTTTTGGTCATTGTCCTGCTGCCTGAATAAGTTCCTCTAAAGTTCACTACTGCACTCCTTAAAATGGCAGACAGAATGTTTCTGTAGACTTCTGAATTCATTTTGCTGATGCCGTCATAAGTTACATAATCAGAAAAGATTAGTGAGCCTGTTCCAAAAGCATCCATGCGAACCCAAGCCATAGGACTACCACTGGGCCTAACTGATGAGCTTGCATGTTTTGGATCATGAGCAGATACTGTATTTCCTTTCGTCACACTTTGGCCTTTCCATCACTTTGGTAGAGGTTAATCTTGGTTACGAATCTTGATATTTCTTCCTACTAATTCCTAACTATCTATTTCTTACCGTGAGTAATGGTTTGTATCTTGTATGACTTTTGTATTTTTGTTTGCAAAGTTTTATTTGCTTGGTGATGCCACTGACCATTTCGGGAGGTTTCTTCACAGTTCTCAGAATGCTTCTGTAATCAGTTGCTGTTTTTTTATTGGCTGACTTGTTTGTTGTTAGTACATCAGTGGTTTCTTACTTTTCCAGGCCATTCTAAATTGTTGTATTTTTGTAGAAGCATGTATAGTAGCATTGTAAACAGAATACCGACACAAGAAAAATTAATGGCGTGAACAGAAAGTGCTCTTTTATTTTGTTCTTTGCGGGGAGAAAGCCAGGGTAAGTAAGAGAGGTGAGAAGAGGGATGCAGAAATGGTCCAGAGCTGCAGTGAACAAATGCTTTTTGTAGGGCAGCTGTTCCTCAACTGTGGTGCTGGCTTGAGACTGGTGCAATAAAGGTCTGCTGTGAGTTATGGCTACTGCATCAAATGCTGATAGGGACAGAGAGGCAATGGGTATCTAGCATGGGAAAGAGTGTAGGCAGCGTACCTCTCTGCGAAACAGAAGAAGATACTCGCCTGGCTGTGGTGTCTCAGTGGGAGTGAGTGATTATTTGGTTTCAGCCATATTGTATCCCATCCTGCTCTTAGGCTATTGCTATCCTGCTTTCCACAACACCACTAGTGCTAAACTACAGTGGTCCATTCAGCACCATTGCAGCAGATGAGTGAGTACAATATGTGTCATAATCGGCTACACCCTACACTGCAAAAATCCCAGTGTTTATTTAACACCCCAAGTGTTTATATATGACCTAATGGTCACAAATGTACTGTGTTAAATCAACACTCTGGGTGTTAATTCAAGACTAAGGCTTTTGCTGTGTATGTTTGTGCAATATATGTAGTTTTGATCTAACTTCTCTTTTTTCTCCTCTACAAAATGGTTTGATTTCTCCCATAAAAAGCTTTCTGATTTTCATGCTAGTTTATCCTTTTGAACAAATGCTGTCCTCACAGCTAAAACCCAGGGATCAACCCAAGAGTTATCATTCAGAGCTAATAGATGTTGGGGAAAAAACAGACTCCCATGTGGAACATATGAAGCATGCAAAGCACCATCGCAATAAAAAAAAAAAATTATAATTGGAGGCCTCAAGATCAAACTGGGGACGCTCCTCACCATCAACCTGTCCATACAGTGGAACCTCGGATTGCGAGTAACGTGGTTTAGGAGTGTTCCGCAAACCGAGCAAGGATTTGTAATAAATTTTTAATCGGAAACCGAGCAAGTATTAGTTTACGAGCGCCGAGTATCATGTATCACACATGCGACTCTTATTTTGACACCGAGCGTCACTCTTGCGCTGCGGAATTCTTTCAGCGTCTCTTCTGTATGTGCGTGCACGTAATTTGATACCGACACACACACACACACACACACACACACACACACACACACACATGCAAACACCCTGACACATGCACAGATGCGCTCTCGCCTTTTCACCCCCTCCCCGGCTTCACAAACACACAGAAACTCTGCTCTGTCGCGATTCTTTTCAATATGCGATTCTTTGCAAAGGTGCTGGCTCATTTGTTTTTTATCTTCTTATTATTTTTTTGGAGTCTAATTCCTCCCCGTCACTAGGGGGTTCCACATTAAGGCTACTAGTACCACTCAGCCGGGAGGGCCGAAGACTATCACGTGTTTTCTCCAAACCACGTGACGCCGTGCTGGCTCATTTTTATTTATTTATTTTTTTTACTTTACAGCAGTGATTCCCTTAGTATGCACTCATGTCAGTGTCAGAGAGATTTTTTTTTCCCTGTTAAAACGGTGTTTCCGCTATGTGTGTTTGTTTGTTGTGAAACTTAGAAATTGATTCCATTAGTATGCGCTAATGACAGTCTCAGAGAGATTTCTTTTTTCCTGTTAAAACGGTGTTTCCATTGTGTATGTGTGTGTGTGTGTGTGTGTGTGTGTGTGTGTGTGTGTGTTGTGTGTGTGAAACTTAAAAAGCGAGGTGGGGAGAGGGAGGAGGAGTGTTACTGTGTAAAACGAGGCGAGGGAAAGGGCTAATTCCACACACACACACACACACACACACAGCGCCTGCGCACACCAACGGAAACACTTTCTGTCGGGATTCATTTGTACTTTTTTTTTAAAGGTAAAGTGCAGATTAATTTGTTTTATTTTCATTTTATAGATTGTATTAATTATTTTTATGTATTAAATTTTTGGGGCTGTGGAACAAATAATTTGAGTTTTCATTATTCATTGGGAAAATGATGATTTGGTTTACGAGTCTTTTGGAACACAAGCCCTTTTTTTCCCCCCTCGAATTATGCTCGTAATCCAAGGTTCCACTGTATAATATACACTCATCATCCACTGTCAGGAATTCTTGTACACCTGCACATTAATGCAAGTATATAATCAGTCAACTAAGCATGTGCCAAAAGTCATGACAATGATCTGCAGATGTCATTGATAGCATTTTTTATATGTTTCATGGCTAGTCAAGCAGTGTCAGCCCATGTCAATATTCTATGTATTTAGAGATTGAGGAGGTAGAAAATGCTAAACAAATGCCATTTATAGTCTATTTTTATCAATCACAAGGTTGAAAAAAGTATTGGAACACAAATTTTCACAGACCAAACTTAGGGTCGAAACATTATATTATAAGCAAATGTTTTACGTATTATCTTTTTTTTATTTTGCACTTCTGAAATGTCACAAAGTACATTATTTTTTACATTTCCTATTTCATTCGATGCCAACACTTGAAGAGTCAATTTGAGTCTAGTTCACATGGATTATTAAAGTTTTTCTATTTGACTCACTCTTACTGTATATATTAATGTTTAAATATAACAATATGAGGTTCTCTAACCTTAAACTAAAAAAAGCAGTATAAAAGTTTTTAGGGTGACTTGACATCATAAGAAAATATGTGGTAAAGATACAGTACACTGTGATCACAAAAAAAAGAACTGGTTTTGGGAACATGAGTACAGAATGGCAGTTATGTTAATGTATTTGCAGAAGGTGTGCCACCTTCTTGAGATAAACTGCACTCACCAATCTGATTCCCTGTCCTTAAGCAGCATTTACTTTCTAAATACAGTACTTCTTTATAGGTGACTTTGGATGTTTCTATACCAGTGGGAGCTTAGTGAGAGGAATAATGCAACAGGTTTCCAAAAAACAGAAAATAACAGTTAATGTGGATTGTGCTATGTTGGGTAACCGGAAATTGGTGATGAAAGTGAAAGGTATGTGCGACCAAAATCAAAGGTTCAAGAAAGGTCTGGCAATAATAATTTGGCAATAATAACTTATTACCTTAATCTAGCAGCCCCGACCATACTGGTAAAAAATATTAGATATATTTCTTGGAAAAGATGTGAATTGAATCTGAATTTCATTGTTAAACAACAGTATGAAAGGAATAAACATGGCTGAATTTCATGACCATAATGGTGATTAATCACCATTACAACACACAACACAATGAAAGATAGCATGGAATATTTTTTTAACAACAGCCACCATTCAAGAAACTGACCAATTCCTCATGCTATTTAATTAGGAAAAAACTAACACTATAAGTCACATCATTACTTGGCTAGCCAAAGTATATAATAAGATTTTATTTAATATAAAAGAATATTCACAACACAATTTTATGTTGGGTTATGTTTGTTTTTGTATTCAGGGTCTTTTGCAGGCATTAGCAGGAAGAGTCTTGCCATTTCCATGCTTTAAATATTGTCATATATTCATGTTTGACTTTAACTTTTTTAACCATGTCTAACTCATCAACTGGTTGACACAAGTGTTGGTCATAGTAGACAGTCAAGGTACTATACTATGGTTGTGATCTGCAAAAAACATTATAAAAAACCCAAGTGCTTGAGAGACCTTTATAACCTGAATAATAACCTAAGCAAATTGTTACTCTGTGTTACCACTATTGGGTTGGCTAAACACTAGTCAGAGGTGAAATTCAGGAGGTGCATAAATGCTGTTTACATGCATGTAACCGCCACTACAGCCCTGGTGTAACCCCATCGTAGAAACTTCACCCTAATGGTGCACAGAGATAGACCTGCCGGGAGTGAGTTGCAGTAGTCCAGTCATGAAATAACAAGAGACTGAACAAGCACTGTAGAGAGAAACACTGTGGAGAGAAATGGACGAATTCTTCTGAATTTATAAAGAAGTAATCAACAAGGGCAAGTAAATTTACCAATGTATGTTTGTTCAGAATTACCCCAATGTTGTGGGCACTGATAGAGTGATCCAATTGTTGTCCAGAGAGATTATAAGATCCTGACAGGAAGATTAATCATCTGGGATGAACATGAGTTCTGTTTTACTGATATTAAGTTTCAGTTGATGAGCTACCATTCCAGTATGAGATGTCTGCCAGGCATGCTGAGATCCGGGTGGAAACCTAAGTGTCTGAGGGAGGCAAAAAAAGAAAGAGTTGAGTGTCATCTGCGTAACAATTGTATGAAAACCCATATGAGGGTATGACTTTATCAATAGATTGGGTATAGAAGGAGAACAGAAAAGGACCAAATAGTGATCCTTGTGGAACACCAATGGAGAGTCTGCATAGAGCTGATGTGGAGTCTCTCCATGCCACATCATACAACCGATTTTCTAAGGCAACTAAACCACTGCCATGCCGCGCCACAAATTTCAAGGCTTATGTGGACAAGAGAATCTTGTGGTTTACCTAGTCATGTGCTTCTGAGAGTTCTAGGAGGATGAGGATGACTGATGGATGACAGTTTGGCTGATCTAGCCGCTCTCAATGACAGACAGAAGGGTAGTCTCTGTGGAATGTGCCGCTTTGAATCCAGATTGGTTGGGATAATCGAGGTTGTTCTGAGAGAGATAAAAAGACATTTGATTGTAAGCAGTCCGTTCAAGAATTTAAGATAGAAAAGAGAGTAGTGATAGTTACAGATGTCTGCTGGATCAGAATGGGGCTAAACTTTGCCTTCTTAAAAAGTCTAAGGGATTGGATCTAATGAACAGATAGTGGGATTGGAGGATGAGATAAAGGACTTAATCATCAGTAGCAAAATTGTGCTATTGCAGGAGTAGAAGGGTCCTGAAATTTTTGCTGTAGGGGTTGGGGAGGGAGAGAAGATCTGGCAGATTTTGACAATTTTCTCTTCGAAAAAAGTGTCAAAGTCATCATTAGTCAGAAAGGAAGGAGCAGGAGGAGCTGGTGGGTTGAGCAGTAAGGAGAAGAAATTGTGGATATTATGTACCTCTCGAATTTTCATATAATTGTTATACAATAATCTTTTAAATGATTAACTAATTTGTTGTCTTGCTCCAGAACACATTTACATGTAATGATAAGGATTATGTTGCTGCTGTGTCTGCGTGTCTAGTAATTGAATTATGACCCTAAAACAGACTTATATGCGCAGATGTATTTCTATGTTGCTTGTTACACCCATGTGATTAGAAAAATATTTCTAAAATCATTTGTATACATTCTTTTTTTTTTTATCAGTGGTATTTAGACAGTTGTGTTTTTAGTGCTGAACAGATCTGTTGTGTGCACCCTTCCAGAGGCCCCTCTCATACTTTTCCCAAAAAGAGCCTCTGTACAAAGAGGCATCTGTACTCTGACTGAACTATACTCATGTTTATTACAATTACTTAGAGTCAAAATGATTTCCTATTGTAAAGTCTTGGCAAGTATGTGTTTTTGCAAAGAGAAAAAAAAATATATCTTGATGGATTATTTCCTGTATTGAGTTCCTCTGGATTTTATGCCATCTTAAGATTTCCTTAATGTCTACCAGAAATAGCAAATTTTTTCCTACTAGGAAATTATTATGTAAATTATGTATTGTTATGATGTTTTTTTTCCTGTTATTTGAAATCAAACCTGGAGTTCTGAGACATTATATGCATAAAAAAAAAAAAACACAGAAATAAAAAAATTAATGTTAATAAAAATAGGTTAATAGTAATGACAAAAGATTATAGCAATGTCTATACACACACTGTATATAATAAAAATTTGTATGTTAAATATAATATTAATATTGTATTAATAAGTATTATCATAATACTATCATGTATATCAACATATAGCAATACATTTAGTATTAAAATATTTTCTTTTTCTGAAGTGTGTATAATTTTTTTGGTCGACTCTGTAGTCTAAAAAAAATTTAAGTAATGTGGAATGCACATGTGACATGCATAAATGAAATTAAAAACTTTAATTTAGAATTGTGCACATGCAGCACATGAATATTCTTAACAAAATCCAGGCAAACTGTATACTTTCTTGATCTGATTTTGTATTAATGCACAGCCTGATCTGCCTTGGTAAGGTTTAAAATATGAAAATTGCCTACTAATATTATTCCATTTGTATGCTGAAGACAGCAAGGGCTGAGTAATAAATTAAGTCATGAGGAAAGCAATAACATCATGTCTGGATGTCGGTTATTATAAACAAGCGACTTATATTTCATAAGTATGATAAGCAACATAATGTTTGAGTGTTTCAGTTTATCATGATTCATCTGCCTGTTCTTTCATCATCTAGCCTCAGTGGCCATTGTTAAGATGGCATCTTAGTTAGGGCCTTGAAAGATGATTAGGCTGTAAAGGAGTAAACTTTTTTTCTTTGTCCACTTGACTAGTTCTCACATTTTTGTCTATTGTGTTACTGTTAATAATTATATTATATTATATTATATTATATTATATTATTATATATATTATATTATATTATATTATATTATATTATATATATTATATTATATTATATTATACATACAAACCTAATATGAATACAAGAGAAATCCTTTTTAGACATTATCATTGCTATACATAATCATTTGGGATTGGGGTTCAGCTGATCTTATCCTCATCAAAAATAATAGACAACTGTTAGACTGGATCAACTGGAAACTGTGGTTTCATTCTTTGCCAATTATAATTTATCATTATGTACTGTGTGTGGTGTGAGGGCATATCACATGCTGTGTCGTCATGGGATGCATACTGGGGGCTGAAATGTCAGTTTATTTTGGCCCTCTGCTTTATTTAGTCCACATATTAATAGTGTGCCATCAGTATCATTCACTTCATTAATTTCATTTTTAACACGAGAGATTGACTTCATTTCATTACTGGACAGATTTAAAGCTGTCATTTGATAGCCTGAAGCTCTGAATAAACAGTAAGCCATGAAATACTGTTATTATCTTTTTATGGTTGAGATACTATGCTTTCAGTAATGTATTGTGACCCATGCTGTGAAACGGAGATAATACTTTCCTTGTTTATATAAGGAATAAACACGCCAGGTCATGGTGTTATAGGAAAACAATCTACAACAGTGTTGTGTATAATATGGTCTGATTTCACTGTGGATTATCTTCTTATTATAACACGTCCTTGAGTATTTTACACCACAGTGGTTTGACTTTTATACTGTAATGAATTTAACACCAGTGACTAATTATTTATTTATTTATTAATAATATAGACCATATGTAGTTGTACAAAGTTATATGTCTCTTACATTACAGCGAGTATAATTAAAACAGTCATTAATTTACCAGCCTGTTTTTTCATTTTAAGTTAGTAAGACAAAAAACACAATCTCAGTCATTTAGCAGTTAAAATGGAAAGTTTCGGTCATGGTGGGAAAATTACAGACACTAGGGAATCATTGTATTAAGGTTGCATAAATATCATTAATAAGCACATACGCGGAAATTAGAGACATTACTGTTGTCACAACTACTGTTATAGAACATCAATTAACACCTCGTGTTAAAAATTCAACAGTGCTCTGGTTTAATTTGGGTTTTCGGATATGTCGGTAGAACGAAAGCTATTTGTTTGCCTGTGTGACCCCTTTTTTTGGTAAGACATGTTTGTATAGTTGGTTAAAATAAAATAAAAATCAGTTCATCATGTTGCCTTATTTGTGCTGAAAAAAAGATAAGTCACTATATACTGTACAATCCTGAGACCTATATTTGTTTATTTAAAAAAATATATGAATAATCAATCACAGCTCATAATGTACATTGTACATTACTAATACAGTAGCTTCAGAATTTCCTTTTGTAAATGTCTTTAACTTAAAAGTCATTAACAATGTTATTGTTAGCTTGTTGTCCTTGTTTTATTTTACAAATAACATGAAAACTACAATCTCTATTTATTAAGAGAGAAAAAAAAAAAAAAAAGAGTTTTTATATGTTGGGCCAAACGCCTGGTGTCATGTACATCTGTTATTACAAAGAACTTAAACCATTTTCACATGTACTGGTGAAATCCTGAAGAACAAAGAGTGGAAGTTGTACAGTACAGATGTTCGCCCGGAGACGAACCAGGAAGTGTTATCTCAAGGGAGGGGAGAGAGAGGGAGAGAGAGAGAGAGAGAGAGAGAGAGTGTGTGTGTGGGAGCATTAGCATGTTAATATCAGATCCACGAGGAAGAGAGTAGAATGAATTTATATACATTTTACTAAAGAAATCATGATGATGAAAAATGATTATGATAAACATTGCAGTTAAAATAGATGATTTCTGGTGTGGTGTGAACATGAACAGAAGCGTAACAAGAGATATACTGTACACGCGCACACACACACACACACATATACATACAAATTAGAATATAATTGAAACATTAATTATTTAAGTAATTCAATTCAGAAAGTGAAACTCATAGATTCATTACAGATTCATTACACACAGACCGATGTATTTCAAGTCTTTATTCCTTTTAATTTAGATGTTTATGGCTTACAGTATCTCAGAAATTGAGCATATTGTGAAAAAGTCCAATATTGGAGACTTATAGTGTAAAACACTAATCTGCTAATTAACTCAAAAATAGTACATAGTCTCTCGGTCTGGTTCACCGTGCACATGGAGGGTGAGAAACAAAAGGTCATTGCTAATAAAACTGACTATTCACAGAGTGCTATGTCTAAACACATTAATGGAAAATTGAATAGGAGGGAAATATGTGATAGAAAACGGTGCACAAGCAACAGGGATAACCGCGGCCTTGAGAGGATTGTGAAATGAATCTCATTAAAGAATTTGGGGGTCACCAAGACTCACCATACACAGACATATCAAGGACATGTGCTACGACTGTTGTATTCCTTGTGACAAGCCACTCTTGAACCAGAGACAGAAGAGTCTTACCTGGGCTAAGGACAAAAAGGACTGGACTGTTACTCAGTAGACCAAAGTCCTCTTTTCAGATGAAATTAAATTTTGCATTCAATTTGGAAATTAAGGTCCTATAGTCTGAAGAAATACAGTAGGCGAGAGGAACAGGATCCAAGTTGCTTGAAGTCCAGTATGAAGTTTGCACAGTTATTGGTGGTTTGGGGAGCCATGTCATCTTCTGGTGTTAGTCCACTGTGTTTTATCAGGTCCAAGGTCAGTCAGTCTAACAGGAAGTTTTAGAGCACTTCATGCTTCCCTCTTCTGACCAGCTTTATGGAGATGCTGATTTAATTTTCCAACAGAACTTGGCACCTGCTCGCACTGCAAAAATGACTAATACCTGGTTTGAGGACCATGGTATCACTGTGCTTGATTGGCCAGCAAATTCGCCCAACCTAAACCCCATAGTGGCGTATTGTGAAGAGGACGATGCGAGACCACGCAGGTCGCTATCAGAGAAAACTGTGCTGTCATATTACCTCAGCAGTGCCACAGAGTGATCGACCCTATGCCATGCCGCATTGCTGCAGTACAGTAGTTCATGCAATGGGAGCCCCGACCAAGTGTTGTACATGTTCATACTTTTCAGTAATCCAACTTTTCTGTGGTAAAAATCTTTTTTTTTTTTTGGTTTTAAGTAGTATTCTAATTTTCTGAGATACGGTATTTTGGATTTTTATAAGCTGTAAGTGATGATAATCAAAATTAGTGGGTTGTGGCGGCTTGTAGGTGCATTACATTCATTTCTGTGTCTTCCTCATACTGTACATTGCGTATACAAGGTAAACTGTCGCGAGTGATGCATATAGCTTTTGTGCTATATATGAAAACGCTTTGTTCGTCCAAAAAAGTACTAAACGCTGTGATGTAATCTGGTACAAAACTACTCATAACTTCTTTTCTACTTAGCATTGTGATTTCATTTATGGTGCAAGTTAAACTTCAGACAAATAAAGAACAACTGGCAAAGTTTCATTAAATGCTAATTAGCCAGTTTTGTGTCATTGCTGTGACAAAATTTGGCTGGACAGACGGACAGGCAGAGATTTTTCTGAGACTGTAAAAATATATACATTTAATTAATACTTAATTATTATACATTAGTTCATGAAGTAAAATAACCAGTATTTGCTCAGGTGATTGAATTTGCAAGGTTACAGTACTTTTCCATATTGCAGGAATTCTACTTTCGTGTTTAAAGAAAGGGGAAAGGAAACAATGGCACTAAGTATATATAATTAAATGACATCATGCTGATGCCTGTCTGCCATGAATGGTCTAATTGGGAGATAATGAGCCCCAGCACTAGAAAACACTTAGACAGTCATCCAGAAATGATTTTCCTGAAATAGCGTAACATTTTCTATGTCTGAACAAACACTTAGACCCAACTCAATTGGCTGGAAAGTTAATTGGGTTTTCAAATTGCTCTACTGTATTCCAGTTATTCACATGTCTCTACAGGGCTGCTTTGGATACACAGCATTGTAATAAGCAGTAAGCTGACATGGGTGGTTGAAAATCTAGCATTTTCTTTGCGAGATGAGTCACTGTAAAAACTGCGAAAACTGAAAAAGTTCGTTTTCACTGGCCTTGCTTTTTTATTTACAGAGCTCTCATGAGTCCTGAAGTGGGAGAGTACATTCTTATGTTTGGAATGAATCAGAAATAGAAACAGCATGATTTCAATTAAGATGTTTACATCCGTAGACTTGCGTATTTTCATACATTTCCCAAGCTTTTAAATTACTGACTGCAGTTTGTTGAAATCATACATCGAGTACTTTATGCCAGTTGTAATTCAAATGCCTTTTTAAAATTCCTGCTCTGACATTTTTTTCATATTCAGTGTTAATTGTGACTATAACATTCCTTTCTCTGACACTAATGGATAGGCATCTTCAACTTATAAAAAGTTAACTTTTAGATGGCGTTGGGAGCCTTGATGTACTTAGAGTAATCTTTTAAAACGAAAATTCCGCAGAGATACAGTATAATGTAACACCACACCAAAGACATGTGAACATTGTGTGAGAGACCGTGTGTCAGAAGCTTTTGTGTTTGCTGTATCCACATATGTCTGCTACTCTTCATCAGTACTTTTGAACTAACCTTTTGAGCCCAAATGCCTATGTATTCACAGTTGCACGGTTGTCAGTGTTGCTCAAATCGATCCTCCACTGATCAGAATCGGCTAATATATAGAATAGAATAGAATAGAATAGAATAGAATAACCGTTTAATTTTTACAGACCGTTTGTCTCTCAGATAGCCGATCACATGAACTATTATTTTTATACTATTATTATTACTAATATTATAGCGATGACACAACATACATAAGTTGACAGCCACATCAATATGTCATCGCCAGTCTGGGAATATTACCAAGTCTTTTTAAATGATGTCAAATTTGCATAAGCTTTTAAGACAACAAACCTCATTCGCAACTAACGACTAACGCACCATGGACAATTTGCATATGAAAAGTTATCTGCAAAGGCAGCAGTTAAATCTTGTGAGTTGACCCACACTCAACCACCTATGGCAGAAGCCCTCAAAAAGCTCGAGACTTACTTTACATCGAATAAAAAGTCTAAATCTATTTAAAAAAAAAATAATAATCATGCAGAGAGAAATAAAGACAGATTCCCAGCTCTGGCTGCTGCAGCCCAGGTTTACCGCTACATGCATCCAGCACGACTGTACGCATTCTGGGTGATTAGAGGAATAGACTGCAATTAAAAATTAAGTAATTCTGATATTTTTAAAGAAATGCCTGCCTTAACCGCTTACTAATGAATAGCCATGATTGACACACTGAATACAAAGTGACTGATGTGTGTTTATTTAGAAGCATTCAGTAGAGAGCTTTGGTTTGTTATTCATTGACACAGCTTTTGTTCCATGTACTGCATGTTATAATGGGTAGGACAGTCGTAGGACAAAAAAAGTTTTAAATTCTGGACATTTTCTCAATCTTAATTATATTTGCTTACTGCTGCTTAGAATCGTTTTTTGGGGTATAAATAATAAATAAATATATACACAATAAATAGCACAGATTAAATAGAAGATCCCAGTAACGCCCACACCTGTGATCAGTATCGGTCAATTCTGATTTCTGCGATCAGGGATCACTGATTGGCCCCAAGAACCCCCCATTATACAGTGCATACCCCTACTTTGATAAGGGGCTGTGGCTAACTTCTGTAGAGAAACTGAAACTGTTAGAGGTTGAAGACACTGAAGTTTTTTAGTTTTTTTTTTTATTCATTCAACAATCTCAAATTTGCTTCCATTACTTTCTCTGTGACTCGCTACAAAATCGCGATCAGCTCATGAGATTGCTACCAGTGTATTGTTAATAAAACAGCAACCAACAATTTTGACATTATTTATTATACAACATTATAAATTGCATTCATAACCACCAACACGACTGAAGGCTGATTTCTCTGCAATACTGGTTGCTTCATAAAAAAAAATCTCAAAACTGCGAAATGCAATTATCTCATTTTGCTGCCAACCTGTTAATTTACAAACAAAAACTAAATGGTTTTAGCTTTCTGCTATAGAGGTGTGTGTGGGATTGTATTCTGGTTCTGTTAAGATCTCACTCCTGCCCAATTCTGACTTGTTCTCTTCTGAAGACATTCTGCCTAACCCCTTCTGCTACTGGGGATTCTTTTTTTTCTTCTCTTTTTTTCACTGATGTCATCTGTGTTCTCAATTATTAAGTTTTTAACTCACAATATATTGAACAAACTTTGGTGCTGTATTAGAATTAACAATTTATTATTAAAAAAATTAAATTTAATCCACTGTGGCCTAGGATTTCATTCAAGATATTAAATATTATATGTACATATTCTGCATTATATATAAATATACATACAATTAATATTATTATTGATATATTTTTGTGGTAGCTGGTATTCAGACAAAGGGCTTTACCTTGGTCCAGAATCTCATCTAAGTTCATTTAACATTTTTTATGTTATGTGAACAAACAAGCTGCATTTTATAGCCTCTATTTATGGAAAGTGAGACAGCCAGTGGATGTGCTAGCCCTTTTAGTGGATTGGATCACATATTATGCTGAACTGAGTGCACGGCCAGAGTGGACCTGTTTTAAGCTCAGGAAATGTCATTTGGGCTGAAATTGGTCAACTGTTTGATGGGGACATGATCAATAAGCTACCACTGTGTGTGTGTGTGTGTGTGTGTGTGTGTGTGTGTGTGTGTGTGTGTGTGTGTGTGTGTGTGTTTGCATGTGTGCGCGGTTATGCGCATGCTTGTGTTTCTTTTTGTGAGTGGCCCAGAGAGCAACTGCCTGAAGCCTACAGTACAATAAGTTATGAGACTAACATTAAATATACTGCCCTCTAGGGATTCCCCCGGTCCCTGCTATCAGCCACTGACTTTTTAAGGGCAGAAAGCTATACGCTGCTCTGATGTTGTTCATTTCAAATTCCCAAACTGTATAAGTACACTTTAAATATTTACAAGAAAGAAGACTTAACTGGTGCAGCCAAACATTGTTTGCGATGAAAGCTAAACATTAAAGCCTCCATAAGATATTAAAATTATGCATGTATTTTTGTGTTATTGTTTAAAGTCTGGAAGATTCAATCTTTTAAAATTCCTAAAAGCAAAGAAACTCCCGAAAGAATACTCAAGTAGAGGTGAAAGTTATCAAATATACGAAAACCACTGACTGCAAGAACAATGACTAAGATATCTGTGCAGGAAGTTTATGCCAGCTTGTAAAACTTAATGGTGCTTGGAAAGCAGAGATGTGCTTAAAGCCGAGGGATTAGGCTGCACCATGATACAGTCAAAAACAAATGAGGTTTTTTTTATTTATTTTTTTACCTTATGCCAGCACAATAGTAATCTGCTGGTGTAAAATGTTATAAAATGTCTGATTATGGAAATAATATATTTTTAATTAATAGTGTTACAAAATATGTGATAAACGTTTTTTGTTAATTAGTCCCCTTCAAACTGTGACAAAGATCATGAGGTTCCTACTGTTTACTCTTTTTTAATTTTTTATTAAATAATTTTAAAAATTATTATTATTATTTATTATATACATAATTATTATACAGCGCACTTTTACTTACATGCGTACACACTGTACACACTGTTCTTTGCACATGGTGAGCTGGTTGCTGGGGCTTAAGTAGCTACCGGCCAGCTGTAGCATGTTTGCTTTGATTGCCAACATAGTGTGGTTGCCTAGCAACCACCCTGTCCCCACCTTGTGTAGGTTAGACATGTAGGTTAGGCTAATTCCCAAATTGTCCGTAGTGTGTGAATGAGTGAGTGTATGTGTGTGTGTCTGTGCCCTGCGATGGATTGGCACCCTGTCCAGGGTGTACCCTGCCATGTGCCCCCAGTCTACTGGGATAGGCTCCAGGCCCCCCATGACCCTGAATACGGGATTAAGCGGTATAGATGATGAGTGAGTGAGTTCATGTTGTCGCTAATTTTCTATCCCGCACATGATCACACGCTAACCAGGTTCAATGAGATCAAACCAAGTTATTGCTACAGTACATCCAATCTAATCGTACTGTGTTCTTAATGGGTACTCGAGCTCCCTCCTCTCTCTCTCTCAACACCCACTCAGAGACCTGTTCCATGAATACGATTACATGTTCTTGTCACATGCTTGCTAAGTTGTCATTGCGTTAACTGCAACACGCACAGTGGCATGACCTACCATGGTCATACTGTAGCACAAGCCTGAAGAGGTCATTGTAAAAGTCCATTGATAGAGCAACAATGCAGTGACATTCCATTAACAACTCGGAAAAAACTTTCCTGTCTGTGCCATGCATGAAGTATGCCAGTGATGTTCCAAAAAGATGTTAGTTAACCATTAACTGCCATTAACTTGTCAAGGCCAGCATTAATATGTCATCAAGTTCTTCTTGCGTCTTGCTTGATCACGTCCTCAGCAGACTTTTTTTATTATTTTTTTTAAACATGATCAATAAAACCGCGATGGCTCCACGTCAAGGGAGAAATACTGCATCCTTACCGGTTTGTAGTGCATTCTTGGTGTACACATTTCTAATGCATGTACCCAATGTTTTGTGACAGTTGTTTAAGCATAATCCTTCTTCTAACATTAAAAGACATTACCCTAAACATCTTCTTGTGGAGGAAGTCCCAATCCCTGACACTTTTCCTATTATATCGACCGAAAGGGAATAGTTTAGATTAACGTCTATTATCTTTCAAATTCATTGGGTGTTGTAATTTTTACAGTCACATGTGCTAATCCACAACATAAAGTGAATAAGACATTGGCTGACTTTATGGGAACGATATTACTTGCAGAGGGCCAACATGACTATGTTTTTTTTATATTGTTTGCAGGGAAAAAGCCCTCTGATTCTGTTTGTGTAATTTGTTACGTCTTGGTCTTTGAATGGTTATTTGGTTTGATTCTTATTCATCTAGAATAAAAGCTTGTAGGAACTCAGGCCCATTGCCAACAGAAGATTCTTGCCTTATGTAAGGCGCTTTGTGATGCTTTAATGCCTTATTAGGATTGTCGTACAGCACTTGCAGCTGATTTTATCAGGAGAAACCTGCTGTACATATACTGCTTCTGATAAGTGACTTTCAAAGCATACTGGATGCACAAATTTGGTTATGGTTGCATCACAGTAACTAGAGGTAGGAAATATCTTCAGGCCACAGGAGTGCTGAACATGACCAATTATAGGTGTGGAGATTTCCATTATTATTTTGAGACTCACCCATGTACTTTAAAGAATCAATTTGCCTTAAAGGCAGAATGTCGGCATAGGTGAGCAGGAGCAACAACTGCAAAAAAAAAGATCAGGGCTTTTATTTCACAGCTCAGATGTATGTGACTTCAAATAATGGGCCGTTGCATTCATGTGAACATCAAACACTGTTCAACAGCTACAGTGATGTGAACAACAGTGGCTCAATGGACTACTTTCCAGAAGAATAAAAAAATATCAGATTACTTTTTTTTTATGATTTATTAGCATTTTTATTATTATTATTAATAATAATAATAATAATGATGATGATGATGATGATGATGATCATAATAATAACTTGATCAGTGATAGTTTAACTATTATATAGCGCAAATATTAAGCGGTCTGGCACCCACTTACCTCTCAGCTCTAATCACACCCTGCAATGCACCACATTCCTTCTAATCCTCCAGCACTGCTCGGCTGGTCCCACCATCTCTCAGAGATTGAGACTCTTTTCTGTTGTGGCACCTAGGTAGGTGGTAGAATGAACTTCCTCTAGATGTCCGTACAGCTGAGTCTCTGGCAATCTGGCAACAGTTTTTGACTCACGGTACACAGTTAGTAAACTGGTGTAAGGATTTATCCAATGACAGAAACTTTTGTAAGTCACTCTGGATATGAGCATCTGCCAAATGCCTAAATGTAAATATTACTGTGAGTAAATTCATAATCTCTCTCTCTCTCTCTCTCTCTTTACACCTATTTCCACAGTGATCAGGATAAGCCATGCTCTTTTGGACAGAACTGTAGAGGCAAGTTTTCCAATGCACTTAAATCCTCTTCACTCAAGTCCAGCAGAAACAAGTCAAGGTAAAACATGGACCTCGTGTCCATTTCTGCAACAGGAATCTGCTCTTAATTAATAGGTATAATAGATATTGTTAATGAATCACAAAGGCTAGATTATAAGAACTTGAATTATCTGTACTCAAAGTCTTGAATTGCGTGGTTAAACGGACATATGGATACAATATGATGCTCAGGTGTCCACAATCAGTGTTCTATTACATTTATGTGTTTGGTTCTTTATTGCTCTGTGGTGTGTTATAAACCAGAAAATGATTATTTATTTATTGAACAAACACTGTTTTTTCCAAAATGTGATGTTGCAACAGGCAAAAATGATTTAAAAAAAATAAATTGCGTGTATCTCATTGTACGTCTCCTAGTGTTGTGGCATTACCTGTCTGTTTAGTTTTCATTTGGAAATATTATCATGAAGTACATCATTTGTTTTGCAGCATATTTCAATTGCAAAATCATGTCAATCAAAATACTGTAGTTAAAAGCGCTCTTTCATGAACGTCCAGATTTTTAGAAAAATTGTGTGTGCCTTTTTTTTTTCTGTGGATGACATGTTTTAAATTAGGTCATAAATTAGGTATGTGTATGTGTCTTCAAACAGGAAATTATGTTTTGATTGCTGTGCTATTTCACAGAGAACACCATTCATATCTCGCAAAACTATAGCATTTGGGGAAATACAGCTACAGCTGTGGCCAAAAGTTTAGAAAATGGCACAAATATAATTTTCACAAAGGCTGCTGCTTCAGCGTTTTTAGATCTTTTTGTCAGATGTTACTATGGTATACTGAAGTATAATTACAAGCATTTCATAAGTGTCATAAGTCTTTTTTTAACATCTACATTATTATAGAATACATTATGACATTACATTATTACAGGACTGACTGTAGCGCTCACCTTCAGACATTTCAAGAAGGACAGCAAAGAAGCCATTTCTCTCCTGGAAAAACATCAGGGACAGGCTAATATTCTGCTAAAGGTACAGGGATTGGACTGCTGAGGCATGGGGTAAAGTCCTTGTCTCTGATGAATCCACGTTCTGATTGTCTGGGGTATTCGTAAAAAAAATTAAAAAGTGTCTGGTGTGTCCGGAGAAGAATACAGTAGGTGAGCGCTTCCATCAGTCCTGTGTCATGCCATTATATATAATAATAAAATAAATAATAATAATAATTTAAAAAATTATTTAATAAAAAAATTAAAAAGAGTAAACCATCCTGAGACCATTCATGTGTGGGGTTGCTCCTCAGCCAAGGGAGTGCGCTCACTCACAATTTTGCTCAAGAGCACAAAAGAATGATACAAAAACATCCACTGAGAACTACTTCTTCAAACCAGCCAAGAACAGTTTGGGGATGAACAATGCATTTTCAGCACCTGACCAAGCGATAGCTAAGTGATAGCTTTTTTGGTTCTTGAGGAACAAAACATTTGAAATTTTGAGTCTGTGGCCAAAAAACTCTCCAGACCCTGTGGTCAACCCTCAAGAGGCGGGTGGAAAAAAAATAACCCACAAACATTGATTATGCAAGAATGGGCTGCCATCAGTCAGAATGTGGCCCAGAAGCTGATTGACAGAATGACAGGGCAACACTGCAAATATTGACTCTTTGCATAAACTTAATGTAAGCCTTTGACACTTACAAAATCCTTGTATATGCCATCGTAACATATGACAAAAAGATCTAAACACACTGTAGCAGACTTTGTGAAAATGAATATTTGTGTCATTGTTAAAACATTTGGCCACGGCTGTACATGTTTTTTTTTTTTTTTTCCTATTATAGAAAATCTGGGACATGTGATTTGATGAACATGACTGCTCAGGGTGAAAACAATTTCACTGAATGTGTAGTTAATGTAGATGAGTTTCCATGCTCCTACTGTACAGTACTTTAATGCAAATGTTCTTGTGAGCTTTTTTCGAACGCTCTTTTGAATTGTTAGGATAATAAATGTGTGCGTGAAAAAAGTCTGCATGTTCTTCGTTATAGAGCTCTTTTTTTTGCCACCCACAGACTTTTTCTCCTGTGATTTTGAAACTCCTTGTTCCTGGAGCGTGTCTAATCACAGCACCCGAGGAGATTGGTATGTCACGTCACCTCAGCAGTCCTGGGCCAACCAACAGGGCATCCAACCAATCACAGATCACTCTACTGGAGATCCTAGAGGTATTGGTATAAATGTTTTTTTACAGTGTGTGCTTTTATGCTGCTATTTAGCTTTCTCCTTCAAAATACATTACTACATAGCATTATACAGTATCAAAAGGATCACCATTACACTTTAATAAAGATATTTGGCTGAGACAGACACAAGAGAATACTTAAAGTTTCCCAGAGCTATATTTACATTGCATAAATTACCTTTATATACTGCAGTAAAAACAGCTTACTTAAGCCTTTGAAAAGATTGTGTGGTAAGTTGTTCTAGAAAGTTCTCTATTTTGCAAAAATCATTTGCAGGCATGTGTAAACACTACAGTTTTGAAGTTTCACAATTTATATATATATATTTTTCTCATTTATCTTTATTTATTGATTAATAAACTTGCTAGTAAAGTGGAACCTCGGATTGCGAGTAACGTGGTTTAGGAGTGTTCCGCAAACCGAGCAAGGATTTTTAATAAATTTTTAATTGGAAACCGAGCAAGTATTAGTTTACGAGCGCCGAGTATCATGTATCACGCATGCGACTCTTATTTTGACACCGAGCGTCTCTCTCACCTTTTCAAAGGTAAGGTGCTGCTTCATTTGTTTTGTTTTTGCTTTTTTTTTACTTTACAGCAGTGTTTCCCTTAGTATGCGCTCACGCCAGGTCAGATTTCTTTTTTCCCTGTTAAAACGGTGTTTCCGTTGTGTGTGTGTTTGTTGTGAAACTTTAAAAGTGATTCCGTTAATATACGCTCATGCCAGTGTCAGAGAGATTTCTTTTTTCCCTGTTAAAACGGTGTTTCCGTTGTGTGTGTGTTTGTTGTGAAACTTAAAAAGCGAGGTGGGGGGAGGGAGGAGGAGTGATACTGTGTAAAACGAGGCGAGGGAAGGGGCTAATTCCACACACACACACACACACACACACACGGCGTCTGCGCGCACCAATGGAAACACTTATCTGTCGGGATTTATTTGTACTTTTTTTAAAAGGTAAAGTGCAGATTAATTTGTTTTATTTTCATTTTATAGATTGTATTAATTATTTTTATGTATTTATTTTTTGGGGCTGTGGAAAGAATAATTTGAGTTTTCATCATTTCTTATGGGAAATGATGATTTGGTTTACAAGTTTTTTGGAACACGAGCCCACTTCCAGAACGAATTATGCTCGTATTCCAAGGTTCCACTGTATTCCAACTGTAAGTTCTACTATAGAGGTGTAGTGTGGATTCTGTGTATCTGTTTTATTCCAGCAAGTCATAACTTTGTATTTCTAGCTGTTTTTTTTTTCTTTTCTGTGATGGCACGTTAATGCTTATTCGGATTATTTAAGAAACTACTCCTCTGCTTCTTTTCTCAAGGTCACTTCCTGGTTCTGAGGCCTGGCTCTGCCCTGTGGGCTTCTGGGAGTTGCACATTTCACATCACAAGTCCCATAGTGCTAAGCAGTGGCCCACACTGTCGCCTTCGTTTTGCTTGTTTCCAGCCAGAACCCAGAACAGGAAACTTGTCTGTCTCCATAAAACTATCAGATTCTGCTGTCATCAACTCACTGACTTCTGTCAGCAGAGAAAAAGCTGGAAAAAGGTTAAAGTCAGTTCTTATTTTCTTACACAGTTGCTAGGAGAATGACATGAAGCTGTGTTAAGGCAGCTTTGATTGTTCAGTAACAATGATTCAGAGCAGTTTCAGTTTGTTTCTAATAACAGCTTACAGGTTCTATCCATTAGTCCTGAACACTCTCTCGCTCTGTTACGTACTGCTTTGAGGTAGCATTACGACCACCTGCCTAATATTGAGACGGTAGCAACCATAGCAGTGATGCACTGTGTGTTCCTTTCCATTAATTTGATATTCATTAGTGCTTCTATCGCACACGTGCTTGGAAAATTTTTTTTACTGGGACTGCAGACTACTTAGGCTGCAAAGTGCCTAAATATACAATTTAAAAATTGGATATTTATGTAACAATGTAAACAAATTCAGCAGCAACCTCATTTCCCCTCTTGTCTGTTACAACCACTTGGCATTCAGCATCACCAGTATACTGTACAAATCACCAGCCTGATCACTGCTCATCATCTACAGTATTTTGATTCATAAGTCACTGTGTGGCTTCAAAAAAAAAAAAAAAAACATTCCTCTGAAACTGGTCAGGTACAAGGACTGGACCCAAAACTTGCCAAAAATCAATCAATCAATCAATCAATCAAAAAATCAATCAATCAATCAAATCAATCAATTTTATTTGTATAGCATTTGTTAACAACCTCAAGTTGACCAAAGTGCTTTACATAACGAACAGAGTAGACAAACAATAAGAAAAAGAAAAATATAAAATTAACACAAACTGGTAAAATAATTAAGAATATTAATATAAACAACATATTAAGAATATAGATCAATTTAGAATAAAAACAGAATATTAAGAAATGAAAACAGAACATTAAGAATATAGATCATCAGGGATACAACAGAATATTATTATTAAAAAAAAGACATATCATCTTACTACTACAGTATGAATTAAAAGCCAGTATAAAAAGTTTTTTTTTTTTTAAACTGCAATATTGTGTACTACTTTAATTTTTAAACATAACAAGTTTTACTCTAAGTAATAAAATGATTTAATACGAATACTGTACAAGCAGCAGGTAAAACTATAACATTTACACATTTACTCTATCATTATCCAACATTACGTATCGCTTTTCTGGAGCCACCTAACACTACTGTAGCTCTGCTCTTGATCTGCTACAGGTTTTTCTCCACTGTTACTGAGTTGATTGCTAGACCTTTACAAAGCGACTGATGCATGAGAGAACAAGTGACAGAAATGAACAGAACACTGACATACTTAATAGCAGAATCACATGTAGCCACTGTTCTGAAAATAAACCAAAAGAATGTCATCTGAAAGTCTTGTAATGGAAATGTGCTCAGTATTGATTTCCTTAGCTTGGCCAAAGCTATCCCAAGATTGATGAATGCATTTTGTTACTAAAAGTAGATACCAATATGTCTTTGTAATTGGCTTTGACAGATGGCTTGGAGTAGGCTGTGATGCAATGCAATTTGCCAAATGCAGTACGATCATAATGGAGCCAAGACTCTTATACACCCTGTCTGTTTAGGATTACAGACATCACTCTGGGTTTGTATGGCCCAGTGCCTAAGACCTCAGTGCTCCATCACGCAAATCAGATTTAGTGGATGCACAAACTAAGGTCCGAATATTGTGGAAAAAGTTAAGCTGAGTTACAACCTAGAAGTGAGTCTGAAGGTGACGTAATGCTATATTTTCACATGTGATTTTTCAACACATTGAATGCAGCTATTCTTAATCTGCCTGGAAATTCCTTCTGTGGTGTACACATGGAAATACCAAGAAAGCATTCAAACAGATTTTAGTGGCACTAAAACATTTTATAATGCTTATATACAAGTAAGTAGGCTGTAAGACACAAACGATTTGACTAAGATCTGGTCATTTTGTCAATACAATTTTAAATGATCAACAAATTTACAAAATGTAATATTATTCAACAAGTTGAGTAAACACATATAAAATATAGTACACAAGCACATTTGCATTCAGAGATGCTTTTAATCTTTTATGTCCCAGGGAATCTTGGGAGGTTTTGGAGGCATCAATAGGGAAAATGGATGAGCCCTTCCAAGTAACAGTGCAGTACACCTCTTGTAGTAGTCATGATCTTGGACTGTTGGCCATCGATTCACTAGAGCTGAAGGACTGTAACATGGGTAAGTGTTTTGTTATCTGTGTAATAAAATCTGAAATGTGTTATTACACTGCAGCTATTGGTTTTTTTTTTTGAATACTTGAAACAAATAATTTCCTTGGAATTCTAAGGTTTTATCTAAGTCCAAAAAATGCATATCACTTAAAAACACCTCATGTTATGTTAATATGTTGTCACAGAAGAAAAGAAAAATGTGAATAGCTCAATTAAAAAAAAGAAAAAAGTCAGCTAAAACCTTATAATAGGGCACGGTGGTGTAGAGGTGGTGTAGAGGCACTGTCACCTTGCACCTCCAGGGTCCGGGTTCGATTCCCAGCCAGACTCGATGTGCATGAAGTCTGCATGTTCTCCCCGTCCTTGATGGGTTTCCTCTGGGTACTCCGGTTTCCTCCCAAAGAACATGTAGGTTAGGCTTATTGGCGTTCCCAAATTGCCCGTAGTGTGTGAATGTGTGTGTGAGTGAGTGTATGTGTGTATGCCCTGCGATGGATTGGCACCCTGTCCAGGGTGTACTCCGCCTCGTGAGCTAAGTCTCCTGGGATAAACTCCAGGCCCACCTCGACCATGCCTACAGGATTAGGCGGTATAGACGATGAGTGAGAACCTTATAATTCCAAGGGAACAAGATGCATGATGGGTTTCAATGCAAAATTAGATTATGCATTGAGAAATACATTTGGGCAAATTTAAGTCGCAAAATAATTACAGTCTGATAAAATATTTTGTACATTTGAGTGGCAATATGTTAAAATACCAGTATACCAGTATAAATTTGCGTATTTTTAAAAATGCTAATGCTCGCATAGTTTTGTCATAATTGATAAATCAGCCTGCAGTTCCTTGCTTCTGATAAAACAATGTTATAAAATTCCATCATTATTCATGCAATTTAATTCATCTATCTGTTTCCAATGCTAAATGCTTTCTCTGTTTCCCTCTTCATGTCCTCAGAAACCAGAGATATGGCTCCAGATTGTGAGGAGAAGTTAGCTGTTCGCTGTGATTTGGGTGGCTGTATAGATAAAAGCAAAGTGTGTGATTTTCACACTGATTGTCCTTTAGGCGAGGACGAAGGATTCATTTGTGGTGAGTTGGATAGTGCTTTTGAAAGCTTTCATAGGGCAGTGGAGGCTTTTTGCAGCATATTATTGTGTAACGTCTGTTTTGTGCTCCGGAGTGTAGCAAATCAGTGCAAAACGTTGCTAGAATTAAAACCATGTAAAGTCTACTGTAGCCTTTGCATTTGTCCATTCATTTTGAAGATGTCATTTTATCCATTGTAGCCTAATACAATGCATAATAAGGAACAAATCAGAAACACAATTACAGTTCTATTCATGTTAAAACATAACATTGTTATTATAATTATTATTAGTAGTAGTAGTGTTTACTACAGTATCTCTTCGATCAGCATCCTCCATTGATTCAGTGAGTTCTATTCAGTTACATTTTCTTGTTATTACTGTTTTTTATTACTCTTTTTTTTTTGTTCGTTTTTAAACTTTGTCCACTATTAGCTGCACGAAGTACTTTACAGAGAGAGCATGTAAGTGCTCATCTCTTTTGATGATCTCATCATTGATGATCCAACAAAAGTCCAAGTGAAACAGGAATAGATACATTTTGGAAATAAAAAATTACAATAACCTGGTTGGAGAAGTGCACACATCCCATAACTAATACTTCTAGACACATACTGCTGAATCACATTTTGCTTGTAATGCAGCAATTTGGGGTAAGCACATCTAGGTTAAATTAGACTTTTGGAGGGACATCCTTTCATGTTAATGTAACTGTGGAGCTCCATTTCCCCCGATTGTTAATAATGGTATTCATGTGTTTCATTTTGGAAATATTTTGTCCTAGGTTTTTTTAAGTGAAAAAAAAAAAGTAATATAAGGAATGGGCTACATTTAATTACTTACTATATGTTCAGTTCAGCTGTAAAGCTGTTGAATATACATTAGATAAGGTATAAAACTTTCGGATTCTGACAACTTTTAATTTTTTTTAAAGGTTTGAAGTCTTAAAATTGTAACAAAATCTGGAGGAAAAAAATTTATACATTTAATCTGGATATTATAACATTTGTGATACGGTGATATCGAGTGGTGACTGGTGATCCCCATCCCTAATAAAAAGTGTATTTAGTACAGATATTTATAAGTTAAATTTATAAGATAAGGTTTGCCGTAACTTGATTCAGCTCAGAAGATTCACAGCTGACTTTTGGAATGCATTTTTGCATAGGAAGAGGGTGTGGAATTTGGCCCAGATTATTAATATTTATTACATTTATTATGACATAGTTTATGGTCAGTGTAAAGAGCAGGAAAATTTATAATGACCAAGACTTGTATTTACAGTCTATGCTTTCATTTACAGTATATTTTGATTAAAGACTTGAAAAATCTACTGTCCCTACTAAACTATTAGATAAAGGTAGTATAAACCCTTTAGTCAGCATTGAGTGATCAGTCCTTAAAAACTGTAAAATAACGGTGCAGTTTGCATTTTAACGTGAAAACACTAAAATGGTATGGATTGGTGTGATGAGACACTGTAAGTGGGCTTCTTGAGTTACTAGCAAGCTGTTTGCCACATACATTAGTTATATTAAAGCTTAGGCTGTGATAGAGTGGTGAATTATGCATTCTGAAGAAGCTCTTATTGCATTGTCAAAGTACACTGTTATAAGCATTTACTGTATGCATAAGAAGCAAATATGAGTCTGGATTGAAGTGAAGTGTGGGCGCTGTAATTCTTTGACCTCATGCATCGTAACATCCACATGTATGCAATGGAAATGGCAATGGATATCGACAGTTAAACTTACAGTAGCATATGAATTAGTAAGTTAATATAGTTGTCTAAAACATATTTGCTTATAATGTACTGTATCTTTTCTTTGAAAGTGTGAATTCTGAACCTGTGCTCTCTTGCTAAAGGTTCCACGCCACTGCTCCTTGCCATTAACCACAGACATAGCAAGCACTCAGTCAAGACAGTTCATAATTTAGATGCAATCTAAATATAGCAGTCACGTCGAAGCAAATGAATACTTCTACCAAGTAATCAAATTTCCAGGTTGGAATACTAGGACTCTGGAGTGAAGTATTCTTCTCAAAAACGCAAGGCCAATTACACTCTCTTGACCTTCTAACCACATACAGCTTACAACTCTGTGAGTATGCTTTGCTCGTTGTCAGAAACTGTGACACATTCTCAAAGCAAGATGTCAGGAAGAACAAACCTTGCCCTTGTAATGTCTACATTTGGCAAAAGAAAGCTTAATTGTTAGAATATATATGTTAATACATGGTTCAAACCAAGGACATAAGCTCATATTCTCCATTTTCTCTGCTCCTGATGTAGCTACCCAAGCAATTTGTCATTTTATGCTATTGGCTGAGGAGAAGTGGTGCCCAGTTAAAGGGTGACTTCAGACTGTCTGGTGCATACCAGTGCATCCCCATGTCTAATGCTATATCCTTGCACTCCCATGCTGTTAGTCTATCACCACTGATTGACTCTCATGTGGCAGGAAACTTAACAGACAATCATCTATCCTACCATTTATATGTCTTGTTAGCTTTCTACTAACTGCTATAGAGCAAAATGGTTGTGGATTTTTTGCCCTTTATGTTCCAGCAAATAATGAGTGAGCACATTGCCATCACCATCACACCTTCACTCATGTTCCCACCATGCAAATGCATATTTCTGCTTATTATTCAGCCCCCACTTCTGATACTGCTATGGTCTCTCATGGAGTGAAGGAAAATTGACTGGAACCCATGGTGCCACATCATCTTAAAAAACTTGTTTTTGCTATGTCAAGTTGACCACTTTAAAAAATCAGTGTTTAAAATAGCAATGGGTCTGCATGATTAATCCGTTATCTGGTAGTAACAGATATTAAATAGTTACCTAGTATCAGTTCTTTAAACTCAAGTGGGATAATTGCATTTTCTCAATGTTTATCTGCATTCATGCAGAAGAACAAATAAAAGACAATATTTTTCTCATCAACGCTCTATTGGCTTTTTTGTCAAGACAATGTTTTTTCTCTAGAGATATTCATAGGGCCAGGTTTAAATCCCAACCAATTCAAACCCTGTGGTTTGGATGTAATGGTGGTTGCAATCCTGGATATAATAGGAGGATTGCATCAGGAATGGTATCTGGTTTAAAACCAGTACTTAGTTGTGTGCAAATTAAATGGTCTGTTATGGGAACCCTCTTTAAAGCAGCAGCTTGAACAGTTTTACCCCATATCCATATGTACTGTAGTAATTTTATATCGTAACAGGTTTGAAGTATTGGTGGCACTATAGACACACGGGCATGAGGCGAGGAAGAGCATTTAAGGAGGGACGAAGGAAAAACGGAGAAGGAAAATGGTGGGCATGCGGGCACAAGGCTGGTGACCATTGGTGGCGGGCAAAGTGGCAGAGTGGTCCTGTGTTGGCAGCGACTCCTGCATGCCCCCGAAGCAACTCTTCCCACTGACTTGGCCAACCGGCCCCTCCTAGCTCTCCTTTGGGATCGGCCTGAGATCCATCAATGTAACCATCTGTGCCCTATCCAGCGGCCTATTTAGTGAGCCTATGGAGTGAGCGAAGAGCGACAACAGATTGAGGCACATGCACTGGCACACGCACACTGGCACACGCCATGACTATATATATATATATATATATATATATATATAACTTATATATATATATATATATATATATATAGTTAAACTTTGGATTGCGAGCATAATTTGTTCTGGAAGATTGCTTGTATATATGCACTCGTGTTTATAAAAGCGAATTTACCCATAAGAAATAAATGTAACTCTGATGATTTGTTCCACAGGCTAAAAAACAATTCGTATAAAAATAATTAATAGCAGGAGGAGGGGGAAAACTTTCTCTCACACACACACACATGCACACATACGGAATCACTCCTCTCTGACAGAGTCTCTAGTTACTGGAATCTTCTTCTTTTGCGTGACTTTAACAAGGAGCCTTTCTCATGACACTTTAGTGGATGTTGCAAGTTAAAATTTATTTTAAAAGTTTTCCTCACCTTGCAAAATGCTCGCAGACCAAGTTACTCACAATCCAAGGTTCCACTGTATATTTATTCACTCCCCGGTCCAACTCATACTCAACCATCTCAACTGGATTTATATTAAGTGATTGTGGAGGCCATATTCTGATGCAGCACTCCATCACAGTCCTTCTTGGACAAATAGTCCTGACATAACCTAGAGGTGTGTGGGTTCATTGTCCTGTTGAAAAACAAATGATGGAAGCATTAATGGCATGGGATGGCATGTCTCTGCAAACTGATGTAAACCACACATTCAGGAACCATCTGTTCACCCTCTCTACATCTAACAAAGACATGACTTTTAGAACCAAAAAAAGGTCAGTTTGCCACTGATCTAATGGCCATTCCTTCTGTTTCCTGGCCCAAGCATGTCTCTTCTGCTTGGTGTTCTTCCCAAGCAATGGTTTCTTTGCCGCAATTCTGCCATGAGGCAACCCACGCAACGCAGTCTCCTCTGAACAGTGGATGTTGAACTCTGAGATGCATTTATATGGGCTCTAAGCTCAGGTGCTGTAAATCTGTGGTAACCGAAGCTGTTCTTTCTAATAATCATATCCTTTGTAGCATAGGTCACTCTTGGTTTTCGGTCCTCATAAGAGCCAGATTTATCATAGCATTTGATAGTTTTTTGATTGCACTTGGGGATACATTCAAATTGCTTGAGATTTTTCAGGTTGACTGACATCTGTGGCTTATTACATTTCCTTTTATTTAACTTGCATTTAGATCATTCCAGCTCTCCAGAGTCTACAATAATCCACTAGCAATTTAGTGTGCACTAAACATGTATTATAAAGGAGTGTAGTACATGAAGTTGGATACAGTGTGTTTATCCGATTGCACGCATTACAAGTATTGAATTAGTATACCTATGAGACTTTGTCTGGCTCAGGTTTGGAAATCTGGATCATTTTAATGCTGGTTTATTTGTACTCACAATTCAATAAATACCTGAATATATTTCAGAGATTAAGAGGGAGAGAAAAATATTTCAGTGGAATAAAAACACTCACAAGCTCTTTTTTTCTCAAAGGTAATTGTGATACTGGAAAACATGCTATTATTTAAATGATTTAAATTATTCCTCTAAAAGAACATTCTGTAGTTCCCCCTAGTTGTTCCCTGTCTTGTTTAGTGTTCTGGGTCAGTAGGTGAGCATTCTGCCTCAATTTAAGAAAGACTGAGGGGACAGTGTGTACAGTGTCTTTGTGGTACTGTACATTTCAGGTTACTGATTTCAACTATAAACACTTTTTTAAAATTGTTCAAAGCCTTTTAGCAGCATGAGATCGGCCTTTGCTGTTTTCCACACGACAGAGGTTGCCATATAAACTGACTCAGAGTAAAGATGTTTTTTGCAGAAATAGCAGTGCAGGAGTAATGATTTATGGGACATTACAGTTACTTATCTATGCTGCTATGGTTAAAGCAGAGGCATGAACACGACTATACACTACAGCTGTGTCTCAGTTTGCGGACCGCATATTTTAAAGAATGAGGTCTATGTGGTTTTCATAGGTTTTTTTCACAAAATGAGATGGTCAGGTCTACGGAGGATTTTCTATTTGCGTCACCAGCTGTTTCAACCCTTACCGTGTCATCATGAAGCTCCACTCCTGTCGCCTAGCAACATTCCAAGCTGCTGTTGTACTTATTACAGAGAGAAGAAAGAAAATTTTATTTCACTTTTTTTTTATTTCTAGCACAATTTAGTTAATAATTAATTCAGTTGTAACCAAATACTTACATTTGAAAGTGTACACCTAGGACCCTGTATCCTCTCCATCATCTCTTCCCCTGCTCGCAGAAAAAATCCTGGGATGACCTGCAACTGTTCCACCTGTCGGATACTTCGTTTTAATGGAAAGAATGTCACATTTGATTGAGATGTAGCTGTCTATAGCAAATCTCTAGAGCAAAATGTATTTTTTTATGTTTGGTTGATTTTGGTTCAAATTATAATAATTCTATTTGATTGTATGACTGTTATTGTTAATATCTAGAACTGTATATTATATTCTGTAAAAAAAACAAAAAACATATGTTATTATATTCACAGATGCATTGCCACTGGGGGCGTATTGTTCATTTGAGCTCAGCTCCTGTGGATGGACGGTCTCTGAAATACAGTCTTCATGGACTCTGGCCAGTGGAGAACAACTAGCCAGAAGTACTGATCTATTAGGAACAACACTCCAGAATTCTCAAGGTGAATATTTAGCAACAATATGCTGAGAGTTTGGGGGTTTCAAAGAAAAATAAAGAAAAAAATGAATTGCATTATAAGCAACATATTTTATACGTTATATAAAATGTTTAAACGTTATACATTTTCTGTATACATTTTATACATTACAGTGGAACCTAGGATTGCGAGTAACTTGGTCTGCGAGCGTTTTTGCAAGATGAGCAAAATTTTAAAGAAAGTTTGACTTGTTAAACGAGCAAGGTCTTGATAAACGAGTATTGTAGTACATATACTCTTTGCCGAGTGCCACATGATCATAACTGAGCCCATGTTTTTTCTTTCTCTCACACTGTGATTGTGGGTAATCGACTTCTATGCTCAGTCTTAGTGCGCTTGTGTCACTCATATAGTCAACATCCATGTCGCGAGTACTGTTTATTATAACGTAGTGACTACGAGTGTGTATGTAAAGCATACTTTATCTTGTGTCCAAGTGTCGTGACTGTTCTTTAGTAACTGTACTGCAACAATGGCCCCTGTGAAAAAAAAAGGTAAAAAGGCTATAGCAGTGCAGGAGATAAATGTTTGTGTGTGTGAGAGAGAGAGAGAGTAAGTCACCCTAACAATAGCCCCCCTCCTCCTGCTTCTTCCTTCATCTAACCCAGTTCAAGGGCAAGTTAATTTGTTTGTATTTTTATCCAATTTTACTATATTTTGTATTAATTATTTTTATATCAATATTTTTGGGTTGTGGAACGAATCATCTGAGTTTCCATTATTTCTTATGGGGAACTTACATATTCATTAATAAAAATGGTAAACTCTTTCAAACAGGACAAATGTCGAGGAACACCAGTAACCGTTTATCATTTCTTAAAACGCTAATAGACAAAACTGCATTTGATTCTGTCAAGTTTTAAAAAATTATTTAAAAAACCATACAATATTAAATTCTCTCATTTTTTAAGATTTTCAAAGATTTGTACATAATTGCCATTTTGGAATGCTATTTTCCTGCTTGCATACAAATGTCACAGAAGCCTGCATGAGCTGTGACCTGTCTACATTTCTCAGATTGTATTTTTAGTCATAAACTGGGGACTTTCCCTACAAATGTTTAGTGCTTTCCAAAATAACTAATAACATATTTTACTTGCATGCTGTGCACATACCAGACAGAATTCCCAGTGATTAGAATATTCTTTGTACACAGTCATAATAAATTAAAAGAGGACTGGGAGGGATTAAGTAGGATATATTTTATCTTTATGTTGGCAGGCAGTCTAGTTTCTGACAGACTAGTATCCAGCTGTGTAATTCTAGCTAAGTATTAAACATCCATGGAGTTGAAACAGGTCAACACCTGTCTTTCTATAATTGTGCTGGATGAATCTGAGAAATCTGGAAATGCTTTTGACATTTCAGCTGTTCTAAATATAAAGGCAGTTAAGTCCTAAACACCCAACCACCCTTTAAAGAGGCTTTCGTAAAAGTAGTAGACCAGTTTTATTGGTATTCTTAAAATTTTTAAATCCTGACAATTAAGATAATAAGAATATTTGTTTTTTATGCAATACAATTTCTATCCTGGTGCTTGTTGGGTTTCCTCTGGGCACTCTGGCTTTCTCCCACAGAACAAAGACATAAGGTGTAAGTTGATTGGCATTTCCAAATTGCCTATAGTACGTGATTGTGTGATTGTCACCTGCGAAGGGTTGGCTACCATGTTCCCTTGGATAAATAATTTAAAAATAGATAATTAAATGAAATATTTGGAAATTTAAAAAAAAATCCAATATATATATTTTTTCTTTTGTAATTTTTTTGGTCATTTTATGTTGCACCCAAGGTCAGTGAAGTTGCCATGAAAATATTTTTAAAAAATTATTTACCACAATATGTGTTTTTTCTTGAGGCAAATGTGGTACTTCATCTCATTAAGGGATAAATAGATGGCCTCCTAAATACTCTAAAAAAGTAATATTTAAAAAAAAATACTGGGAATCCTTAAGGAGACATTAATACTTTCTCACTACTCATGGTTTTAAGGATCGATTCCAACAAGAAACATTAATCAGGATGTGTGTGATAGTGTTTAATCAGACTGGTATTTCAAGTGGAAAGGTGGATAATTACATTCAGCATAAATTTAGTACCTGGCTCGTTTAGCAGTTGAAATAGCAATGGCTATTACTATATGTGTTTTTTTGTGCAAAACTACATAAAGAGCAACTTTGAGTGAAATAACCACTCGTTACAACCGAGGTATGCAGCAAAGCATTTGTGAAGCCACAACACGCACAACCTTGAGGCGGATGGGCTACAACAGCCGAAGACCCCACTCATCTTCACTACAAATAGGAAAAAGAGGCTACAATTTGCACGCACTCACTAAAATTGGACAGTTGAAGACTGGAAAAATGTTGCCTGGTCTGATGAGTCTCGATATCTGTTGAGACATTCAAATGGTAGAGTCAGAATTTGGTAGGGCTGGTGGTGGTGGTAATGGTGTGGGGGATCTTTTCTTGGCACACTTTAGGCCCCTTAGTGCCAATTGGGCATCGTTTAAATGCCAACAAGGTAAATGCCATGGCCTACCTGAGCATTGTTTCTCACCATGTCCATCCCTTTATGACCACCATGACCATCTTCTGATGGCTACTTCCAGCAGGATAAGGCACCATTTTACAAAGCTCGAATCATTTCAAATTGGTTTCGTGAACATGACAATGAGTTCATTGTACTAAAATGGCCCCCAAAGTCACCAGATCTCAACCCAATAGAGCATATTTGGAATGTGGTGGAACAGGAGCTTCGTGCCTTGGATGTGCATCCCACAAATCTCCATCAACTGCAAGATGCTATCCTATCAAAATGGGCCAATGTTTCTAAAGAATGCTTTCAGCACCTTGTTGAATCAATGTCACATAGAATTAAGGCAGTTCTGAAGGCGAAAGGGGTATTAGTATGGTGTTCCTAATAATCTTTTAGGTGAGTGTATATATATATATATTGAGAGTCTGGTTCCTCTCAAGGTTTCTTCCTATTACCATCTCAGGGAGTTTTTCCTTGTCACCGTCGCCCTCGGCTTGCTCATCAGGGACAATCTTATCATTTTGATTCATACACATTGCATAAAAACTTACTTCTTTTTATTGTGTAAAGCTGCTTTGCGACAATGTCAATTGTTAAAAGCGCTATATAAATAAAATTGAATTGAATTGAATTGAATATATATATATATATATATATATATATATATATATATATATATATATATATATATATATACTAGGTATTGGTATTTAATTATGCTTGCACTTTTATCCACTTTATTGGAAATTCAACACAAACTTTTACTGCATGTAAGTCTTTGTTAGCTACTACTGTATGTTATACAGGTACTGTAAAATATAAGATATACTGTAAGATGACACAAAACCCTACATGCATAGCTTTCCTAATTACACATGATAAAATCTAAAGGAACACTGTGTTAATGTTTACTTTGCTTAAATTCGATGCTAATAAGATTTCATTGAATTTCGATTCTAAATTTTTAGAATTAATTATTTTTTGTACAATAAATGACCATGACAAGAGCTCTGACCGCAATTGAACTGGAAGTAGAACCACGGTTCGGCACGCCCCATTAGAATAAAGACATGACAAGTCGAGCACAATGAATGTGACGAAATTTGTCTTTTTTGTGCATATCCTAATTTTCTTCATTGACAATAAAGATAATAAACTTTATAAACATCCACACACACACACACACACACAGACACAGACACACACACACACAGTGAAAGGGGACATCAGTACATAAAAATTAAATTAACATCAGTTAGGGAAAAAGTGTGAACTATAATGTGGAACTATAATGCAACAATTTAGAAACCATAGTCCGGCAACTGTTTAACGGCAGCAGGTTAATTGCAGTGGAACAATATAAACGAACTTTCACATAGGCATTAACAACAACAACAACTACAATAAAAGAATTTGTTACATGGACCACAAAAAAAGCAGGCAATTATGCACCAGTAATCCTAATCAAACAAAAAGCCAGCCAAAAAGAAAATATGATGGGGCCTGTCTTGCACTTGGATTCACAGTGGGGATGGTGGGGACAGAGGAGAGACCTATGTGTGTTTTACGTCTTAAACTGCAGACAGCATGAGACCCAACAAATTACACTTGGAGACAACACATCTCAGTCACGTCAATAAGCCACTCAGCTTCTTTTAAATGAAGCTGGCAGAATACCATCAGCAGCAAAATTGCATGGTAAAATGCACATCAGTGAACATCAAAGCACAAATTGCTTCATTCAAAGTAACATACAGAATTGCCCAGCTCAGCCCTGAATTAAACAAGCTCTTGACAGAGTTTGCGAACGTGGTCACTTTCATCAAAACTGACCCCTTAAAGCGTAACTGTTCTCCGCACTTTGTAAGGGGATAGGAGCTGATCATTCAGCTGTGCTGTTTTACAAGTCAAGTTGCTTTCCTGGGGAAAATTGTTGTCACAAGTGTTTGAACTCTAGAGAGATTCACATCTTTTTGAAGGAGCAATTTCTGATGAAACTGGCCTATCTTCATTGGAAAGCTGACTGAATTAAATCTTCAGCTTCATGGCAGAGACAAGCCACCTACCTCACCTGGCAAGACAAGATCACTGCATTCACCCAAAAACTCGAGATGTGGCACAGGCGCCTCGATCAAGGAGTTATTGATGTTTTTGAGAATCTGAGGGAAGTTGTATCACATGTATTAAGCAGCACCTTTCTTCACTGAGAAGATTATTTCAAAATACTTCCTGAACCTCTGTGCTCAGTATAACTGGGTTATGGATCCATTCACTACAAGAGGTTGGTATATTTTGGTATGTTATTTTATTCACTGACTCCGACTATAACTATTTATTATACTCATATTGTACATACATTTTATTTATGTTGTATACTACATACTAACTTCAATGGATTGTTGTCAAACTGAATTCTTCAATTTCAATATGCAATGATAAAGTATTAATTCATTTTCTAACTGGCAGCACCTGCCGATTTCAGAAGAGAACTGCAGAAGCGAACCAGTTCACTGAGGTGACCTCTGATTCCACCCTGAAGTTGAGGTGTACAGCTTGGAGTGGAGAGCGACCATCCACTTACCAGGCAAAGGGCTCCGAGCATTCGTCTTACCTTCGCCACATCTTGTCTCTGTGAACAATGAACAAATCTAAAGACAATACAGATCCCAGCTCAACATTAAGCATGACTTGAGAGTAGCAGTATGAAGCCTGCAAGCCCGTTTTGGAAAACAGGCTCATTGCATCCACTAAAGCAGTAATAAGACACATGTTGACCTTTTCCTCCTGTTCTTGACAAGTTCATGGTTCCTGTCAAATGCATTTGCTTTATTGTGCAGAGAGTGCAAAGTGACAAAATAGGGCAAAGTGGAAACACAATTGCATTTGTATTCAGTCTATTTAGATGTTGCTTTTAATTTGATCCCATTGATTTCTGGAGTGATGGAGGACATGTGGAGCTTGAATAGTAACAAAAATTGGACAATATGCTTCACAGTCCAGTTTAACTCTTATTATCGGTATTGTCTACTGTTATGTATGGAATTATTTGTAAACTTAAATAAAAATATTGAAAAAAAAAGAGAAATCAATTTATTAATGTCTGCAGAAGTTGCTAACAGAACTCCATCCTGTGACTCAAAAAGATTTGTCCCAATACCAAGGGACCAACATCACAAGATCCCATTCAGTGTTGGACTGAAGATAGTGCCTTGGGGTACTCCTGATTTGATTTTACCATTCTATGATAAGTCATTCTCTCCTATGACTTTTTTTTCTTACCGTCATGGGGAATTGATTTACAATTCTTTCAAACCTGGAGGCATATTCCAAATCTTAAAATGTTTTGTGACTGACTTTCTTAAAGTCCTTGGAAAAGTCCATAATGATAACATCTACAATGTGGATGTTCCTGGAGAGTGCTGCCAAAAACTAGATAATATCTAGCTGGGTTTTTATAATATTACAGTACTTGTGTCAGAAGTCATGCTGGGCATTAACTAGATTCAGGTGGTTAAGAATATAAGCTTGCTGCAGTTGCTGTTCTCTGAAAGATCAAGGCCATTTTATAGGGGTTTTATCTCTTTGGCAAGTTTTTATGGACAATAGGTTGCACCAGGAACAGCTTCCTTGGATGGGTTCAGGAATGTGAGTAATTTGCCATGCACGCTGAGGATGTCACCAATACCAGTGCAGTAAAGGTAAAACCATACAGTATGTTCACTGAAGCGTTCCAGTGAAGTTATAGTAAACAACAACATCATCAACTACTGGACTGGAACTAACTGTTGTATAATAATGGTTTGCGCACCAGTCTCATCAAGTAGAGTTTAAACTTGGTTAAACAAAGTTCTTATTTTAGAGATACAATATCTATGTATAAACTTTCCAGACGTGTAGTGCAAGTGTGTAACTCATACATATATAAAAATATTCAGATAAATAATTTGAAAAACTTTCTCTTGTCTGCTCTTTTCTCATCTCTCTTTAGGACACTTCTTGTTCCTTAAAGTCAGAGGCATTGCTAACGGAAATGAAGCATCAATTTATAGTCCGGGTCTTCCTGGGATTCTGTCCAAACAAGATTGTCAGGTGAACATTTTGATTGTCTTTCTTGTTTATCTTGTCCAATGTGATGCGTTTTAAGTGCCTTTTAGACCAGTTTTGCAGTTTAGCTTTAAATAAAATTCATGTTTTGTATACAAGGGTCAGCTTTTAGGTACTCATTTAGAACCCGTGTGGCTCTTTCAACCTTTTAAAGGTTACAACCTATGCTGGGTGTTCTCCCATATTTTAGGACACTAATGGCTGTCTGAAAATTTGAGGTCATTACTTTAAATTCTGTTTTTCTGATGGTACATCATGGGTATGTTCTGGTGTTTTTTTTTTTGTGTGTGTGTGGGGGGGTGGGGGGTAATTTATTTTTGTTTATCCATTTCTAATGTTTACTGTGTGTAGTTGCACTTCTCCCTGTATCTGTACGGGGATTTTAATGGCACAGTACGCCTGACGGTGATAGAGAATGGTACATCCGTGACCCCTTTAATGTGGGAGAGGGCTGGGCATTGGAAGGACAACTGGCAAGATGTCACTCTACATATCACTGACCTCCTAAATGGGTAAAGGAAATACTGATTGTTGTTTGTAAAACAGTAAAAAGGAATTAACGGGAGTTAAAAACTATGTACTTGTTTTGAAAATCATTTTGAGAAACCTAATCTACTGTTAGGTGTAAAAGTTAGTGCCCCCTCTTTTAGTTTCTATGTTTTTTTTTTGTCTTATGTAAAAACATTAAAATCATCAGATTATAGCAGGTAGGCAAAAACAACCTGAGACGGACAACAACTTTTTTTTCATAATGCCATTATTTATTCAATAAAAAAAATAAATATTCTTTTTATTTTATTATTTTATTAATTGTTATATGGCTAATACTAAGCTACAGTACCAAGCTCTTTCAGCTACAGTCTTACAGGGTAAGTTGCAGCCAGGTGTAGCTAATGATCAGCAGGTGTGCAGATCTCCATAAAAGCAATACATTGTTAGTTGGCTCATCTGGAGTATTGAGGTATTTGGTAACACAATGGCATGAGGCAAAAGCCATAATCACTGGTCTGAAAGAAGCGATTGTTGCAGCACATCAATCTGGAAAGGGTTATAAAAGCATTTCCAAACTATTTGGTGTTAAGCATTATACATGAGACAGTTTATTCACAAGTGTAAAGCATTCAAGACAGCCAATCTTCCCAGCAATGGATGTCCCACCACATTCACCCCAAGGTCAGACCATGCAATACTTAGAGAAATACAAAAAATAAACAAGTACACTTTGCTAGCAAGCGTTGCCAGGAGAAACCTCTTCTGTCTAAAGCGAATCTATGTCCAATGGACAGATAAGGCCAAAGTGGAGTTGTTTGACCTTAACATCCAGTACCATTTCAACAAAGGTTGAAAAACCCCAATGAACTGAAGCAATGTTGTAAAGAATAATGGGCCAAAACAATTTGAGAGACTGATAAAGTCAAACAGTAAATGGTTACTTAAAGCTATTATTGTTAAAGGTCGATCTACAAGCTGTTGAATCAGGGATAGTATATCTGATTGATTTTTTTTCTTTTTGGCTTCATTTTTTTGAACCTAATAATGGCTGGGGCGGCACAGTGGTGTAGTGGTTAGCACTGTCGCCTTGCACCGCCATGGTCCGGGTTCGATTCCCATCTCTGTGTGCATGGAGTTTGCATGTTCGCCCCATGTTTGGTGGGTTTCCTCCGGGTACTCCGGTTTCCTCCCGCAGTCCAAAGACATGCAGGTTAGGCTAATTGGCGTCCCCAAATCAGCTGTATCCTGTCTTGTGCCCTAAGTCTCCTGGGATAGGCGACCCTGAATACAGGATAAAGCGGTATAGGAGGTGAGTGATTGAGTAATAATGGCAGGGTGAAACAAAGTTACATGTTGTTGTTCATCTGAGGTTGTATTTGCGTAATACTAAAACCCACTACGATTAGTTCATTTTTATGATCATTTTACATTTAAAAAAACATAGTATAAAAGGAGTTGGCACTAACTTTTACACGTGACTGTACCATATATATAGCAAAACATTAAAGGTTAGCTATATAAAAAACTAGGCTTTGGTTTTAATTATTTGTCTTTATTTGTTTTATTTGTTTTGACTGTAGATTCCATTTAAAAGTGCATGCAATGTGGGCTGCTGACTCAGAAGCTGACATTGCGCTGGATGACATTTCTTTAAGTGCGGCATGTTTTGACACAGGTGACCTTCTGTTCACCCACACACATGCTACATCACTGTTACACACCTGCCAAGAGAAAAACTCACTTTTGTGCATTAGGTACCATCGCTCCGACAAGGAGGACAAAAATGTAATCATACAAATTGCTGTATTTGATTATTATGTGTACTGTTTGTTTTTGTTGATTGAAGCGCACTCAGTGTCTTATTTTATTGGGAACACCTGCACTGTATTGTTGTTATTATTATTATTATAGTTTGTATAGTTTTGTTACATGCCAACAGAAGGCAGCACAAGTCTACACACATACTGAAGTCACAGGCAGCACTGACATTCGTAAGTGAGTGTGCCAAAAGACATTGTCCTTTGTACATACTGTAGTAGATAGCTGTGCTATCTATAACTATTCTATTGTGTTATTTTGACCACAAGCGTTACCATGTCTACTGTTTCTTCATGAACAACAAGTTAGAAAAAAAGAGTAAATGTGAAATTCAGTGTGAAATTGGGCAATTGAGTCATTTGCCATGATTGTGCAGGTTTGTGGCGATGCTGCAATGAGTCGTTCGAAGTATTTTGAGTGGCACTCGCACGTCAAGATTCGAAGACCATCACTGGAAGATAACAAGAGAACAGCAAGACCTTTCACGAGCTCAACTTTCGAATATGTCAAAACCATCCGACAACTTATGCAGGATGATTGTCAGCGAACAATCCACAACATTGCTGCCAATGTCAGTGCGCCATACAGAACAGCCCAGGCCAGCTTCAAGTGAGCATGTGCCATGCTGCTGCCAAGTTCGTTCCCAGGAGCAAAAGAAACATTGTGTCAAAGCATGCGAAGAACTCTGTAAGAGTGCCGTGGATCACCCATTCTTCATGTCAAGGACAATTACCGGTGACGAACCTTGGGTGGTGTATGGGTACGACACTGAGTCGAAGAAACAGTCTTCACAGTGGAAGATCCCAGCATCTCCACGACTGAAAAAGGCGAGACTGGTGCGCAGATCGACCGAGTTCATGCTCATTGTCGTTTTCAACATTTGTGGCATTGTGCATCGGGAATTCGTCCCCAGGGGCCAGACCATCAATAACGAATTCTACCTGGTTTTAAAGCATTTGAGGAAGGACATACTGTACTGTATGGCGAAAGTGACCGGATCTGTGGCATGCTAATCTGAATCTCTTTGATACCACCTCGTATTTCATTACTTCCATGTACACTCACATATGGACACAGGTCAAAAGATTCCTTTCAGCAGAGGGTCTGCCAGCTGAAACACCTTTTGATGAGATTGATGAGAGAGATCAGAGGAGAATGACCAGGATGGTCTGAGCTGACAAAAGATCCATATAATAAGCACTTCTTTACACATGTGGGGATCAAACAAAAAAGGCATTTTATCATGCACAGAACATTGAAACTTGAGGTGCAGAAGACCACATCAGTTTCCTCTGGTGTCAGCCAAAAACAGCAGGCTGAAGCTGTTGTGCTGTAGCCACATATTTGCTTGATTATATTATTGCATTAGTGTGCAGATTTACATGTGTTAGTAATAATACATTTCTGTTTACCTGCTTTTCATAAAAAGATTAGGGCGTACACTATATAAAATTCTTAAGTTAGGTTATAAGAACACATTTTAACACTATTGTGATGGTGCTTTGTCTGTAATAATGGAAAAATCTATGATCTTGAAGGTTTGGAGAGTTGCTATAGCCTACTGTATGTGTTTTTGTTATGGTTTTTGAGAAAAACGTCTCTCTGATCTAATTAGAGCTACAATCCCTGCATCTTGGCCGTCAACATGATTTGGACTCCATCAGCCAGTTAAACTCCCTGAGTCCTCTTCCTGAGCCTTCTGCATCAGGTACAGTGCTTGGTTCGTAGTATATGACATTATGATTCGTTTTTTTAGATTCTTAAACCGAGTCCACTTTTTCAATCTTACCCTTTCCATAGTATAGATAAATGAAGCAAAAGTGAACAACAAATGCTACTTTTTCAGAGGCGTCTCAGGTGACATGGTCGTTCACCTCATGTGGGGCCAGTGGACCTCGGGGCCCTAATCAGGCGCAGTGCGACAGTGCCTATCGTAACACCAATGTTAGTGTGGTGGTGGGAAAAGAAGGCCCTGTCAGAGGTGTACAGATGTGGAAGGTTCCCGCTACCAACAGATACAAGTAGGTGTTCATCAAGGCTTCCTGTGGAAAAAAAAAATCACAAAAAGTAGTTGTGTGAAGATTGTCCTCATTTTTAAAATTATTTTCATGTGAAGAAAACTCAAATATTCCATACAGTTGAACTTTGCCTGTTGAAACAAATGAACATATATAAATGCATGTAAAAGAAAAGAGTGAAAGTGACAACGTGACATATTGAGTGGTACGAGTTAATAACGCGAATTCCGGAAAAGGTGGGACGCTTCTCAGAATCCTTTGATGATGTTATAGCCTTTGCAATTTGACGTTGAAGAATGTTGTTTTTAAAGTCCTGTTTATAGCTAATCATGTTACAGACCTGATGCTAGATACAGACCTACTCCCAGCTGAATCTTTCTGAAAATGTCTTGCGTTTTAAGCTCTTTGTTTCCTCCATGCTAACTTTTATTATTAACACTAGTGATGGGGATGAATTGGATATGACTAAATTAGGTACAAAATCTGGGAAAAATCCCCCTCACCCAGGTCTAGTGATAATGTTGTATTGGGTGCTATATGGAGACTCACCAGTCACTACCTGATACTATATTATCTCCATACCTATGTGCCGTTTCGATTCAAATTGTGATTCTACGGAGATCGATAGTTCGAATCCCAGGTGATGCTGTAACCTCTCGCAGCCGCAGGTCTAGAGAGAGCTGATTGGCCGAGCTCTCTCAGAAGGTACTTAGAGAGAGGTACTTAGTGGATCTCGGTCATCTTCTATAATTATAATTTTCAAACAATCTTAGCAAATCATTCACTCCTACCACACAGGATGAAAATGTGTAAATAGTTCAGAGTGTAACACCTATAGGATCATAAAGAAACAGTAATGTTTTACCTCCTCAGATGCCTCCAAATTCTCAAAACTCAACTTAACTTCATGTGTAATAATTAGGCTTGAGACTGTAAAAAAAGACAAATCAGAGGCTTTTAACTTGTGCAGTTTTTGATAATGTAACTTCATAAAAATGATTTTCAGCTGCACCACTCAGGAAACTTCTGGGCTCAGTTATACCTGTTATCAGTTATACCCGAGACTGATCGTCCAATCACCGATCATGACCAATCAAACTGAAAAAACATCCAATTCTAGTCACTTCCTGATCAACCAGATCATCTGTATTATAAATGTAACAGTAGTTTTTAAAAAACGCATTATGGAGTTAGCCACACAGAAGAAGTGCATTTTACTATATAACTGACTAGACTACTCGTCATAACTGAATAGTAGAATCTCTAGTCTACTATACTGTATCTGATCCCCCGATTCCTGTCAACATGAGGGAAAAAGCCTCTCATCCCAGTGACATTTTTAGGGTCCCACAAGATTCTGGTCTTAAGTGCACTTTAAGTCTGTCTTTTTTACCACCTTATGTTACTCCATGCTGTTATCGGCATGCCATACAGTCCGTGAGTGCTTGCTGTGATATCAAGAACCATCACAGTAAAAAGGTTTTGTAAAGAAGTGTCAAAGTACCACACAGAGCTAAGTCTCTTTTCCTTATTCACTTATTTTTTTTTTGTTTCTTCCAGAACACACACATACTGTACACACACATACTGTATCCACACCCACACACACATACCAAGTACTAGAAGTCTCACAGACTGTAGGGCATAGATAAATTTGTTTTTGCTCCCCATTTAATTTGGTTTCTACACTGAGTTGACTTTGAACTGATTTGCTATAATTGCCTGCCTAGTCATGGGAGCTCGTTAAAGGAGCACTGGAAGAAATGCTAGAGAGTCTGGTGAAGAGCGAGAATCTTGTTGGGAAGAAAGACAAATGACAAGTGGCTGATACAGCTGATTTCCCCTTACCCATTCATTAGGCAAGGCAGTTAAATGATTAAGTGCCAAGATTCTCAGCTGAAGTTAATCTCAAACGGAGTACCATAAGACACTATGGATTTTTTTTTTTTGTGTGGCTTTTCTGTCTGTAAATATTGGTTATAGACGTTCTATCATGGTCAGCACTGTTGCCTCACAGGGCCAAGTGTTAGATTTCCTCCCACAGTCCAAAGACATACAGTACAAATTAGTGAGTGTGTGAGTATGCATGTGCTTGTGAGCCCTTCTATTGATTGGCACCTCATCCAGGGTGTACCCTGCCTCTTACAGTACATCCCCAAATACAGTAGGCTCCAGGTGTCCCGCAAACCTCACAGGAGCAATGATGTATTTTGGTAGACAATAATTCAGGATTTCAGGAGAGAATAGTAGAGATTCTGTTAAGTCTGTAGTATGTGCAAACTCAATGCATTTTACATTTGAAAAGATTTGCTAGGTTGGAAAAACCGGTCTGGATCGAAACAAATCAGGACTGGGTAAATTTTACACATGCTGGTTTCCATCATTTGTTCACTTCTTTTAACATAAAAAAACTAATATATTGCGAGTAACGTGGTTTACGAGTGTTCAGCAAGACGAACACTCTTAAACACACTTAATTTTTTAAAAATTTTGAACTGGAAACAGAGCGAAAGTCTTGGTTTATGAGTACAGAGTATCATGTATCATGCATGCGCCGCTTATTTTGACACCAATTTGGTTTATTTTCAATGGTTCAATTTGGCAGGTTAATTTGTTTTATTCTGACTTTATATATTGTATTAATTATTTTTATGTATTTATTGTTTTGGGCTGTGGAACGGATAATTTGAGTTTTCATTATTTCTTATGGGAAAATTCTATTTTGTTTACGAGTGTTTTGGAATACGAGCCCACTTCCGGAATGAATTATGCTCGGAATCCAAGGTTCCACTGTATATCTACATACTACATACTATATGTTTTTCTGATTTCCACTTTTGAGCTCAAAAAAAAAAAAAAATAGGGAACAAGTGGAAAAAATCATAACAAAATTCTCAAAATTAGATAAAGATGCAGAAACTTTTTTTGCGCATGTTCAGTGAGTGAACGTAGGACGGATGAGTCATGTGGTCATTGTTGCTGCATCTCATTGGTGAAACAGTCAAGCGCTATATCTACCGGCTGCATGTATAGAATAAATGGTTAGAAAAGTAACGAGTCGAGTGTAGAGGAGTAAGAGTAGCGTTTCTCTTTCACAGATCTACTCAAGTAAAAGTAAAAAGTTTGGTGCAGTAAAACTACTCATACTACTCATGTTTTTCTCAAAAAGTTATATAAGTAAATGTAATGGAGTAAATGTAACTTGTTGCTACCCACCTCTGCTGTTAAGTTTAAAATAAATTCATTTATGGAAGAATTTTTTGATGTGTCCACCATGCTCTGATATACTTACAGTACTAGCTGGGAAATAAACCAAGCACAGCACGCACCCCACCACACCACACATACAGCTGATCTGTTTATCATCAGCAAAGAGAGCATATTTAAGTCTTTGGCCATATGCCCTGTGTCACGTACATCCCTTACATCAAAAGGAAAAAAAGTCATTAACTTGTTACAGGGAGAACAAAGAGAGGAGGTTGGATGGAGACCGGAGACAGACAGATGATAGAAAGCACATTAACATGTTCTGAAGAGAACAAAAGTGTTCCCGGTGAGCCATACGTTGAAGGATTACCATACAAGGAATAAGGAAGCACAATGAGGGGTTGTTTTATAGACATATGACATAGAACAAAGAGAGGTAAGAGAGAGAGCCATGAAGGAAACCCACCAAGGAAACCCAGCAAGCACAGGGAGAACATTGCTAACCACTATGGTGTTCAAAAAGACCACGTCCAGTTCCTCTTCGGTTATCCAGGAACAGATAAAAGAAGCTACACTGGGCACAGGCTCATTTTTCAATTTGAGAACTAAAGATAAAAAAAGTCTTTCTTCTCAGCACATCATCATGGTGTACTCACTCACAGTCTCACTCACTTTCTGTAAAACTAATATTCTGTTTAGAGTAATGGTTAAAACAGGAAACTCTGGTGGAGAGACCACAATGCTTTTATTTAATTTTTGAATCTTAAATAGGTGGCATGGTGGTGTAGCACAATGGCCTCACACCTCCAGGTGCAGAGTGTGTGTGTGTGTGCCCTGTGATAGATTGGCGCACTTTCCAGGGTGGACCCCATTTTATGCCTCAAGTCTCCTGTGATAGGCTTCCGGCCTCCACAACCCTGTAAAAGTTGAGCGGTATAGAAGATGAATGAATGAATGTATTAATAAATCTTAAGTAAGGACAATAGAACAGACACTGCTATACTATATGTGCAGTTATTAGGCAGTCCCTCACTCACTCGCTCATCATCTAGACCTCTTAATCCTGTATTCAGGGTCACTGGGGGCCCGGAGCCTATCCCAGGAGACTTAGGGCACAAGGCAGGGTACACCCTGGACAGGGTGTTCTTAGATAGTTTCTTTCAATTTTCATATAAATGCTAAAAATGTGTGAATGTGTAAATTCTACTTTATTTACAACTTTAGAAAATGTGTCTACTTCCTTTCCAGGATCTCAGCATACGGAGCCGCAGGAGGCAGTGGGGCAAAAAACCATAAACGCTCACAGGGTGTCTTCATTTCAGCCATCTTCAAGCTGGATAAAGGAGACATCCTATATCTGCTGATCGGCCATCAGGGGGAAGACGCTTGCCCAGGGGTGAGCTCAGCTGCAAAACTGTCGCAGACGTAGCGACATAAATATAATCAGACCCTGTACTACTACTACTGTAGGCTGATGCACGGTCTCTGTTGCCTGAATTGGCAACATGGTTGTATAACGTGGAAAGCATTTATCATTTAAAACTAAATGTAGCGTCTCACCCTCCATACATGTTGCTTGACTCTCTAAACTCTCATCCCTTTTTCTTGCATTTTGTTGTTCTTCCTACAGAGGAATCCTCTGACTCATAAGGTCTGCCTGGGTGAGTCATCTGTCATTGAGGACAGAATTGAAGGTGATGGATCTGCTGCGGATTGGGCCGGAGGTGGAGGTGGTGGTGGGGGTGCAACGTTCATTTTCCACGTAAGCTTCATATTTTATTCCTTCTATTATACTGTACTTTCTCCGATCAAGAAAACATCCCATTAAAAGGGTGACATTGCCTAAAGGAAACCATGTGGGCAGAAGTTTTTAACATAATATGCATGTCTAAAGAAGAAAAGAATCAATATGTTGAAAGCATTTGAATCGCAGATGGAAGTTCAGGAAGCTCTGGATGATAACAGTGGTTTATGTTGCTCTTTGATGAAAAGTTTTTTTTCTCTCTGGTCGGGGGGTGTCCTGGTGCAGATGGAGAATGGAGAGCCGGTGCCTCTGCTGATAGCAGCAGGTGGAGGAGGGAAGGCGTATCTGGAGGACCCTGAGAGCAGTTTGGACCAGATCTCCATGGAACAGTATGAGAACGACACAGTGGCCTCTGGGGTCAACGGCAGAACTGGAGCAGCAGGTCTTCCGTCTAACTCTCTCCCTGCTATACAGACTAAATGTTTCTAATTAGCACTTAGAGAGAGAAAATCAATAGTTACTTCACTTAAACTTTCTGAAATACCCAGTGAATTGGCAGGTCTTTTAGAAGCTTACTAAAAAAAAAATCATGCTTTAAATTTGGAATGTTTTTCTCTGCAGTCTCGTTAAATGTGCCATTTCGCAGATATAGTATATGAAGTCGAGCTGTTTTGATTGTGCTGTCAAAGACTATTCAATATTTCAAAGCATTTTTGTTTCCATTTCCTGATGGTTCCTAAAAGATTCTTTTATGTGGTTGATTACGTGAAATTCCCAAATGACATTTAAGATCTGTAGCATGATGAGCAATCACATTCCCTTAATTTATATTTTTGAGAAAGAGAATTTGAAAGAGTTGTTGGACAATTACTGCAGCATCAATTCAATACTCTATGGACTTTTCAAGTGCTTGGCAAAAAGGTAGTTATTTAGCGGAATACATTTTGCCAGTGTGTGTGTGTTTCTAAAGGAGGGGGAGGTGGTTGGAAAGACTCCACTATTCACCTGTGGGCAGGAAGATCTCTGATTGAAGGGGCAGAAGGTGGCTCACCCTGTCCCCAGGCTCTGTCCAAACTTGGCTGGGCGACGTTTGGAGGGTTTGGAGGAGGAGGAGGATCCTGTACTGCTGGAGGAGGTGGTGGAGGATACAGAGGTTAGAACATTTATTTAGTTACATACTCACTATCAAACACTGACATGCACACTGACAAACATAGTCTGGCCAAAAGAAAAAGTATCTGCTTTTCAAATTCAAATTTTATTTGTCACATGCACAGTCATACACAGTACGATATGCAGTGAAATGCTTAGACGACTGCCCATGATCTTAAAATAAAAGAAATAAAATAGAAAGTAAATTTAGCTAAGAAAGAAGAATATATCTATCAAATACAAAATGTACAATATAAGAAAAATTAAAATATAAGAAAACCTAGCTGTACAAATATGGAGAAGAAATGATCCTGTACAAATATTGAAAAATATAGAAGTTTATGGAAATAATATACCTGAAGGTGTCTTATTTAAAGTGACTTATGTGCAATCGATCAAGGAAATAAAATTGAATATATAAATGTGCATGACTGTGCAGGTGTGCTGTGTCCATAAGTGTCCATGAATGTCCAGAATGAGTGCAAAGAAACATGAGTGTGAATGTGCAAAATGGTTTAGTCCTGTGTGGTGTACTGATTGAGAGACTGTATCGCCTTGGGGAATAAGCTCTTCCTTAGTCTTTCTGTATTGTATCGCTTTCCTGACTGCAACAGAGAGAACAGTCCATTGCTGGGGTGGCCGAGGTCCTTCACAATCTTTAAAAGGATCTTTAATAATAATAATAATAATAATAATATATTTTATTTGTAACACTTTTCATTCATTAAATCTCAAAGTGCTAACATTAAAAAAAAAAATAAAGATAGAAAAGGTTTAAAGCAATAAATAAGACCACATCAAGACTAAAATAATAAATAAAAAAAATTAAATTAAATTAAAATTAATTAAAATAAAAATTAAAAATAGAAGAGGTATAAAACAATCAATTTAAAACCAAATCAACAATTATAAACTTTCTTAAATAAAAAGGTCTTCAGGTTGACTTTAAAAGAGTCCAGGCTCTGTATGGCTCTCAGATGAACAGGAAGACGATTCCAGAATTTTGGTGCAACTGAGCAGAACGCTCGATCCTCCATGGTACGGAGACTGGTAAACGGGGCTTTGAGGAGCATGCTTCCTGATGACCTAAGGGTGCGGTTAGAATGTTGTACAGTGAACATATCTTACATATCTTGTTAGCAGCAGGATTTTATATTCAATCCGGGATGAAACAGGAAGCCAGTGCAGTGATTGGAGGATGGGAGTGATATGCTCAAATTTCCTGTTTTTTGTTAGAATTCTAGCGGCACTATTTTGGATGTATTATAGTTTTTGAATGTCCTTTATAGAGATCCCAACAAAGAGTCCATTACAGTAGTCCAACCTTGATGATATGAAGGCATGAACAAGTTTCTCTGCATCTGGAAGTGTTAGGAGGGGGCGGAATTTGGAGATATTTCATAGATGGTATACTGAGGTTTTACACAGGTGTTTTATATGTTTGCTGAAAGTCAGCTGTGGGTCAAACCGAACCCCCAGGTTAGTGACTGTGGAGGACAGAGTGAGAACCTGACCATCAAAAGTAAATTGAGATATGGGAGAGGAAAGGATCTGATGAGATGTACCAACAAGGAGTGCCTCAGTTTTACTGCTGTTCAGCTGTAGAGAGTTGTTGTTCATCCATGCCTTTATCTCCTCAAGGCATGCAATAAAGTGCAAAAGGGCTTCAGAGGGGCTTGGAGCAGTTTTAATATAAAGCTGCATGTCGTCGGCATAGCAGTGAAACGACAGCCCATGTCTGCTGATGATGCACCCAAGAGGTAACATATAGATGGTAAAAAGGATGGGGTAGAGAACCGACCCCTGTGAAACACCACATGTGACATTAAGCAGCCTGGACTTACATCCTCCCAGCATGACACATTCAGACCTGTCGGACAGGTAGGACTGGAACCACTGCAATGTAGTTTGCAACAAACCAATAGTGTACTGGAGACGATCCAGGAGAATGGTATGATCCACTGTGTTGAAGGCTGCTGTCAAATCAAGAAGGATAAAAAGAGAACGCGATCCTGCATCAGCTGTCATGAGTAAATCATTTATCACCCTGATCAGTGCTGTCTCCGTGCTGTGGGCTAATCGAAAGCCTGACTGAAATTTCTCAAATAAGTTGTTGCACTTGAGGTGGTTCAAAAGTTGAAAGGCAACTGTCTTCTCTAGGACCTTTAATAGGAACGTGAGATTTGCGATAGGCTTGTAGTTTCCAAACACGTCAGGGTCTAATGAGGGCTTCTTCAAAGTCGGCCGGATGACAGCAGTTTTCAGAGAAGGTGGAATGTAGCCAGTTTGTAATGAGAGATTAACAAACTGCGTTATTAATTCCTCATTCCTCGCAGAGTTTCTTCAATGTGGCTATTTGAAACCTCGGTAAAATATGGGAGAGATGGCAGACTCTCAGGTGAGGATCTCCCAAGGGAGATTAGGGGAGAGGCCCAGAAATTGAAGAGCGGATACTGTGAACTTTAGATCTAAAAAAGTCAATAAAGCTGTTGCATCGCTCCTCTGTGGATTTAATGAAGGAAGACTGTTTGGACAGTGAGTCCAGACTTTCTAGACTGACGCTCCAAGGCGCGCCCAGCCATTTTCATACGGCGTAGTTCCTATGTGTACCAAGGAGCAGAGCGTTTAAAACTTACTTCACGTGTCCTGATAGGAGCATGACGGTCAAGAGTACTGCTCAGGGAGTTGTTATAATGTTCTACCAGTTCATGCCGACTGGGCAGGTGATTTGTGTGAAGTCTGCAGCCATGGAGGTTAGATTAATGCATTTCCAGTTTCAAAAAGACATTTGGCGCTTGGGTCTAGTAATAGGCAGTGAAAAAGTGAAGGCCATAGATATCACCATATGGTCCGACACACCCAGGTCATAGACCTCTAAGCCTTTGATGGGGGCTGAGTCAGTAATGACAAGGTCTAGAGTGTGCCCCCTAGTGTGTGGGGGACAATCACGTGCTGCTGGAGGCCAAGTCGAGCAGACTCAGAAATTCTGTTGATAATTGACAAGAGGGATCGTCTACATGAATATTAAAATCTCCAACAATGACTATGTTAGTTGGAATGGAACAGAGTGATGTAAGTAAGTCGTGTATTTCAGGGAGGAATGAGGAGTGAGGCGTGGGGGGACAGTATATAAGCAGCACTGTCATTGAATAGGGAGGTTTACATTTGAAGGCTAAACATACCATAGAGATAAAGTCAGGTAGTGGCAAGGGAGAAAGTTTCAAATCATCCCGATGAATAACCGCCAAGCCACCTCCACGCCCAGTGCAGCGGGCTTTCTCCAAGTAACTGTAGCCCTGAGGACAGGCTTCATTGAGTGATGAATAATCTCCTGTTTTATGCCAAGTTTCAAGCAAGCACATAAAATCCAGACTTTTATCCAAGATGTGATCATGTATGAGAAATGATTTATTATTAAGCGATTGAGTGTTCAGTATTTCCATAGTGGCAGGAGACAGATCTGTTGGTACATGTCTCTGTAAGCTCCGCAATAAACTGAAATCCACTCCACGGTTTTCATTCCGCCCAGCACTAGAGGATCTTAGGGGGAGGTGGGGCGGGTGGTAGCTACGTAGTCCAGGTGCGCCAGTGTTCTGATGACGCCCCTCAGGTGTGACCCGTGCTGCTGCAGTCCAGATGGATGGAATTTTATCGGCGCCATGCTGGAGATAGACAAACTTTTTTCGGGAGCTTCTATGGATATACCGGGGTCGCCGGAGAAGTCCGAGCTGTCTTATGACTGGGATGCAGGATGGAAGTAGCCGCCAGTTAAGACTCAACAGCTGAGAGACAGAGTATTTAAAGGTAATGCCGGGCGGCATTAAACTTAGCCCAACGCCGGTTGTGGCTACTTGGTCCGCGTTAAAACGCCTGCGTCTTCTCTCCTCCTCCAACCGAAACACGGAGTGCAGAAACCCAAAGTGTACTACAGTGTTGCTTGTATTATGTAGAGTTGTACTTAGCAACAAAGAAAAGTCAAAATCAAAATTCTTACAGTCAAACGAAAGCAGAGGTGGAGAAGCGGCGTACATACAACGCCTGCGTCCTCTCCCCTCTTGCTAGAAACCCTCTCCCCTCTTGCAAAGGATCCACGATCTTTCAAAAAGATAGTTATTGCGTAGCTTTGAGCAAAGAAAACAACTAAGGAGATTTAAAATTTCTGTAATTGGGTTACGAACTGTCCAATTCATTATTCAAATCTGAAAGGGTAATGCTGCCTCATCAACTTCTTGGAAGATAAATGAATTTGGAAAATCATGAATGAAGATTACTTAATCGCTTCGTGAAGTTACATTGTAGAAATTGTGCATTTAGGGAAAGTAAGAGCATTGACACATTGTCACGAGCAACCGAGGGACGAACACAATAGCCTTAGCAGTTAGCTCGTGTTGCGTGGACGGTAAACCCAAACGTGGAAGTAGCGCGAGTAGGTAGGATAACCACGCGTTTACTCTTAGAACTCTCTTACAAAAAGAGCAAGGATCTACACAAATAAACCCGCGTTCTAGCAACACACTCTCAATCAAGGAAGCAACTGGAATAGGTGAGTACTCACGAAATCATCGGTGGAGCGTTAGCGAAGGCATAGATGAACTCAATGACTGAGCGATATGAAGCGCCATCTTGTTTCCTTTTATGCTTCCTGAAAACGCGACCATTGGTGACGTGATGAAGGGTTTGAGCTGGGAGGTGTGGAATACTGGATGGATCCGGAGCACCGCAGACAGCTGGAGCTGGTAGGTGACAGGGTTGACACGGAGGGTGATGCGATATGGGCCGATGAACTTGGGCAAGAGCTTTTTGGACTCCATGTGAAGGTGTAGGTTTTTGGTGGACAGCCATACCTTGTCTCCTGTGTGGTACAATCGAGGGTATTGGCGTGCTGGATGGCCTCCTTGGCTTGAGTCCAGGACCTCCAACACCTTCGGACCAACTGTTGGGCCGAAGATACTTCGACCTCCGGTTCTTGATGTTCGAACATCGGAGGTTGGAAACCCTGGCATACCTCAAATGGACTCAGCTTCGTGGCGGAGGAGACGTGGAGGTTGTGGGAGAGCTCCGCCCAAATGAGGTAGCGGGCCCAGGAGCACTGACGGTCGGCAATAAAACACCTTAGGTAGCGCTCCAGTTGTTGGTTGGCCCCGTTCCGTCTGACCATTCGTTTGGGGATGATAGCCCGAGGAGAGACTGCAGGTAGAATTGATCAGACGTAAGAAGGCCTTCCAGAACCGTGCAGTGACCTGGGGCCCCCTGTGCAGAGACGATGTCCTTTGGGAACCCATGCAGACAGAAGTCCGGTGAGAGCCACCAGGTGCAGAGCTTTGGAGAACCGATCTACTATGGTCATGATGATGCTCTTCCTTTTGGATACCGGCAGGCCCGTGATGAAGTCGATGGCAATGTGCGTCCCGGGTCGATGGGGAACTGGGAGTGGTTGGAGTTCCCCCGGTGTTGGTTGATTAGAGGTCTTGGCCCTGGCGCACACTGGGCCCGCCCGAACGAACTCCTCGACGTCCTTGGCCATTGAGGGCCACCAGAAAGCACGCTGGATGTATTGGAGGGTGCGCTGTGTGCCTGGGTGCCCTGGCAGCAGCGAGGAATGGCCCCATTTGATGACGTCGGCCTTGACGGTCCTGGGAACGAAGAGTCGTCCAGGTGGCGCACCTGCCGGTTCAGTCTTTGTGGCTTGTGCCTGGCGGACCCTCGTCTCCAGTTCCCAACGGAGTGGGGCGATGATTGATTCTGGAAGGTGACTGGACAGGCGCGGGGTCCGCCCGGGGAACGTCCCCCTTCATGTTGTTGAGAGAGGGCGTCGGCTTTGATGTTTCTTGACTCCGGGCGGTAGGATAGGTGGAAATTGTAATGCTCGCAAAATAGGGCCCGCCACGCCTGCCTTGGGTTGAGTTGCTTTAGATTCTTGATGGTAATAAGGTTTTGGTGGTCGGTCCAGATGATAAATGGTTCTATGGCGCCCTGGAGCCAGTGCCGCCATTCTTCCAATGCCCACTTTATGACCAGCAGCTCGCGGCCCCCTACCCTGTATCGCTGCTGAGTGGGGTCAATTTTTTTGGAGAAGAAACTACAAGGGTGTAGTTTCTGGTCTGGACCCCGCTGGGAGAGAACAGCCCCAGCACCCACCTCTGAGGCGTCCACCTCCACAATGAATTGGTCGGCATCTGGATGGAGGAAAATTGGAGCGGTGGTAAATAGATGGCAGAGTTTGGAGAATGCGCTGATGGCAGTGAAGTCGAGTTGGAAGGAATGAGATGAGGGGCGAGTTAGTGCGGTTAGGGGTGCTGCGACTGTACTGTAGCCCCGGATAAAGCGATGATAGAAGTTTGCAAACCCACGAAACCATTGAAGATGTTTGAAAGTCTTGGGTAGGGGCCAATGATGTACAACCTCAAGCTTCTGTGGGTCCATGGCCACATACTGGGACGAGATGACAAAGCCCTAGAACGTGGTGGAGTGCTTGTGAAAAGCGCACTTCTCCAACTTACAGTACAGTCGGTTGGCGAGCAATCTCTTAAGGACTGCCCTGACGTGTCGGATGTGTTCTTCGGCGGTGCGGGAGTAGATGAGTATATCGTCTAGGTAGACGAATGCCCATTTTCCCAACATGTCCCGGAAAACATCATTGATAAACTGCTGGAAAGCTGCGGGTGCTGTCCCTTACAAAAGACCTCAGCCAGGTCTCGATATGCAGGAGGGATGGCGTTGGTGTCGACATCAGGGGCCTGGTGTCGACTCCCTAGAGCACATCCTAGCCGCCGTTTGTAGGCAAAGTTCGAGGCAGGTCGGGTCCCATTGCAGGATCCGGTTTTGAGACCAGGAGATGAGTGGGTCATGCTGTAATAACCAGGGGTATCCCAAGATGATGGGTGGTGAGGAAATGGAGGTGAGGTATAAGCGGATTTCTTCTTGGTGTTGGTCAATGGTGAGGGTGATGGGCTGAGTCTGGGTGGTGATATGGCTGGAGGAAAGGGGCCGACCGTCGACTGATGTCACTCGAACTGGCTGGGATAACACCTCACACATACAGTACAATGCAGGATGAACTAAACAGCTATGTGGCCACGAGAACACTTATAGATAATCACAAAGGAATTTGACCTGGCAGTGTATTTCGTGATAATGTACTGTATACTGTACATACTGTGTAATAGCTTACAAATAGCTATTTGTTAGGACTACTCACAGTACAAAATGCTTTGCAAGAAACCAGTGGCGGCTGGTGCAAAAAATTGTTGGGGGGGCGCAAACAAAATTTTAATTAAACTTTTAATACTCGCCTGTAAATAGCCATTTATCAGGTTATTAAGCATCATTACTACTAGTAAAAAATAAAGGCATGACTCACATCGCATCCAGTCAGCAGCTCCGCTTGCCATAAGAATTGCTGGAAGACTCGTTGAGAATGGTCCAATCACATGAGCCCAAATATTTATAAACAATATTCATTCGCTAAGAGTCACAGTGCTGCGACCCAGGATGATTTGAAAAGATCCAATCAGAGCTCAGCCTCAAGTCACATGCTTTTCAAAAATTTACGTGCCTACGTAGACACTCGTTTGTCCGGCGCCCCACATACACGAACACAAATGAACGTAATACAGTTTAGATTTTTTAAAATTGCAACTAAATTATATTGAGAAAGACCACGAAATATTGTGACTAAATGACTCTATTTCATTATTAAAATAAATCAGTAATTTCTTAAATAATTACATGTTAAAGTAGCATTCTTCTCTGCCTAACTTTAGGGGGGCGGTGCCCCTGCACCCCATATTGACCGACCGCCACTTCAAGAAACACAAATTGTGGTTTACAATGTGCTATAAGAGGTGGAAAAGCCTTCCTGGTAAATGAAGACAGTGTGTAAATGAAAGTATTATTAAGTGGTTTAAATAAAAAGACGGATGCATACAGGATAAGCTATTTTCTACAAAACACATCACATACAAAATCACATTTCTAAATTTTTGATGAAGCAGAGACAAACAAATAATTATTTCTTCAAGGTGTAATGTTAGAAGGTGTCACCATTAAACATTACTACTGTACATAATCAGAGAGAATAATATAAGTTAATATAAGACTGTTTCAATGGTTGCCATTTAGAAACAACTTGGTATGTTCAGTTTGTAGTACGGTGCAAAAGTCTTGAGCCAACCCTCATTTCTTTTTATTTAAAAAAAAGCAAGAGTTATTCATTGTTGTCTTCATCTATACCAGTTTATTCTGTATATAGGGATGAGGGGGGTCTTTCCCAGGACACGGGGGCCAGGTATACCCTGGACAGGGTGCCAATCCAGAGGTTCTTGTATTTTTTTGTTCAAATAAACTTCCAATGCAGTCAAAGCATACCTTGATACAACAAACACAACAGAACAGTCATGGATTGGTCTCACCAAAGCCTGGATCTCAGCATTATTGAAGAAATGTGGGATTATCTTAACAGAGAACAGAGCCAAAGAAAGCCAACGCTCAAAGAAGAGTTCTTTAAGAAACCCGGAGAACTATTCCTGACGACTACTTAAAGAAATTACAAGCAAGCTTGCCTAATGTCCTATTCGCATGGGATTAGTTTTATCTGGGGACCTCGTGTGATTTGTAATAATTGCAGAGGTTGCCTGTGATCTTAATCCTGTGCAAATCGGCCATGTCTGTAATTTATAAAGTAAAAATACCCCCACAAATGACCTACCATATTTCGCAGAACACGTAGGACCTATGATAATATTAGTCGTATATCTTATTTTAAGGTTTTTGCTTCTTGTGTAGCTTTTTAATCCATCTTCCGTGAAGAATAGAGTGGTGGAGTGCTTTGAAAGTATTTTGGGTGCTGGGTCATATTGCTGTACACCGTTTAACAATTCAATGTGCAGAAAGAGAAAGATGAGTCCCCAGATACTACAAATCTCGTGCGAATAGTACTTAGAGTTCAGGCTGTGTTGAAGCATAACAGCAGTCAATATTCGGTATGACCTCCATTATTTTTCAACACACCATTTTAATTAGCTTTATTATATTTTTTCCAAAATTGCAATTCAGAGACATCCACTAGTATGGTTTGATACAAAATTTTACACTTTGGATGAGGTTATTATCGCAAAAGTTCAACACAGTTTTCTTTCCAAATAAAATATCTTGGTTTGATTTAAGCCTTCTAAGAGTCTTTTTGTTTCATGACATCAGCCATTATATGACTCATTAGTAAAGCCCAACACTTCCCACATGTCTGTCTGAAAAGCAAGACTCCGTATTAAAGAAAGGCTTTGAAATGCATGTTTATGTTAAGGTGGTCTTGTTTTCAAAGTGCTTTCACGTGTCTCTCTTCTGTTAAGGTGGTGATGCATCCCACGCTGATGACCTCACAGCAGATGGACAGGATGGCATTTCTTTTGTCCATCCCTCAGGAGAGCTATTCCTACAGCCTCTGGCAGGTGCTGGAACACACACACCTACTGCATACACATGCTCTAAATAAGGCATCGGGACAAGAAGATCTGTCTGTACATTGGGCTGTTCATGGGTTTACAGTATATGCATGGAATTTAGTTGTGTGGATTTGGAAAAAATGGAAATCATTTTTGTTCACCAGGAGAGCTACATTTTCTATCAGAGCAGTTCTTTAATTTCTCACACACTTAGAATATCACCTACTTTCACACCTATACTCACACTTTCTCTATCCCTTCTCTCTCTCCCTCTAAAAGCACTAAGCCCAGCTGCTGATTCTCCATCCCTCCCGTATATTCTCATTAATCTCATTTCAATAAATATTTGTTCACTGTTGTACTGAATCACAATTTTGTGGCTATTTCAGGGTAACTCTAAACATAATGTGCAGCTTACTAAGGATTGCTGTGCGTGCTTCTTTCTAGTCTATCATCATATAATTATCATTCAGAATGTTCAAACAGCTGGTGCATGATAGTTGTTCTAATCTTTTCATTATGGTTAGATAATTATTATCAGGCAATTATTACCATTGAGAAATATGTGCACTATATAGTAGTGGCTCATACAAAAAGTCACAGGTGGGGCTGAGCCTCATCATATACAGTACCCTCCAAAGTATTGGAATAGCAAGGTTAATTATTTTGTTTTTGATATATGCTGAAGGGGGACTCAGATCAAAAGATAAATTTGAGATCGGAATTCCTGCTTTTATTTCATGATATTTAAATCTACATGTCCTAAATAACTTAGCGGTAGAACATAGCGGTTTTAGCCTTAGCAAGTGATAAAAATTATTTATGTACCGATGGATATAACTGTACCTTTCACCTGGAAAAATGTTGTAGCTGTTGTTTAAAATGATAAACCAACATGAGGCTTGCTGATCTGTTCCTTTGTAGTGGATTGTACTGTATACAGTGGAACCTCGGTTTCCGTGTGTTCCGCAAGACGAGCAAGGATTTTTAATCAATTTTGAACTGGAAACCGAGCGAAAACCTTGGTTTACGAGTACAGAGTATCATGTGACACCGAGCATCACATGATCACAACTGAGCCAATTATTTTTCTCTATCTTGCGCTGCGGAATTGTGGGTAATCGTCTCCCCTGGGTCTTAGTGCTCGTCTCTTACTGGTATAATCAACATCTCCCTTTCTGTTTCAGCATGTTTCTCCTATGTGTGTGCACGCGCGCATAATTTGACACCGACACACACACACACGCATACACACTCTCTCGCCTTTACACCCCATTTACTTTTTTTTGGTCCAACCATTTTTTTAAAGTAAGGCATTTGGAAAAAATAGAAACCTACTATATATTCCATAGATTCAGTGGGTTTGCATGCTCACTGCACTATTTTGCACACTATTAAAATTGATTTTGCTCTCAGAAGTCAAAAGTGGGGTATTATATATCTAATGCTATTAGAGGTCCAATGTGGAAATAATCACACTGCCCCAAGTTTAGGGGAGGAGCAGGGGATCGAACAAGCAATAAAGATCAAACAATCCTAAAGAAATAATGTTTTAGCAAACAAAAGTAAAGGGTAAGTATAGTAAACAAATGTTTACATATTTATTGTTACCCATATTACAATGATCGGGAAAGGAGCAGGGGAAATCTGGTGTGGATTATATCTGTACATTATAGTCATGTGTGCACCATGGTGAACCAGTTTCCCAAGATAAAGCTAACAAAATGATGAAGAACATGTCCAATTTGTCCAATGTCTGTATTCTTTGAGATAGTTTCAGGTCATCTGTATGGGTTTTGAGATTTTGGGATTGGAAATATTGAATTCTGACATACTGTACTGAATGAGTATAATAATATCATAGATGATGTCTATCTATGATATACACTATGAAAAGAAATGTCAATAATTATTCATTTAAATATATGTTTTTTTTATCAAATATTTGTTTTTCCTATATGTTTGCCTTTTTGAAATGTTGCTTTTGGGTTTTTTGTTCTGTCTTCAGTCATGGAGAGTCACGGGGAAGCTGAAATTGAAGTACATCTGAACTGCAGCCACTGCCAGACTCAGAGCTGTAAACGTGATAAAGATAGCAGGTTCATCCTCTGCCTGTGTCATAATGATGAGATTCTTGCTCCAGACAATGTCAGCTGTATAGGTGAATAAGCATGACAGATAAAAAAAAACAGATATAAGTTATAATAAGATATAAGATATAATATGTGAAAAAGAAAAATAACTTATAGGGAAATAATTGACGGTGGGGTGGTGTGATGCATTACCACAGGAAGTCGATTATTTTCCTATAACAGTATGTCCTGAAGTGTTCCAATCCTTTTTTTGTTACTGTGATTTACCAAAGATGAATGATTTCATTGAGATGCATCGAGATGGCAACCAACAGTTAACGACTGACAATTAGTGTAATTAACAGGGGTGAAAGTAGTTTAAAGTTCTTACTGGTACTACGAAGCCAAAAGATGTGAAAATTAAACCATGAAGGTCGTAAACAGGTGGTGAACAGTCTTGACAAGCTTCCAGGAGTTATTTCATATTTCTCCTTATTCTGCTTTTCTTCTAGGGGTCCCAGGGTTGAGTACCAAAAAGCATAAAATGGAAAGTGCGCTACATAGGGTGTAAAATCCCTTGTTCCACAGACCAAGTAGTGCCTTTGATCAGGGGTTAGAATGAGATCTGGGATTCAGCCTTGTATTTACAAGTAGATGTTTTACAATTACAATTAATGTAATCCAAAGAAATAAAATAAAAATCGCAATATGGGGCTGTGCAATTATCTAATCTTAAATGGTTAAAGGTTATTGCAATTTAATTAATTAGTAGCTTTATTTGTTGATAGCCTAGCTAAATACATTTGAATACAAAATCGCTAAATATTACAGTTCGAATCACAGTCAAAGTATTTAACAATATAATTCCGGTGTCATTTTTCGGATCAAATCTTGCCCATCCAATCAGAAACTCTGTCAGACGGTTACAGTGACACTGATAGACTTGATACATTTGTGTAATTTTATGCAGTAATAGCAGATCTGTGATTTATCTAGTGTCTTAAATTTGAATGTATGGTATTAATGCACTTATTTGTAAAAGCATTATTAAAAATATTTGCTAATATTGATTTTGATATTGATTGATTTACTGTCAACTTTCCCCTCTTTCTTTGATCTTTTTTTTCTTCTTTCTCCCTATTCATCCTCCAGCAGAAACACAGGGTTCCACGGTCGTTGGGCACCCGTCCTTGTCTCTGATAGTGGCGGTGGTGGCGTCCGCGGTGGTGACGGGTGTTGTGTTGACCTGTGCTTGCCTCACTCTCAGTAAGAGACTCTTCCAGTTGTGCCTTAACTTGGTCCCCTCCACCTTCCAACGCCTCTGACTTTTTCTACCCATCCAACCCATCTGCTTTCTCTGACTGGACAGATTGGTATAGATTAACAAGTCTTATATAAGGAGTCCTTAAGAGCAACAGATCTTTAGGGGAATCATATGTTACAGTAGTTTAACTTTATTATTTTTTGTCAGCGTTAGCATAGAATTAGATAGAATTAGAGTTCCAGGTCAGATAGCAATAGAAATGCTGCTCAGATATTTGCTGTATTTAACACTTGACAATAGTTGTATGAGAACCCTGACACCTACAGTATTTAGGAGGTTTCTTTTTAACAACTTGACATGCTAGTTCATGTAAAAAAAAATGTAGTCTAAAATAAAATAATCTCAGAATAAGCTCATCTTAGAAAACTTTAAAATGTCATGCAAAAATAAGCTTTAGAAACAACATAAGTGCATGGCAGCATGATAGCTGTGGAATAACGACAGTGTGCAAACAGCCTTGAGTACACTGTGGAGAAACTGTCATTACGTAAGCATCAATGTTTTGGACCAAACATTGGGTATTAATGTTTTTATTAATCTTCCTATACTAATACATTCATAATTACACTCAAAATAGTTTATTTATCACATTAGTTAACATGAGAAAACCATAAACTTAATATTATGTAGGATGAATTAGTGCTTAACATTCAATGAGTTATTCAAATTTTTTAACTAAATAAGCCGACGTAAAAATGACGTATTAACCGACGCTTATTAAAGTACTAACCAATATTAACCGACTGATAAATAAATTAAGTAGAAAATGAGCAATATAAATAACACATAAATGAATGATTGTGGTTGTTACTGTAACTGGCTAAATTCAGAAAAGAGAACATCAAGATATAATACTAACATAATCATAATTGCATTATTATATAATAAATTACATACATTATGAATTATATAATAAATTATCTGCAGGCGAGTAAATCATCAGCATTTAGTAACATTGAGATGAATGTACTGTATGGTACAGTACTGATGTTAACTAATACTAATATGCTATAAATATGAATGATGCAAATAATGTTTGTTAAAAGAACTGTCACGGCTGGTCCGTGTGAGGCAGGCTTGGAGGACCCAAAAGCAGACACAATAGGTTGGATTCAATATAACAGTTTATTTCAAAATGAGGAGGTGAAACAGAGAGAGAGAGATGATCAAAAGAAACCAGTACTTGGGGTGCTGTCTGAAAAGAGCTGTGGCGTGGCTTGGTTGTGGAGGTGGATGAGAGACAGAGCACTGAACGCACAGGTTGAGCAAGCACGGCAGAGGAGTGAGCGTGGCTGTGTGGAGAGGTGAGGGCTGTGGTGCACGTGTAAAATCCGATGTGCAGTTTGAGGGAGAGATTGGAGATTCAGCAATCCTGAGGATAAAGGCAGGGCCGGAGTCAAAAACAGAAGCAAAGGTTCAAAGCCGGGTTATCAATAAATGCAGTGAACAGTTCCAACTCGTGAAGCTAAGGGTGTAACCAGAAGAGAAAAAAGGGTCAATAACATGAAAGGTAAAAAGGTATTTCTTCACAAAACACTAGACACAAAAACCACTAGGCTTGTGGCACGCAATAATTCGGCACTGGATGGTTGTTTGTGGCTGGTTTAAATAGGGAGAAAGTGACGAATGAGATGCAGAGCAGGTGTGCTCATGCCGGTGAATGAGGCGGCAAAACAGAAGCCGTGGGATGGAATGTGGAGAGGAGTTGCAGGTGATCATGGCTTGGTTAGAGCGGAGGGCGTGACATGGCGTACTGTTACAAGAACTCTTGTAGTATAAAAGATTTTTGGATCCCTTTTGTTCTTGGATCGTAAAAAACTTTGGAGCGTAAATTACCTCATAAGATGTGGCTGGCATTTTTTTTTAAGCTTTATAATGGAAACAAATTATGTATTTCAGCAATTACAAATGCATTTTGGAAAAAGCCAAATGCGTACCCTTTATTAAGATAATTATTGACAGAGCTTTCCATTTTAATCAAGTTTTTATTATCAGTGATTAGTAATAATTACATTTGCTAATTAGGCTTTTGTCAGATTTGGTGAGACACAAACACAAAACTGGAAACATGGATGAGTGGAGGAACGGCATCAGTATACTACATATATGAGACAAACACAACAAAATTCTTGCACTGAAACACAACAACTGAACCGAATATACAATTACTTATTAGTGAAACACAATACAGGTAAAACTAATCAATGAGGCAGGATGAACAGGTCATGTGACTTGAAGGGCTTTATTGGCTATTTTGTGGCAAAAACCAGCAGTGACATGACACTATTATTGAACCTTACTATTCAAAGGAGTGAGTAGGGAATTAATCACGTAACTACTGTTAACCGGTCCATTATTTTCTATAATGCTAGTGTATCTTTTCTCAATGCTGTATTATTTATGTATCTATTATTGCTGCTATTTAAAACCTAAAATCCTAGGGCTTTAAAACAGAATTCCTATTCCAGGATGGTCAAGGGAAATTTTTATGTATCTCTGCGCTGTTCACAAAAATGTGATGTGTGCATTAATATGAGCATTATGTAAATAAACAGACATTAAGTGTTATTTGACACTTTATACACTCTAGTGTAAATGTAATTATTAGGAGCTCTTCTTTAATCTTGGTTTATGGACTCATAACTCTCGCTTTTATCTGCTGACTGGAAGAAATCAGATTTTGATAGATAGATAGATAGATAGATAGATAGATAGATAGATAGATAGATAGATAGATAGATAGAGATTGATTGATTGATTGATTGATTGATTGATTGTAGAAAAGAACACCAGCAAGAATATATCAAACAAATCAGACATACTGTACAGATACTTTGTAGATTTAATTGGACTCCCTATTCAACAAAAAAAATAAATGTCAGGGGTCTTCTAACTACATATTACAATACTGTGGTTCATGTAAGAGTACTACTGAGGACAAGAAAATTATTAAATGATTCATATTGAATTATGCAGTGCTTAGAGATGAAGTAAATCAGATTTATAATCTAGGATTTATTGAATAATCGTGACATGTTTACACACTTCTAGGCATTTTCTCAAGTGGCTTCATAAGAATATTTTTTCCAACAGTCCTGAATAAGTTCCCAGATATGCTAAGGACCTGTCCAAGTTATTCATTTGTTTTGGAAATCAATACACTACAACCACGAGGAGGATTCAAGTTAAAGGAAAGTTTTTGACACAGGGACTGGTTTTTCTTGATCGCATGTTACGTATGACTAAACTGGCATGTATCATTTCACCCCTGAAGTGAAACATGCATTAAAAAAAAAAGAAAAAGAAATCAAGTTATGGTCAGTTTATTTGGCTACAAACATGCAACTATTCCGGTGGATTTTCTCCAACATAAACAGTGACTACTCTTGTCAGGTTCTACAAGAGGCACATAACACTTTCAGGAAGAAAAACAGAGAGGACAATACACAATCTCATACTGCCCACCGCATCACTTGTACATTACATACTGTAGACTGTATAGACTGAATTATTTCTTCCATCCTCAGTACATTCCTGACCTAGCTTCAAGTGATTTCCACCAAAGGAGTCCTTGGGAGGCCAGCGTTTCAGCAGTGACGATGATGTGCAGCACTCAGTCTGATCATGGCTCAGGCGTACCGAGAATACGTTCTACTTGGTATCCAGGCACTTGTGAAATGCCGGGATGAGTGCATTAATGTAGCACGAGCTTTATAAGGAAATTACGGTAGTTTTACTCGCATTGAATATGAACTAGTCATATACAGTAAAACATTTTGGAAAGTTTCATGTACAGTATTTGATTAGTGCAGTAATTGCAGAATGCTATACTTTTTTTAGTATGAGATAAATAAAGACCCGCTATACTAAGTCCTAACAAAAGGCATGCACTATTATATCCAAACTCCAAACCCGTGTGTGAAGTAAGCTTTTGAGATGTTTACTAGTTCCTAGTGTAATAGTAGCGTATATATTTGTAGTTATTTGTTAGAACTAGTTAACACGCCTCAGAGATTGTGGGGTTTTTGTGGTAATACAAGGTAAGTATGTTTACCTGACAAATAAAAAAAAGTCTTAAATACACAATCAAGAAAGTCTGATTTATTAATACAGGACTGGGAATTATATCAGTTGATCGCTAGAGCTGCTGAGCTCTATTGGTGGTTAACTCTTGTCTTTTCCATGAGCTCTCCCTAATGCAGGTTGGTAGTCTGTGCTTGGGCAAATCCCCTTCCTCTTTTCCTCTTCCCCCTCGCTTGCCCCACTCCCATCCCTTGGTCAACCTCCTGCCGGCTTCGCTTCACTCCCGAAGGCAAATGGAACCCCCCCACCTCCACGCAGTGCCCCCCACAGGCAGACTACCAACCTGTAACGGGGATGTGGACACCCATTGCTGAGGGTGAGTGCTTCCTGCTTAGTTAGCAGTCCAGAGGGCAAGTGCCTCACCAATCCAGACAATACTTCATTAGAACGATTTTTACACCGTTTGATTATTATTTTTACAAAGAAGTTAAGTGTTTTGAATCACGGCTTCTTTGAGAGCTTCCAAGGACACTGTATTGGTTTTATATTCAGCTCTGGACATGATCGTGGAAGTTGGACCTGAAAGACTGCTTAGGCGTAGCTTAGACACAGTGTTTTGTCACCTTCTGAATTTCATGCTTATTGTTGTGCAACAGTGGAAAAATGATCTTAGGCCTATTTCTAGTCATCATAGTGTACTCTATGATGGACGATGTTATGAGAGAACTAAAGTATTTTCATAACCTCATTGTCCTTACAGGCATTTTAAGGATGAATGTTGTGCATTTAATAGTTAATTTTGAAAGAGTTGTGTGTACTGTATATGTATGTCTTCTGTTATATGCGTGTGCTCTGTGCTTCTGCATGCAGTGTATTACCGCAAGAAGAACCACCTCCATTCGGTCCGGATATGCTTGCAGAGTCCCGAACATAAGCTGAGCAAGATTCGCTCCTCCATCATTATGACTGACTACAATCCCAACTATTGCTTTGCCGGCAAAGCTGTGTCACTGTGTGAGCTAAAGGAAGTTCCACGAAAGAATATCACCCTCCTCAGGTGTTCCCACATTATGGAATAACTGCTCAAATTCATATACAGGATAATCTGTTCATCTTTAATAAGGAAGGGTTTTGTTACAACTACACTACCTTTTTTGGCTTTACATAGAACCACATAGAAGCGTCTGCCCTGGAATGCATAAAATATTCTTACACTCACATATTTGTGGTGTAATAGTACTAATTTGGTTGGTTTGTGCTGTGTTTTCATTATCCCTTCTCAGGAAAGTCAGGAAATAATAATTCACTGAGCTCATAGTGGAACTTTACCAATAGAAGGTTCACTGAAAAACAAGAGAAAAACAAGACCTTCATTTTTTTCCCCAATATTTTCTAGCCATGATCCATATCATCCATCAATCCATCCATCCATCCATCCATCAGTCCATCCATCAACACATCCATCAATCCATCCATCCATCCATCCATCCATCTATCAGTCCATCCATCAACACATCCATCAATCCATCCATCCATACATCCATCCATCCATCCATCAGTCCATCCATCAACACATCCATCAATCCATCCATTCATACATGCATCAATCCATCCATCCATCTACCCATTGTCTATACTGTTTTTATCCTGTGTTGGGTTGCAGGGGCTTGAACCTCGCCCACAGAACTTAGGGCACAAAGCAAGGTACACCCTTGATGAGACGCTAAGCCAAAACTGAGCACAAGCATATGCACTCACATGCCCACTGCACTATGGGCAGTTTGGTTAGATAAATAACTATGAGACGATATCTGTGGTGGTGCCAATAAAAGGTAAAAGCATTAAAGTTGAAGTTTTTGAACCTTCTGTTTGATAATAGAGTGTAAAAAAAAAGGCGCTGATGCGTCTGATTAGACTGGACTAAATCTCGCTGGTAAAACCACTGGCAAGTAGTTGAATGGCATCATGATTATGGTGTGAAACTATTAAACAAACTGATAATAAAGAGCAACATACCAATCAAAAGACATTTCGATGAAACTCAATATCAACTCAATTGTGAAATATAAAATTTAATAGGGTTCAGAGTGTTTTTTTGTTTGTTTGTTTTTTGTTTTTGTATTATTCCACTTTTGCTTGCTAGCCACTTTGTATGCTTCCTTCATGGTTTTTGCTGCATTTTGGTTGCAGGGCTTTAGGGCACGGTGCTTTCGGAGAGGTATATGAAGGTCAGGTTCTGGGTATGAATGGAGAGAACACTGCCATGAAGGTTGCTGTCAAGGTCAGTATCGCCTTTTTTGTGGTTTGAGTTTGAAAGCTCTTAATTAACTCTGTCTTTCTGTCCATGTCTGTGTGATAGACTCTTCCAGAAATCTGTTCTGAGCAAGATGAAATGGATTTTCTCATGGAGGCACTAATTATGAGGTATGCTTTACAGTCCTGCCATTACACAAACAAATAAAGCTTCCATGGATACACATGTGCTAAACAGACGAAAGAGAGAGATATTGCAGACCAGTTTAGTAAAATAACCTGAAGGGGAGATAATGTTTTGTTTTCTTTAAATGTTTGTTTTGCTTACTCTGCTCACAGCTGGAAGTAGTTGAGCTCCAATTTATACACCCTCTGCATTCAGGCAGTGCAGCTGTTCGTTTATTTCCACGCGCCAGACATATACGAGGAACAATACCCTAAAGGCTACAGTACTCGTATAATCTCGGCTTTAATTGAATGTCACTAAATAATTCATTCTGCATGTATGTTTAAAAGTAATCATAAAGATGCACATAAAAATGACGATGATTACGTTTCGAATTCTTTTACAAAATGAAAACAAGCAAACATCAAATTATGCATTTGAAATTATTATACAGATCAAAAATTTATAATTTACAGTAGGTGCTGCATCGAGAAATAGTGCCCATAGATATACTACAGTTGTGTTCGTTACAGATGAATTCCGAATTCATCTTCTGCCAGCCGTCAGATCACCAATAAACACCAGTAATATACCCATGCCATAACACGGCCTTCATCATGTTTGATGATGATGTGATTTGCTTTGGATCATGAGCCCTCCATTTCCTTCCCCATACTCACTTTCCGTCATTCGAGTACAAGGTCAGTTTCGTTTAATCTTGTTCATGTAATCTAAAGTCAAATCTGGCCGTTCTATTTTTGAGGGGTTTGCACTTGAGGCACTTGATTTACATGCATGTTTCTTAATTGTAGGCTTGTGTAGAATTATAAGTCGGCATCCTCATGAGTCTTCTTGACTAAATGTTGTGAAGGGTTTTTTTTTTCACCAGGGAAAGAAAAACAGTTGTAATACTATAATGCAATATAATTTTTTTTATATATATATATTTTGTATATTTAAAGTCTACATATGTGTTCATGTTGTATTTACATGCTGGAAGCACAGAGTTGTTTATGATGTACAGTATTTACATGCTGGAAGCACACCATTGTTTAGGATCTATTTATATGCTGTGACATTAAGATTATCCTTTCCTGGAATACCTTTATGGGCTCAAACCTAAACATGTTCCACCATGCCAGTGTTCTGTCCTCTGTACAAAAGCAAGCTCCCTGAAAAAACGTGCTTTTCCAAGGTTGAAGTGAAAGGACATTAGAGGCATTCATAATTTCATTTAAAATCTCCTCATATTTCCTAACAATTTCCAGGAACTTTGAAGGAAAAACAGCCTTGCTGCACATCAACACAGATCTTCCTCCAAACCCAAAACCACTGACTATCAAAAACAAACTACACAGTGTCCCAAAAATCTCTATACAAAGGGGAATAAACATCATTCATAAAGATTTAGTAAAAAGTGTTCATTTCCACTATGTTTGGAGGGATTTTTGAAACGCCATGTGTATTCAGCTGGAATTGCATATACATTGAACAAAAGTAGACTATAAAAATGAATTAAGAGGGCAAGCTCTGTCGTAGGCATCGCGCTAGTCCTCGTTCTCATTGTGGGCGCTGTCTAAACTCTGCACAATCCTGGACAATCCTTCTCACCCACTACACTGTGTGCTGGCCAACCAGAGGAACACATTCAGCCAGAAACCGATCTTTGGCAAGTGTTCTCAAGAGTGCCACAGGAGATCCTTTGTTTCAGCAGCCATTAAACTGTACGACTGTTTTCTGAAAAAACTGTAACTGGGAGTGCTCACTACCATGACTTTTTACCCATTCCTTACAATGTGCAAAATACATACATTTATTTCACCCTATCTATTACCAATATTCACTGGCAATACTTTACTGTACAGTACAATTATCACAATTTCTGAACACTTTGTCTTATTTCTCACACTCGACCCTTTTTCGAAAAAAAAAAAGTCATCAACTGTAACAAGGCAAAGTAATTTCCCTTTTAGATTAATTAAATGATTAGATTCTTGAAACCTTGAATTCCTGTCTCATCTGATCATCAACTTCTTTTCCCTTCCAAGTTTCAGTAGCAGCTGATATTGTAATATGAAAGAAAATGCTTTGTTTTGGCACACTCGTTCAAATCTTCTAATGTGATCCTTTTATGATATCCACAACCCGCTGCACACTGTGCATGGGGACATAATACACCTGTGTGCTTCTCCAGACTGGTTTATTACAGCCGAAGCCTGATTTATGAATGTCAGCACAATTTTGGCTCATTTTATTTTTTTTCATTCTCTATTCTCTAGTCTGGCCTCTGTGTCACATGTTTTAACCTGAAAAAACGAAGGCATGGATGAGGTCATAAGAGTCTGGTTTAATTCAATCTAAAAATGGAAATATCTACTTTGCTTGAGGCAGTATTCATAGCAATTGTCGTTTAATAAAAAAAAATAATAATAAAAAAAAAGTCAATGATTTTGGATCTGTGTCTGATTTTTATATGCATTTCAATGCACATTGAATTCGTGTGTGTGTGTGTGTGTGTGTGTGTGTGTGTGTTCACAGTAAGTTCAACCACCAGAACATAGTGCGCTGTATTGGAGTCAGTCTTCAGATCCTGCCCAGATTCATTCTTCTGGAGCTCATGACTGGAGGAGATTTGAAAAGCTTTTTGAGACAGAACCGCCCCAGAACTGTAAGTGCCTAAAGTATGTCAGTGTGTGTGTATACATGTGTTTAGGTGTACATTTTGTGCAGTTGTGCAAATTTACATGCATAGGAGGTGTCAGATTTAGGGCAGCATGTGTGTGTGTGTGTGTGTGCGCGCGCGTGTGTGTGTGTGAATCTAACAAATCGGCGTCCACAGAATCAGCCCTCATCTCTGACTATGTTGGAGCTCCTGCACGTGGCCCGAGACATTGCATTCGGCTGCAGATACCTCGAGGAGAACCACTTCATTCATAGGTAGTTGAAAACTGCTGAAATGTCGCAATAACACACATAAACCCTAATAAATGGTCCAGGTGCAGTTCTTGATTGTTTATCAGAAAAATAATTCTGTTGACTTACATACTGCTAATAAATCACACTTTCAAACGTGTGAATCAGCTCCAAACCAGCGTAGTCTGGTTAGAGAATAGAAAACCGGAAATAAGGATGATTTAATATACATAAATATATTCTTACTTCAGAGACATCGCTGCAAGGAACTGCCTTTTGACTTGTCCTGGTCCAGAGAGAGTGGCTAAAATCGGCGATTTTGGAATGGCTCGTGACATATACAGGTGCTGTTACTGTCTTTCATTGTTTGATAAAGGACGATGTATTAGCATCTCACTTGCGGTCCATAGATAAATAGAAAATTTCTCTTTATTAACTTCTGATTAAACTGGTTATCCCTCTAAAAGATATTCCATTTATTAAAAACAAATGCACGGGGGCGTTCAAGCCCAACCGGGAACCGGGCACTTATCCCAACGTTTCACTAGTGCTTGAACACCATCAAAGCAGAAAGTTTTCTCAGTACACCGGAGCCATGATCGACTGCCTGCTTCATGTCTGAAACGCTGGCCTCACATGGACTCCTTTAGTGGCCCAAACATAGAAATGGTTTGTGGCGAGGTCATGACTGTCAGGACAGGGTATGGGGCAATAGCTCAGAGCCGAGTTCCTGTAATGTGCAAATTGTGCTCATGAATGACTGTGTAGAATTCTCACTACTGTCTCTTCCGCAGGTTGGTGACGGGTTTCTCGTTTTAAAAATGATTCATGAGTGTATGTTTTTATCAAAATCACATACTGTGAATTTTAAAACAAATTTTTATTTTATGCAAATTTGGACAACTAAATCATGCAAATCTTTATCGTGCAGCTTTATAATCACAAAATTTACAAAGAATTACTGCATTTTATATAAAGTGAATTTTAAGAGCTTTTAAGTATTTTTTTTATTATACACAAATGTAATGCATATTTTTATTAATGACATTAACTGGCAGAATTTCACATGTAAAAAAAATTCATAAATCTATTTTTTTTTAAAGAATCCATAAATTCTGACAAATAAGACCTGTTATTCAATTATAGTTGCATATTAGGAGAATGAGCTACAACGACCCAGCTTTCATTTACCACAGCATCTTTTTTAAAATTATTATTTACATTACCATATACTCCCTAGTGTGCTGAATAAATTCATATGACACAGCACTCTGACCAAAAATCACAGAGCCAAAATAATTTGATAAAAAAAACTTGTTGCTGTGCAGGGCCAGTTACTACAGAAAGGGTGGCCGTGCCATGCTCCCTGTGAAATGGATGCCGCCTGAAGCCTTCCTAGAGGGCATTTTTACTTGCAAGACTGATACATGGTAAGATTTTATTTAGTCGTCTCTTGTGTTTGCTTAAGCTATCAGTTGATTTTGTTAAACTTACTATAGCCATGAGGAAAGTTCTAACTGTGTCATTTGTCTCCCTCTGCAGGTCATTTGGTGTACTGCTGTGGGAGATTTTCTCCCTGGGCTACATGCCTTACCCCTGTAAGACCAATCAGGAGGTGCTGGAGTTTGTGACGAGTGGCGGACGCATGGACCCACCTAAGAGCTGCCCTGGACCAGTGTAAGTAGCAGTTTAAGCTTCAACCCAATTATTGATCTGGCCTTTAAGACACAAAAGCGGATTGCTGAAGGGTTTTTAGATAGGTGAAGGTTGTACCTGCTTTTATTTAGATTTAGAACTTTTCTTTAGATTTTTTTGTGGAAAGTAAACCTTGTGTTGTAATGTTCTATAACTACTAAAAGAGTTAGGTCTGGGTATGGCTGCACAGTCGTTAGCATGGTCGTCTTGCACCTCCAGGGTCCGGGTTCGGTTCCCAGCCAGGTTCAATTCCCGATTCTGTGTGCATGGACTTTGCATGTTCTCATGTGCATGTGCCCTGCCATGGATTGACACCCTTTATAAGGGATTAAGCATTGTAGACGATGAGCGTGTTAATAATGAGGTCTGGATATTTTTCCAAAAGTGTCTCGGTTTAATAAAGATTTGCAAACTTATCAGACCACATATTTTTTATGTTTAGTTACCGGATTATGACGCAGTGTTGGCAACACTGCCCAGAACATCGACCAAACTTCTCAGCTATTTTAGAAAGGATCAACTACTGCACTCAGGTATGGTTAAAACATCATTATCAACAAGGAACTAATTAATTTAGCCAGGCACCTTTAGAGCATTTCTCTTTCCTCCTTTTTTCCTCCCATTATAATGTGTTTCAGGACCCTGATGTTATAAATACACCCCTTCCAGTGGAGTACGGGCCTCCTGTGGATGAAGAGAGCCGCACTGTGATTCGTCCAGTAGCATCTGACACCATGACTCCTCTTCTAGTGAGTCGATCGCTGGATGAGCCTGTGCAGCCTGCAACCTTTACTCCACTCTCTCAGGTCCAGAAACCTGGATTACTGTTACAGCGGCCACCACAAATGCCTCAGGAGGTTGCCATATGTGAAGCTTTGGAGCCTTTTTGGCCTGAGCCATCTTGTGCTCCTGGGGCCCGATCAAGCTCCTGGCTGAAGGTCCCAGAGCACCAACCATGTTCTCGATCGAGCTCTTCATCAGGAAGCCAAAAGCTGAAGAACAACACCAAGAATCTTTGGAACCCCACTTATGGTTCATGGATTCTGGAGAGCTTTGGGAGGACAGCCCTGTCCCAGACCCAGTCTGAACCTTTGTCCTGTACCACCACTGCTCCGTCTCATTTTTCTTCAACCTCAGATCATAACGACTCTGGAACTGAAGCTAATGTGTCAACATGCTCAAATTCATCACCAGCTCCCTCTGAGAAAAGCTCCACTCCTCCAGGACCTTTGCGCCTCACATCACGAAAAGGGCAGGGTGGAGCTGTTGGGGGCGCACATGCTGCCGTCATGGACTTGGCCAAGCTCCAGAGCTTCCCTTGTGGCAATGTAAATTATGCGTATGATGAGCAGAGCTATGAAGCTGAGAGTCTACCCCTGGTAGTTGCCAGGTCGCCAAAACCCAGCAGTAGTTCTGTAGCTAGCTCTTCTCTAACAGCACTTGGCCTGGCTTTCTCCAGTACCCACAAAACATTGGTCACGCGTCACGCCAGCTATGGACACGAAGATGTCAGAAGAAATACCAGGCCAGAGAAAACCACGCGGGACAGAGACTCAGGCTTCTCACTGTCGGAAGATCTTAGTGTTACTCCTGTGTAGGACTTTCAGCTGCTGAGCTGAAGCCAGATACAGTATAATACTTAAAATCAGTATTATATTATTAAACAGTAGCGCACTTCATTCAGGTTGCCTGTCCTAAAAATATAAATTAGTAGGCCAGCAACACAGGAAACAAAATGAAGACCAGTTCATTTTTTTCGTTTCTGTGTCAGAAAATATTATAGCATCAATATTGTACAAATGGGTAATTCATCTTGTGAATACAGTATATTACAGAAAACATAAACATCACTGGAGGGCATTACTTCCACTCTGATTACTGACATTTTTAATCAACCCTCCTACACACAAACTACACAGGATGTCTGCTTTGCAAGTCTGACATACACACCGATCTGTTTCTGTCTGGCGTGAGTGGCAACATACAGTAGAGTGAGTGTTGCACTGCAGCAAATCTATCGTGAACTTTGAAATATCTCGGTTATTATGTGTTTTTTTCCCCCCCAGTTTCACAGCAAGAATCTTGGCATCCTTTCAGTTGGTAGGTGCAACTCTCATAGTCAGTGCCATTATCTTACTGTAGCTACTGCATTATCAATTTCCTAACAATACTGTAGAAGGGACATTATACAACAACAAGAGGCATTCCATGAATATATAATGTACCACACATCAGCACTGGGGGAGGTTTAACTATATGCATCACTCCTCGTCACAATCATTAATTCTGTCAGTCACCAGCATCAGTAAAATTAGGCCGGTACGGTCCGCAGTATACTGGAAAAATAGGAGAGCAGTTTCCTGCCAGACTGAAGCACTTGTAAACAAATTTATTCCAAATTGCCTTTGAACCATCTGGTGTGTTTTTTTTTTCACAGCTAACATGAGCTACAAAGCTAACAGGCTGCTAACACAAGGCTGAATCCCAGATCCTCCTCTAACCTCTACTTGTGCGGAACAACATATTATACTGTACAACCTACATAATTTGCTACCTCTACGTTTTATGCCTCATAAAATGTAATCCTAAAATAATCCTAACCTCATATATTGCCTCAATTTTGCCCTTTATCTGTTTTTGTCTTTAGGGCTTAAACAAACCCGTTAGATCCCCCCCATAGTATGACCTTATTTAACAAGATTCCACTTCCTTGCTCAAATCTGATCAGGTCTGCCATTCACTGTCATGTCCAGTAGCTCAACAGTAGGTTACCTACATAGACACTGAAACGAGGTGTTTGGAAAAGGGATGAAACAGAGGCAGTTACGAAATGAAAAAGGCATTACAGGGGGAGCATTAACAGACACGTTTTGGAGGAGCTCTGAGACCTGTGTCTAGTAAATGTGGAACTTTTAAGGACACTTTCCATTCACTAGGCTGTCTTTGTCTCCAGTCGGTTGGACCCAACCACCTGTTCATCTTTATAGCACCCCTGGTGATGTGTACAATCAGGGCTGTACTGCTTATGCAAAGCAATCTGTTAATACTGGCAGCACTCATTTAGATGCAGCAGACTGGAAGTCATGGTCCGAATAAGCATGGTGTGATTCTTACAAAACAAAAAAAACAGAATAGTGAATTAACTGACGTTCATCAGTCTCCGAACAAAATGTATTTCGTCACCTTTATTCATGTTAGTATTCATGAAATGATTACATGTGAAAGAGATTATTTTACATACTGTAGCTGGCTGGAGCAGTAGATAGTTTTTTCAAAAACTGTACTTTCGCGTCTTGTTACAGGAATCTCAGTTATACAGTGTGTAACCTTCAGTTATTTATAAGACGTTTAGAAGTTAGAAGATACCAGAGCCTCTGGCTTGTGTCTCCTGTGTGTGTGTGTGTGTGTGTGTGTGTTTGTGTGTGTGTGTGTGTGTGTGTGTGTGTGTGTGTGTGTGTGTGTGTGTGTGTGTGTGTGTTTTATTTTTTATTTTGTATGTTTTTTTGTTTTTTTTTTTGGTGTCATTTTCTAAAACTGAGATTACTTAGTGTTTGCTAGAAGGAAGACCTGCGTGGTTCTGCAGTAAAGAAATGTTAGAAAAGTGACTATTATGGAGATAAACAATGTATGAAATTTGAATGAAACATTTTGAAGCAGATGGCATTCTGGGAGTACTTTCCTAAAGCTGATAGCAAATCCTTTATTCCTTTGTGTCCTTATGGTGTACACTGGCTCTAACACTGTGAATGTACGTTTGATGAATATATTTTGAAATACCAGCATAAGTCATAGATTTGTGTCCAGACAAGGCTGTCTCACAGGGCTCTGAAGCAAAAGCTTCATGTTTAATTAGAACATGAAGAGAAACCACATGGCCAAAGCCAGAAATTGAGATTCGGAAGCAATCGCAGCTTTCTTGAAATACATGGATCAAGGCAAGAAAAAAAAAAATCATTCCAAATCCTACCAAGAAGGTGAATCCCAGAACCGCTGGAGTGGTTTAATCAACATTTAAATGAGAAATACTTGAGAAAAACGTGAATAATCTAAGTCAATAGTGCCAAATTCCCAAGAATTTTGACTGGATTCCATTCTATTGTTTTGTCTGGATTTGTCAGAAGCTGACTGTTTGCTAAATAAAGTGTTGGAAAATGGGGAAACATCTGTAAAGACTTGTTCCAGGGCAATATGAGACATCGCTGCCAGCAATCAATTCCTACACTCAATGCATTCTTATGGTTTTATATAGTCTTTAATATTCTTACTAATATAATATCGCCATATAAAGTTTCTGTTTGTTATGTTTTGTTGGTTTGGCATTATAGCTAGACAGCTTAGTGTGAGGCTAACTACTTGTTAGGCCTGCTGTTTTGTTGCATTTTACATTTTAAACTGCCATTTAAGATTGATTTTCTTGTTAGCAGAACCTCAATTATATATTGAAATATACCGCAACATTTTATATTTGCAAAGGAGATTTACGTACTTTGTCATTCTCATTTTCTCTATCATTAAAGATATAATTATAAGACTAAGCTTCATTTATAAGAGGTACATATAACATCCATAGTTTTATAATAAATATATGCACAAAAATTTGTTCCCATTGTGACTACTACTTTCCTCTTTTTAGATACCTAGAAGTGAAAATTACTTGACATTTTTGGTTTTCAAAAAGAGGTCAGTCTGACGGTGGATTGTCCCACCAAAAGAGGTGGAAGGTAAAGAAGTACATTTACTTTCTTACTAATTACTTCACTTCGTTTGCGCAGTGTTGAGTTTCATAACCAGAGAAATGTGCAGCATTCAAAGCAGGAATATCACCAAACACTGACTATTATACATAATTGTATATGATTTGTCTTCCCTCCATGAAACGAGTAATCCTGTAGCAGGTGTTTGCAATCAGAAGCAGAGATGGTTTCAGGCAGCGAAGAAAACAGCACGTTCACAGTTCATACAGAGAATGATTATGATTTGTAAGCTACATTGAGCAAATATAAGCTCAGGACTTTTGATACTTAAGTACATTTGAAGGTGAGTACTTTTGTACTCTTCTCATTGTACTTCTCTTTTTATTTCAATAATATTTTACCTGGAAAATTATACTTTCACCCAAGTACAGGAATTCGGGGTCGCCGCAGGGCATCGCACGGCACACAAATACACACACACACACGCTCACAGACTAGGAGCAATTTAGAAACGGCACTTAAACTAATCTGCATGTTTTTGGATTGTGGGATGAAACTAAAGTACTCTGCGGAAACCCACCAAGCACGGGGAGAACATGCAAACTCCATGCACACAGAGACGGGAACCAAACCTGGCCAGGAATCGTACCCGCACCCTGGAGGTCCACGGCAACAGTGCTAACCACTAAGCCACGTGCCACCTTAGTAGTCAACTTATTAATGAGAATTATTCTTCATGTGTCCACAACTATTCTTATTCAATCACAATTTGAGTTCTGGAATATGGCCATCTCATCAGGATTGATCAGATAATCTGGCCATTACGTACATTAAAGTCATCGGCTGACTTCATTTTATTGCCATGTAAAAATGCTGAGCCTAGATCTATCCAGTTGACGCAACAAGATCATAAAACTGCCTCCAGATCATAAAACTGTCTCCAGAGGCTTGTACACTGGTCATGATGCATGATTACCCTTCTAACTCCCATCACGCTGTAATAGGGTCAATCTGGACTAAGCAGCCTACATGCTTTTTTTTCCATTGCTCAAAAGTCCAATCATTATGCTCCCTCGCAAATTGAGGCATTTTTCTAATTAGTCTCTCTCTAACAATTTCAGTAATCTCCTTAGTGTTTCCTTTCCTGGATCTAGATCAATAAATTGACCCTTCTGTAACACAGCCACAGTTTTTAATAGGTAGATCTTACCTGTTTAAAATGTAACAAATTTTGGTGCATACATTTAACGTATGTTATGGATGTCTACTTCTTGCAAGTATACAGTACATGTACATGTGAGGGCCAAAAGTATTGAGAAAGAAAGCAGATTTCAATATTTAAATTACATTCTTTTCTTCTTTTTTTTCAATAATAATGATAATATCAGTACAAATCTGTTATTTTATGCAATAAAATGGCTAAACAAGAATCAATATTGAGCACGAAGTCCTTTATATTCTTTACAATCCGATGCATCTGAAGATCATATATACTGTAGAAGATGGTTTCTTGACTGCTACAGCTTTCTTCACTATTGTCCAATAGTTTTCTACTGGGTTTAGGTCACATGGGAATACCATTGTCACATAAACAGCTTTTCACTAGTTTCCCTACAATTCTAAAGACAGATAGGCTATAACTAATTGTGTGACATTGCCTGTTTTGTGTACAGGCAAATGTATTGATGCTTGTGGCCACTACTGTATGTGAATATATATACACACACACACTCACACACACCTGAGATCTAATGTGTGCATTTACTATGGACTAACATTTACAAATATGTAGTTATATATGACTTAACTTTATGTGCACTGTTATTTGTTTAACCTTTTGATTATTAAGACCTTATCACTGCCAGTGGGCTGCATCAATGTCTACTGTTCATGCAGGGAGCTGCATCATCTTCAATAACCACAAGGGGACATAATGTATTTTGATGAACTGTGTTGTTTTTCAATCTGGGCAAATGTTATTTCTACTGGATATAATGGTGTTGGAGATTTATTTGAGTAATTCCAAATATCTAATAAAAAAATTGTTAATTACAGTTCTGTTTATGAATTCGAACTTTTACTGCATAACGATGCCTCAAGCTTCTGCATGATTCGTTTGAAAATTTCAACAATCCTAATTTATTTCCTGCTACAGGTCATGCCTATATGTCATTTTACTATTTTCTTACTATGTTGATTTTGCTTTTTAATTGTCACTTCACCCTCTTTAATTGCATGTTCATTCAATTATAATCCTACCATCCCAGTTCTCAAAGCAAACTAAATTACTAAATCCAACTGCCGTACCAAATTGTTAGTCTTATACTACACTCATCTTGAAAAAAAGACAACAAAATATTATTTTAAAGGTATTTATTATGAGAACATCTCACATGTGTTCATCGTGTGACAACTAATACTGTCACCTTGTCCCTAAAAACAATAGTGTTTGAAGGTAAAATTTGTCCGATCTGACATGAAAAATACTTTTTAAAGAAATATAGATAAGCAAACGGCAGCCCAGGTCCTTACACTTAATGCTTAACACCATAAAAATACAATACAGCCTTTATCAAATCGACAAGAAAAATCCCAGTACCACTCTTTGCCACAAAACAAGCTCTGAAAATAATCAGAAACATAAGTTTATAAGTTTATATATACACTGATTAATTGCATACTAGTCATATTCAAGTAGGAAAGTCTCTAAAAATGATCAGGGGTTTAAACCCGGTTAAAACCCACAGACCTTCGTAAACCCATACACATTTTTAAAGTTTCAAAGGAGGAAATGCATACCAGCAGACAGTCCCACAATAAGAAATAACACAGGAGGTGACAACAGAATGAGTTGAAATGTGTGGAAAGAAAAAAAAAACAGAGACATGGTCTCAACCTGTCTTAGATTTTCTGCAGGTTGGTGATTTCATTTTACCACAAATTCGAATGGTTTATGTTAAGGTTATTGGGTGGACGCTTTTACCCAAGCTGCTTACAAGTGAAACATAACCAGATATTGGAAAGGTTAAGTGGCTTGCTCAGTGAGCCAGCGATGGCTTTTTGGCATTCTTGGGATTTCAACTGGTTACAAACTTTAACTGCTGACGCTATGCCAATTTTAAATTAAAACAAGATGAACCAATAGGTTGGAAAATAGTTCTGTTCTTGTGGTGCAAATACAATCAGAACGGCCACACATAATACCACCTGCTAAAAATTACACAGCAGGTATTTCATTAATAGTGTGAATACAGTCTTTAGTTATTATATGTAGCCTTTTTAGCATTACCCATAATTGCACTGTGGAACAGATGACTAAGGTTCCTGCTATGATCTCCTATTTCCAAGACTGTCTGTTCACTTGTGCTCATGAGTCACAATCAGCATTACACTAATCCACACTTGCCGTCACACCAGTAATCACATGAAGTCTTCATTTGCAATTAAAGCAAAGCCACCCCACAAACAAGTGAGTCATTCTACAACACCTTAAAGTGCGAAACAGACCATGATCACAGCACTGATCTTAAGATAAGGCTTAAGAGAAAGCAAGCGAGTGTGGCAGCTAAATCTAGTGAGCCACCCCCTGATGTGGGAGGATGTCTCGTGATAATTCCTTGCTTAAGCTTTAAGCAAATCATAGACTCTGCCTTAAATGTGTTTCTTATCCTCCGGGAGGAATAGTACATATTTGTCCGGTAAACATTAGCTTTAACTAATCACCATAAAACAAATCATAAAAGCTTCCCTCGAAGCATAAGTAAAGCAGTTTGCCTCTTTGTTTTTTTTTTCTTCTTTTTTTATGATAATTTGCTGGTAATGAAGTTTCCATAATAGTGCATGGTAAATTGTGTGTTCAGACTGCAGTGATGTAATAAGTCTTCACTATGGGTGTATGGCCATTTAAACTGAAGCTACTGACAAACACAGGATATTAATTGATGTCAGTGTGCTCTTTCAATCTTCCGACTTTATTTGCAAGGGACATGAGGCACTGAATTAAATTAGGCTCTCTTGAACTCCTGGATAGTTACTCATATACCGTAAGAGAACAGCTGGGGGGAATTAGAGAGTGTCAAGAGAGTACATTTGACTTTATACTGCAAAGAAAGGAATTATCATTTTTCTCCATGGCACGATGTATAAAGTTCACTATGAGCACTGTGCCTGCAGTGAGCTGAGGGTGTCTAGCAGGTTGTCAAGGCCCCACAAGTATCCATCTTCTCGGTTGCCCTCCTGCCAGGGTTTAGCGTGATCCAGCATCTGTCCAGCAGGGAGAGCTGTGGTCTTACCAAAATCGATGAGCCAAACTTCAGCTCGCTCTGTGTGGTCGTGGATAAACAGCATTGAACTTCCAATGACCTGGGAAATTAAATTTTCCATAAGATGTCTTTGAAGGTTTATGTGCCCCAGGACAGTGCAATCTACTCTATTACAAATACAAAGAAAAGAAGGTATTGTCTGCCAGGAGCGAACGTACAAATGTGCTTTAATTTACCTCATGTTTCATGAAAAATTCTGAAGTTTTCAGGGTCTGTCTGATATCCTCTAGCCTCCTAATATAGGAGCTCTGTAACAGACAAATTGAAGAGAGAAACAATGCATTAAACACTCCACACTATGGTAAATACCAAATTTAGTTAGTTACTAAACAAGTATTGTAGAATACTTGTTAATTTTTTTTCAGCCTCAGTCTGTTAGCAGTGGTGTTCCCCAAGGCTCTGCCCTAGGCCCACTTCTGTTCTGAGCTATCTTCTCCCCATGATCACATTTATAAAAAAACATGGTAATAATTTCCATTGTTTTGCAGATAACACACAGCTTTATAAGTACACAAAGCCTAACTCTGCCTTTCTACTCTCATGTCTCACCAGCTGCCTACACAAAATAAAAACTCAGTTTTCTTCCAGCTTTTTCAAACAGAATACGAATATGACAGAGATTCTGGTTATAGCTTCCTAATCTACTCCTAACAAGTCAAATAGCTATTTCACTTGCTAGTTTCTCCCACTCCGTACACTATATTGCCAAAAGTATTCGCTCGCCTGCCTTCACATGCATATGAACATTGAATTCTTGAGGTTTAATATGATGTTTGCCTATTCTTTGAAACCAAAACAGATTCAGGCCTGGCTTGCAGTCTATGCTCTAATTCATCCCAAAAGTGTTCTATTGGGTTACGTTCTGGACTCTGTGTAGGCAACATCATGTTCTTCAACACCAAACTCGCTCAATCATGTCTATATGAACCTTGGTTCGCACTGGTTTGCAGTCGTGTTGTAACAGGAAGGGGCCATCCAAAAACATTCCACAAAGTTGCGAGCATGAAATTGTCCAAACTGCCTTGGTATGCTGAAGCATTAGGAGTTAAGGATAGGATGTTACTCAAGTTCATATGCATGTGAAGGCAGGTGAGTGAATACATTTGGCAATATAGTGTATTTTTAAAAGCACATCATCATTTAAATCTCTTGTCAACAGTGTCAATAAGTCATTTTACTTTTATCGTTGTGGCATTTCCCTAATCCACCCTTCCTCTACCCTCTATTCTTATCCATGAGGCGATCACATGACGTGGTCACAACCAGTGAATTATTTTCGGGAATCTGGTCTACCACATAATTTCCTTCATAAACTCCAACTAATCCCTGAATGCATCATGTCACCCAACCACTTCAACAACTCCACTGACTCCCTTTCAAATCCTGTATTGATTTTGAAAGTGTCCAATTCACTTTCAAAGCCCTCACAGCTCATACAGTTCTACACCTCCCGCCTCTTGTACTCTTCGCTCTTCCACATCAAGGCTTCTCTTAGACTCCCTATATTCACTTAACCACTATGGGCTCTAAAACCTTTAGTCGTATTGCTCTGTGTCTCTGGACGTCTCTCTCAGAAAATATTCACTAACACTGCCTCTCTAGCCATATTCAAATCATGTAAACTAATTTTGGGCTGTGTTTAAATATTGTTTGCCCTTTTATCTGGTAATAACTTGTAATAATCTTTTTTTATAGATTACTGCGCATAAAAAAATAAACACTTTTAATGTTTTCTGAAATACAGTACTAATATACATATACCTTTGTTTATATACCTATATCTACACTGCCTGGCCAAACAAAGTCACCACATGGATTTAACTAAGCAAAAAGTTAAGACTCCATTGCATAATGTCTGCAATGATTAATATGGTTCAGCTGGCAACAAGTTATTTAACCCTAACTGATGAAGTGACTCGCTTCTCATTTCTTATGAAACCATGTCAGAAGGCATAAGGATATTGCTAAAACTACCAAAATTGGGTTAAGATCTGTTAAACCTGGAAGGATAGTAGTGAACCATCATCTTCGAGGAAGAAATGTGGTTGGAAAAACATTTCAATTGCTAGAGAGCCTAAACAGCAGGCTGTGGACCATTGAAAAAAGGTCATGTGGTTTGATATCTAGACTGACTCTATTTCAGAGTAATGGGAGAAGAGAAGCCGATGAAGTGAGGCACCCATCATGTCTAATGCCTACCATACAGGCGTGTGGGGCAATGTCATGATCAGGGGTTATTTCAGTTGACCAGGTTCAGCAATATTATGTGCCCAATGAGGTCAGCTGACATTTTCCTGATATCCAGATTTTTTTCTTTCCTTATGGCACGGACAACGCGGGTTCATCGGGTTCAAATTGTGACAGCGTGGTTCAGAAAGCATCACACATGGATTGGCCACCACAAAAGGCAGTCCAATTTTAATTTCAACGTAACTTTTTTTTGGCAGGGCAGTCTGTCTGTCTGTCTGTCTGTCTGTCTATCTATCTATCTATCTATCTATCTATCTATCTATCTATGTATAAATACAGATAGTTAAAGAGGTAAATACATAAAAAGAAATATACATAAATCTATCTACTCAAGTCAAGCAAATCCAAATTAAAATGTTAAATCTGGGGTAATTCACAATTTTTTGTGTTAATATGATCTATACTGTATATGTTAAGTATGCCTTTCCCCTTTAAATATTATTCAGAATATTGGCCAGAATTGCAGTAGGGCATGGAAAGCTAACCAAACTGGTTGATCTGGTTCTTTTTACGCACAATTATTTTTCCCTTCCCGCTGACAAAGTCCTTGAAGACCTGTGTGACTTCTTCCATTGAGTGAGTCTTCTTAAAGTCAGTGCGGCATGTTCCATCTGCTTTCTGTTAATTCAATTGGAAAAAATTAACAACATCACAAAAACAAGAGCAATAATAAACTATCAGGTATCATATTGTATCTGTATGACATACTGACACAACCTATCAGACAGCTTTGTGATTTAATTTAAACAAACTTCCAAAAAAAGACACAGGTTTTTGATTTAGTGGTTAGCACTTTTGCTTCGTGCCTTAGTTTGAATCTGCCCGTCAGTCTGTGTGTTGCATGTTCTCCCTGTGGTTGCTGAGTTTCCGAAAGGTATGCTTTATAGCCTGATTAGCATTTCTAAATTGCACATAGTGTGTGATTGGGTGTGTAAGTGTGTATGAGTGTGCTTGTGCCTTGCAATCAGCATAAATTTTGCAGTTTCAGTAGTAAACATGAATAGTGAATGGTTTTCCTGAGCCACGGTACATATATATATATATATATATATATATATATATATATATATATATAAATATTACATCCAGTAAATAGAGCATTATGGACTTATTCATTAGTATTGGATAAGATACAGTCTATTAGTCAAAGACAATATTTGTGGCATAACCTTCATGTTGACATTTACATGCGCATGAGATAACAATAAATAATTCATACACTGTATCCTGTTTCCACTGCTACTAAGTGCCCTCCCTCATCAAATGTTTGTTTTGTGTTAGCCTGTGCAGGTACCTTGATGCCCTCGATGCGGAAGCCCAAAGAACTGGTGGAGCTGAGAGTTTCCCTCCACTGCATGTAACGTAGCTTGGTCACGGCCTGCTGCTTGCGCTCCTCTGTAGTGGGAGCCTCGCTGTCCACCTCCAGCATTTTGTTATACAAGTCCCTGCGCATCTTGGGCTTCTCCCTGGCGCGTACCAGCTCATCCTCCAGATAGGTTCTGATGGGAAAGGAGAGAACACGTACAGTAGCGAAGCATGAGTCACTCTTTGACAGAGGGGCTGCGAAGAGCTTTATGACCCCTGCTGAGGAATCTGATGAACCATTTTAAAGCAGACAAAACCCTTTCAAGCCTGGTTTTAAAGGTGTGTTGGATTGAAATCAACTCTCTGAAGCTAGGAATTTTAGTTCCCATTTTATCAGAGCATTTTCAATGATAGCACCCACCAGATTGTGAGCCTTTACTATAATTTCTCAGGCCATTTAATGTAAAAAAAAAACACTGGCCCCAGACATAAAACCCAGACATTTCCTTAAGTAAGGTAATAACAGTTTTTAATACAGTAAGTATCTACTACTCGTTTAGTTTCAGAGTTAAGAAACTGCACACTAGTGTTGCTAAACTCCTGCTGTTTTCATGTTCTTGATTTTCTAGTGCGATTTTCAGTTTCATTCTCGTCGTGACTTCCTGTGTGAAAAGAGGAAGTCAGCAGGGGACTCCTCTGAAAAAACATGTCTGAGTGTGTATGAGGACGTGTCTGTCATGTGTAAAGTGTATGAGAAGGAAGCCCTAAGGGACACCCCACGTGTGCTTGTGTAAGTGTGCAGAGACAAAGAAAGTGCTCTGAGCCGGAAATTCATGCCTCGGTCGTTAATTGTGAGCCGCATCGTTTTTCATGAGGTTTAGCTCTACTCTCTCTCTCTCTCTCTCTGCTATAACAGGAAACAGACCAAGAGCTGAAACAGGTGTTTAAATAGGCTAAAGCAAACCACACACACAAACACACAAACACATGTAATGACTCATTTCACAACATTTCAGTTTACATGCATCAAGTTCATCAGTTACAACTACATATTAAAAAATAATGATTAATCTTTTACTTAAGCATCAACTGTTTGAATATAAAATGATGTACAGCAAATCCCTGTGCTACAAAACCGACGACTGTATGTGGGTTTTGATTCTGTGATATCGCCACAGCCCTCTTCCACACCCCTACCTGTCGACCTGCATGTCACGGCAACCAAATCACGCTGATCAAGCGCCCTGCAGAACAGCAGTCACGCACAGTTGCGTAAATTCACGACAGACAGGTAATGCTACTGTGCCCTAAGCCAGCAGCCTAATGTCAAATATAATGACAAAGAGTAAAGAACAAGACGCAGTGAGGGAGTGTGACGGATAGTGCATGAGAGAGAAAAAGACTGAGTCTTTTCCCTCGTCTCTTTCTGCAATCGGCTCCACTCAGCCACTCACTGTATCTACGTATATGCCATTTTCATTGTTAGACGCCAACAAAGCATTGAGACTGGGTTGCTTCGCGTGACAAACAAAACAATGTAAATAGCCGCAGTTATTCTGCAGAAAATAAATGATTGGTAAAGCATTATTGTAGATACCACAGGTGTTACAACATAAGCCTTAGGCAGAAGATGACAGGAAGTCAGTCTGAGTTCACTTACCAGAATAATGCTGTACCTCTAGCTCATTTTCTCTGGTTTCGTCATAAAATCTAAAACTCTGTCATTAAATTAGACCTGCAGAATTGTATTATTGCAGGAAGAACGAATTTGAAATTATAACTATTCATCTGGATGTTATTACAGTATTTTGCCTCACATCTTCCGATAAGCTTACAATTTATTTATTAAATGGTTTAGTGATTATAAGGCACAGGAACAAAGCTGAATATTAGCGTTCTTGTCAGCATTATAGCTCAACTAGCCTCATGAACTTAAAACTACTTTACAGTAGTCATGTATTAACCTTAAATATGTGAATATTAGATTCAATGTTTTTATTTTCTATATCTTCCATAATTTACATACTGACCAACACATTATTAAAACCTGGATGGATAGTAATGAACCGTCAACTTCAAGGAAGAAACTTGGTCCAAAAAAAAATATGAATAGTGATCATTTAAACACTTAATAAAGCACTGATAACGAAATAAAGTGGAACCTCAGTGCTCGTTCCCAAGTTCTGGTCATAGAACGATTTGGTCACAGACCTATTTAGTTTTTTCCATAAAAATACATGTACAGTTAATAGAACTAATCCGTTCTCTATCACTATGAACTATATTTAACTATGAAAAAGCCTTAATAATACCAAAATAACACAGCACTAAATATGAATGTAAACTGTATAGGAGAAAGCGAAAACTTTATTTTTACATGTATTGTTTGTGCATCTTTTTTAGGGAGACTCTGTGACGTAAAGGAATGGAGGAAAGGAAGATGTGTGGGGAGGAGGTTATTATTTGGAAGGAGAGTCCTCTTCCATAATAACACTGAGTATTTCTTCTTCAGTGGTTTTCTCTTGGCCTCTGGTTCGTATGTGGCAGCCGGTTTCACTAAAAATCTGGTTTCTTCTGCGCTGCACAATTGTGCAACAGCGCTGCACAAAAAAAAGCACAGTTTTGCACAGTTTTGTTCAGATGATACTTCTCTGCAATGGCTTGGACACTTTCCACAAAATTCTTTTATCATGTCGCAATCTGCGTGTGGTCTGAACATGTGGTCTGATGAGTTCAGACAGACCCTATTCCAAAGAGATGGAATATGCATGATGCAAAGCATAGTGGACACTGTACAGGCGTCTGGAGAAAGTGTTATGATCTGGGGTTGCTTCAGTTGGACAGGTCTAGTCTCAGCAACGTTATGTGACAATAAAACGAAATCAGATGACTACCTGATGGAGCTGAATGACCAAGGTATTACATCTATAGTTTTTCTTCTCTAATGGCAACAAAAGTGGTTCTGGGAGCATGAAGAAACATTTTCACACATGAATTTGCCACCACATTGGGGGGGGCTGTGATCAAAGCCAAAGGTGGTTGAATGAAAGGTAAGAGGTGACTTTGTTTTAGGCCAGGCAGTGTATACACCTTACCACTATAACCACTGAAACATCTCACAGAAACAACACACAAAAGAACACTGGAAGTACTGTCAGTATGGTCTGTGAATTCTGGCCAAATATGCCATCATTCATGAGGATTCTGGTGTCCGCATGGTGTCAACATGAACAGTGTCAGGTTCTATGAGATGTGTATAACACTCTCTCAAAAAAAGACCTGGTTTGATCTCCAAAGGCTTTTTTTTCCCAGGAGAATACATGATTTCAACGGCACCAATTGCATATTATAGGAACTCGACTGGGAGTTACTGCAACAACGCTTTACAGTCCTGACCTCACTCTAAGTCATTTCCACAAGTTTGGGCCATTAAAGAAGTTCCTGGTAGGTCACTGTTTTAGACGTGAAGCAGGCGGTCCGATCATGGCCCTCATAACTGTGGTGCTGGAAAGTTTGTGGTGCTGGAAAGAGCGTCCATGTGCGCTTTGCCTGTCGGCCCAGGTGTATGGAGGGCCATGGTGCACTGTGTGATCTACTGCCTTTCTCTTAAGGGGAATTTGTGCTACACTGGCTTTTCTGTGGGATCGAACCAGCCTGGCTAGCATGTGGGCCCTGCGGTCATGGGAGAGCCTTGGGTGTCCACGATCCTGTCGCCAGTCTGCTGGTGTATAGGTGATAATAGGTGTTACTTTGTTAATGTTCTGTGGTGTCGATGTTGTTTCTGAGTGTACAACTCACTGTATACTAAATCAGTGGCCAGTTAGCACTAGCATTTGGCAGGCAAAATGCAGTCACGATGCACTGCCACTTAAACATTTGCATCACTCCTTCATCCAGCGCTTTTTTTATATGACACTATGACCACATGGACATCTAGTCTGTTGTTTACTGCATAACAAGCCATCTGCTAGCATTAAAGAAGCAATAAACACAGTTATTTATCTATATCCAACACTTCCTTTGACATTACTGCTCACTAAAAAGGTTTGTAGTCTATAAATCTACATTTCAGAGCAAGTGCTTGCTGTTTAATTACTCACCTCACTCCCATCTTGCAGTCCATGACATTTGGCCCACTGAATTTGGCCAGCAGGTCACTCATCTGCAGGAAGAGCTCTCCATCTCTCTCAACAGTTCCTCTGTAATTTGGTACAAATTGTTCCATCACATCTCCGCGTATGTGCTCGAAACATAGCTTTTCATTCTCAGAATACTTCTTAAGGATGGTGCCGTGTTCTCCTGCCTTGAAGCTGCCTGTATCAATAAAAAAACGAGATCAATGAAAGCCACTGTTTATACTTTAGTATTGATTTTGGGATGAAATGTTCCTACCTTTGTGACCGGCTAACTGAACCCAAGACAGCCGCTTTCTCTGCGAGGCTACAACTTGCCAATGCACAACAGTCTTCAACGTCCACCAGGGTTTTGCCTGCTGTGACACATTAAACAACAACTTTTTGGATAATTATATAGGATGTTTGAATGCTGAACAAATGTTTCGGTTATTCGTCTCATACAGAAAGCCAAACAGGAAGTAAGTTGTGAGGTAAAAAAAAAAAAGAAAAAAGAAAAAGATAATTCTCTTTTCTCTCTCTGTCACAGTGACACTAGCCAATCACAGGTGGCTGTACGCTCATGTCTGTGAAATAGAGCTTATCTTTGGGTGTGTGAGACGCTGCTTTGTGACACAGCATGACATGAGAAGTTGCTTTTGGCAGGCTTCATGTGTCAAGGAGGAAGCACATGTTAACTTTCAACCGCCCCAGTTGGTCAATGTCAGCTGAGAATAGAGCAGACTAGAGGCTGGAAATTTTCAAGTTCCCAATTTGAGGATGGAGGAAAAAATAGGTGGCTTATTTTCCCGATAACAGCACCAAGTCGCCAACAATTACACTTTTTACAACATTTTTTAAAATGTAAGTTACACTCACTGATGTGGAACATCCATGAAGCAAGTTTTTGCTTATCATTTACACTGAAGGAGCTATAAACAGCCATTCCATCATCAGTCTTATACATATTTGTGTTCAAGTCAAACTGGGACTTTAGATTATTAGTGCAGACTAAAAGATCAGTTAAGAGTTAAAACTACCTTTATTTCTCTACATAATCTCCTGTTACATTAATGCACTTATCCCAGTGTTTCACTAGGGCTTCAAAATTATTAGGTTTGCAAGTTTTCTCAGTGCGCCGAAGCCATGATCGCAAAAAAAAATCTCAATGTGGCACGTACTGTGATAAATTCGTCTGAAACACTGGGCTTCCAGGAAATTCTTTAATGGCCCAAACATGTGGAAATGTCTTGTACTAAGGTCAGGACTGTGCGAGGGATTTGGCAATAGCTCGTAGCCGAGTTGCTGTAATGGTGTTGGTGAATCATTGTGTGTAAAGTTCCCACGGACAGATGCGTCTCTTCCGCAAGTTAGTGACAAGTTATCTGTCGATTTTCAAGAATCAGGAGTTTCACTCGCTGAATGTTTACAGGAATGATTGCAGTGGGCTCTGTGTATCATCACTGTACCGTGCTTGAAGTTTTCTGTAAATGTCAATGTTTTTTTTTTCCACCTTCATTCATGAGAAAGTTCATCACGAGTCCTAGTTTGACTTAAATATTATCCTTTTTTTAAATGTTTTATTTTATAACTATATAATAAGTGGAAGATAACTTTCTGACTATTATAAGTTCTGACTTTGGGATGGTTTGTCAACTCAACAATTACACACATCTTATGTTACTTTTAAAATAAGTATGTATGAAAATGAATCGACACTTTCCAGCCAGATTCCAGAATTAATCCCGATGATGATTCGTGTTTGTTTTGTCCACTTTGATTCAAATTTGGTCTACCTGTAATTGCGTGACTTACCAACACATTGATTATCATTAAGGACTAATGGTAACCATAACGGTGCAGTAAATGTCAATGTGAAAATAAAGATGGTTTGTAAGCAGGCTGACTCAATCTGGTGTTCATTATAAGAATCGTGGAGACCCAATTCTACAATTAAGTTATTAGCAAGCGTTTAAGGAGCCTGTCTAGTATAGATGCCTAAGATAACGTTATCGAGGTAAACACTACATGCAAAACATACCTTATCGGTTAGTACATTTTGAATAGGTTAAATTCTTAACAGCAATTAACAATTAATCATTAATATTTCTAATGAGAAATGAGAGTCTTTAAATACTGTGTGTGCCTGAGTTCAGGTGTGTGATAAGTAATCAGACCCTTTTCCTAAGTTATAGCACTAAGCACTGTGTTAAAGCAAGTAAAGGTAATAGTGCATTGGTAGACAGCTTGAGCAGCAGGATCAGGAGGTAGTTTGGTTAAGGATTGTTCTGCAAATGTTTGCAGTCTAATCTACAAGCATTTAAGCTGCATAAAGTCAATGAATGTAAATATTAGGAGGATTTCATGGATGGTCATCCTGTAGCAATATTTCAGGCCTCTGAGACTGTCATTTGTAAAATGTGCCATGTGTCGCACGAACAGTGCTTTATGAAGATGACTCGACTTCTCGAGCCACAGAAACACTTGGTCCCTCGCCTGAACACACAGTTGTTTGTTTTTCTGCTTATTACTGATTCCAACAGAGAAACGATTTTTTCCCCAGTAAACACGGCCAGCAGGACAGTTGGCATGGAAATCGTTTCATTTGCGATTTCACAGCCTGGTCACCATTCAATTCAGAGAGCCATCAATAATTAGACAATTTAACATATTATTAAATAAAATTGTCTCATTAAGTAGGTGGTCGCAAATCTCATCCAGCTGCCAAACGTATGTGACCCATAGATACCACCAAATACTGGCAAACTTAATCAGGCCTATAACACAGCCTTCTTTTAGCTTCTTTAGCACAGCAGCCATTTGTAAAGATGTAAATACCAAATACTTAAATAAAAGCAAACATCCCGTAATGAAACTTTGCAGGAATTATTCCATTTTAAGCTAACGTGCAGGCGCACTGGGCTCTAAACATCCAAACATTTACAAACTGCTATGGGGTATTTATTTTAACTACTTGTGTTTCTTATCACATGACTGGAAACTGCTTTCAACTCACTAGGAAATGGGCTACTCTGTGAAAACTGCAGCAAATTTTGACATGAGGGTAAAAGTCCAGAAAAAGGAATTTTGAAGAACACACCCACGCTTACGTTGACGTTTCCATCAGAAGTAATGCCAAATGAGTCAAAAGATAATATCTCCAGTCAAGCAAGTTACGAGGAATCACATTTACTAGGTTGAAAGAACTATGATTTCATCAGTAAAAGAATTAGGAAAGCGTGTGACAAGTCAAATAATTTAAATGACTTATGTAAACAATAAAACATATAAACAGGAGTTTAAAAATAATCTTCAAGATCTGGTAACTTTCATAACGCTGAAGTTGAAATTTTCTCATACAAAGTGCATCACTAGGCGGTTAAATGTCAGAAAGCAGCAGTATGGGTGTGGGGGGGGGGGGGGTCTTCTTATATGAATCTAATTGGTTTGTTTAAACCATGGCCAATACAAGAATTGAAAATGGGCAAAAAGCAAGAAAGGTTTTTTTTCTCACAGTTGTTGCTCACACACACTGGAGGAGACTCATCTGGATGTCTAAAAATGACTAAAAAGTGAATTTTACATAGGTTACATTAACGTGGGGGAGGATGCAGGATTTGATAAAAAAATATATCTCAATGTGACTTATTGTGGCACATACTGTGATGAATTTGTACTGCATTAGTTCATTGTTAAATGTACTATTTTGTGTTCGCCTTGGCTAACAGCAAATAACTGGACAAATTATCTCATTAACAGTTATTTATAAACTCAAAATTATTTTAATTAAAACCAATAAAACCAGAGCATAGGTCAATAGAAAAAAAGTGTTTATATGGAGTCCTTGCCGGAATGTGTTAACAGGGAGGCTTTAGACTCCTGTGTATTTGGATTTTTCATATCGGGTACTACTGAAGTTATTGTTACTTTTGTAACGTGTAAATTTATCCACTATTGGAAAATGGGAATGACCCTCAAAAAATGTAGAACCCTCAAATTTAGCATATTATTATTTTTTGCTTATATTTTTTGCTTATGCTGTTAAACTTTTTGTTTAGTTTAACAACTAAACAAAAAAACATGTAATCATGTGTATCTGTGCTATTTCTTTGCCTATAGTAGGTGACCCTTTTTTTTTGTTCAGTCATGCTTGCATAGTTAGTTAAAATGAAATAAAACTCCTATTGCCTAGGTTGTGCTACAAAAAAAAGGATATGTCACTCTATACTGCACAATCCTGAGCCCTATACAGTATGTGTTTAATAAAACAGAAAAACAAATAATATACATAAACTCCTGACTGTGCGCATATTACATTTATAACCTTTTGCGATTCTCAAGTCCATATTACGATTTCGATTTTTACAAAATTTTATAATTCTGCACTATTTCTTTAAAATATGACCATATCCGATTTTTTTGTTTTTATAATAATGTGATTGCAACGTATTATAAATAAATAACTTCACTATACCCTGCAGTTTTTATAGAGTGACCCTAATGCTATTATTATGCTATTATAAAGTTATTAACTTTGAAAATGGCTAGCGCTGCCATCCACAAGTTAAAAGTAATACTCCATTATGCTACCTGAGACATCATCTATACAGTAAAGTCTATACATTGAAGACATTTAGGAAAGAAATCATTGGGGGGATGAGTAATAGAACACATCAAGATGTTTTTTGTTTGTTTGTGCGCGCATCACGTGAAAAAACTTGAGCTAGAGGTAACATATATAGTAGGCTTTGTTTCATCACAATTGGCAAATCGGAAGAGAAAATATGCTAATTAGAATTTTAAATGGAAAACGACCTTATATCATTAAAAAACAACCTTGAAAAAAATAATTAGTTCATCTCAAAATTTAACAGATGGCGCTGTACAATTTTTTTATACATGCTTATGAGTGTGCAATTAAATCTAGCTTAACATAAAATATCCAGTCATGACATTTTAAATATTTTTATTCTGGGGGAGAAAAAAACATCTAAATTTTATGTCCTGCTTTTGTACTATGTTGCTGAAAAGAAAAGAAGCCGTAGAGGAATTATTTCACACTTATAGATAATGAGGTGGAATATGTTCTTAAATGGCTCCTGGAGCTAATACCAGCTGTATTCTAGTGTAATTATTGTTTTGGACTTTAGCTTGCATATTCAATTGAGTTCACAGTAGCGGTCTTGAGTTGTTGTTTTTTTTACATAGAATTCTCCATGTCAATGTTTCCAAATTCTTGCAAATTTCCTCTTTCTACATGGAGACAAGTATCACTATTAGTATCGGGATAGTCTTGTTTCTCTGTCACATGACAATGTACATGTTTTTTTGTCTACTTAACTTCATTAGAAAGAGAAATAAGAGAGGCTTGTGTGGGAACAACTCTCCATACTATATAATGTAAATGATGTCACTCTTTAATATAAGGAAATATTGTTTGTGTTTACACATTGCTGCGATATACTTTCTCACATGCTGTTAACGGAAAATACCGTGTTGGTGTTGGAGCCTGTGACACGACACTGCGTTGGTAATTATTTTCCAACAACAGCATGGCCTGTCATGTTTGAAACCTTACATGTGAAAAGTACTGCGTTCGACATTTCGAATTTAGAAACAATTAACCTTCCTGAATTCAAATGCCATTTTCCTCCACTAACATGTGCACACTCCTACACACACTCACCCACCCACACACACACACAAAACATGTATTCTGACACACAACAGTGTTTATATTGAAAGGTCACAGCCGAAATGCTAAGCACACAATTTGCCCCTTATAATGAAAGGCTCGTGAATAGTTTCTCGTAGGTAATCGCTCATGTACTAGTTATGACCAACTTGTACTTCTTCATAGCGATGAAACACTAGTGCAAAACAGGAACCTCAGGCCTTTTGCTATATGGAACAAATGAAGGTGGAAACGTTCAAGGTAAGCCATTTTACAAATGATATCTACTTTCCATGACTGAAGCTGTATGCGGATTTGTACCGAATCAGTGGAGAACTCCCATATGTACAGATAAGCAATAACAATTAAGCTTTTGCACAACATAAAAGCTGAACTTGTACAACAGTAAATGCACACATCTGTAACACACCCATAAGTCAAATATTGAACTGTACAGTCATATTGGAAATTTATACACAAACACGACCAAGTCCGACATTAAACTCTTATAAATCTTGGGTGGGAGAGCAACGTGTCTCCCAAGCTTGAATTAAAGCAACAAATAACATTTGTCTGCAGCAAATATTGCATCACAGACTCACCAGGAAAATACCTTCCTCAATACTCTCTAGAGTTTCAACACAGCAAACAAAGTTTCAAAGTAAACATATATTCATCCATGTGCGTAAAAGAGTGTGTGTGTGTGTGTGTGTGTGTCTACAGTGGATCAAACCACTTTGTAAACCCACCAGGCTTGACCAAAATGTCACCTCACACACACGCAGTAAACAAACCATACCCTGGTTGATGTGTTAACCCGCTGCCATGGACAGTCCACGAGAAGCCCATGCTTTGTATTCATTAACTGGAAGGACTTGCAGGATCTGAGACAAAGAAAAAAAAAAAAACTAACCCTAACCGGTGCATTACAGTATAAATGTACGCTATTAAACAAGACCATGCTAAATAAAGAGCTCATTGTTTAGCCATGTGTAAAATATATGAAGCATACTTATTCTAACCACCGTGACGATCATCTGAGTGGCATTTTAACAGGCACAGGGTTGTTTCTTTTTAAAGAGGTAGTGAAAATGTTTGCTGCATGATGTGGCTTCGGTTGTAAATGTCACAGTGTTAAAGGTTTGTTTTCTTCAAATATGCCAAGATAAGATCAGGGTCTCCTTACACAGCCTGTGTGTACTACGCGATTCCTTGGGATATTTGAGAGCAAACTGCTCTAATGCCTTTTGTAAAGGACTTTTTTCTTCCATACGATTAAATAGGCTCGTCAAGCAGGAGATGATGAAGTCATCAGAAGGTTGGATATTGTGCAGACATGCCTTTCAGACTTCAAGACGCTGCATGTGTTTAAAGTTCTTTGACTGCTAACGCCTTCTATGGATGTGATCGAGCAACGGGATTCCGGGAACAGAGAATTTATGCAACACAGCAGTTGCCACTTGGCAGATAATGGAACACACACACACACACATCAGATAAAATACTACTTTGTGATTTCCAGAGGATATATTAAATGTTATTTTAGATTGCTAAATAGGGCAGCACCGACCGCCAACATTTTGGTCTAGAAAGCTTGGACTGAGTCTAGTGTCAGTAGTTACTGTATGACTGAGCTCCTAACCTTTGCATAATGATAAATTATTTTTATGCAATAATTCATACGTGTTAAACAAAAAAAGTTCTCTCTATCAGAAAGGCCAGATCTTATCTGATAATTTTTTTAAGAATATGCTGTGGAATACAGCCTTATTACTACAGAATTAAGTTTCTTTTTGAAACTTTGTTCGTGCTGTTGCTTCAAACTACTATGCCCTTATCTGTTTTCACACTTTTGTGGGTTACTGCTTTGTTCATGCAGACTGCAGACATGTCCGGCAGCATTCTTAAAGCATTATTATTTTTAATAATAATAATAATAATCATAATAATAATAAAAAACAACTTGATCATACACTTATATCAATAAAGGTACTGTACTTTTTCAAACGTTGAGTCGTCCTTGTTTCTGGGGTGGTGCCATCATGCATACCTGATTTGTGCCTTGTACATGTGGTGCAGATAGTGCAAGCTTTAATTTGCTTTTAGTGTGAAGCTGTAAAAGGTACTTTAGTGGTCCATAATGCACAATTACTGTATAACGCATTACACTTAGGATGTTTTTCAATGTTGTAATTTAAGTTATCTTGAATTATTTTTCAGTACAGGTTTCATGAACAAATATGCATACTTTTTACATATACACTATTGATGGTGCAAGAATTATTATTATGATTTATTTATTTATTTATTCTTTTTTTTTTTTTTTTGACATGAACTTTTTTAAAATCATGGTCGCCCTTGAATTGTTGGAGCATGAAAATGCAAAACAACCTGTAGTCTTTTCGCTGTGTTTTTGCACTCACAGATTCATGCATTATACAAAGTATCTGTGCGTGCAAAATTATCGAGCGCAACGTGACTACAGCTAAAAAGACAAAAAGTTTCGCTGCATGGTGTGACACTTTTTTCTTCTTCTTCTTTAGATCAGCTTTTGACAAGCTACTGCTAGAGATTTCAGAAGGACCTCGATGGCCCAGAAGCTTTTTCTCGCAGAACACCCACCTCTCCTGTATCTGCCAAATGCTCCAAAGTAACGATGCCTTTGCTTTTCGTTTCGTTGTCGCTCAGCACGTCGTCCTCTGACTCCTCTAAGCCCACGGACGAGCCGGTGGACGATACGGACGAGTTGGAGAGCTTGCGGCGGAGCGGCGCTCCTCCGTTCAGCCCCTCCGCCTCCTCGTACTCGAGCTCCCGCGCGCCGCTGCCTTCGTCCGCCGTCACGGTCAGCTGCGGCACCGAGCGCGCGCTCGCCATCGGCAGCCGCTCATTACAGACGTGTGCGGACGAGCAGTGGCCCTGCCGCTCTTTCCCGCTCAGGGGAGAGGAGCTACAGGTCAACGCCTCCTTCAGAGACCTCCGCCTCTCTTTTGGCATCGATAATGGACTCGTTTTTTAAAGGAAAATCTACGTCTCGTAATCCACTTTTACACTGATTCCGTGTATCACATCCACGCATTAGTTAATCACCGGGCTGTAGAAATCCAGTTGGTCGCGGTGATCCTCCGGAGTCCGCTCGGTGCTGTTTGCACTGATGCGTGCTGATGCAGCCGTGGGGAAGCCCTGTGACACACGTAACCTCAGCGCGGTTCTCTGGGCTAAACTGGATCTTCCGCGTTTCAGTCTCGCTGTTCTTCTGCTTCCTGACTTTGTTTGTTTCACTCATTTCCTCGTTAGCACCTGCGCGTTTAGCCTATTACATCTCTCTCACACACAAGAGGGTTCCCTCTACCAGTGAGCCACCAACAGCAATCACAGCACAACTACTCCTACTATTACTACTGCTAATAAAACATTACAACTACTGCTATTACACTACAAACAATACTACTACTGCTATTACTAACAACAACAAAAACACTACAACTGCTGCTAACAACATTAACCGTAACACTGCTATCATAACAATAACAATATAAATACTACAACTACTGCTGCTAATAACAGTATTAAATATAATACTACTATCACTAACAACAAAAATATTACAACTACTGCTATTACAATACAAACACTTCTACTACTATTACCAGCAAAAAACACAAAAACACTACAACTACCGCTACTAACCACAACATTACCCTTAACACTACTACCACTGCTATCACGAAACAACAAAAATACTACAACTACTGCTGCTAATAACAGTATTAACTATAATACTACTATCACTAGCAACAAAAATACAACTACTGCTATTACAATACAAGCACTACTACTACTATTACCAACAACAAACACAAAAACACTACAACTACCGCTGCTAACAGCAACATTACCCTTAACACTACTACCACTGCTATCACTAACAACAAAAAAATACTACAACTACTGCTGCTAATAACAACATTAACCGTAACACTGCTATCACTATCAACAAAAATGACAACAAAATAAATACTACAACTACTGCTGCTAACAACACTAACCGTAACACTACTAACACTGCTGCACTAACAACGACAACAATAACAACAATATAAATACTACAACTACTGCTAACAACATTAACCGTAACTCTACTAAAACCGCTGCACTAACAAGAACAATGACAACAATATAAGTACTACAACTACTGCTGCTAATAACAACATTAACCATAATACTACTATCACAAAAATACTACAACTACTGCTTTTAAAATACAAACATTACTACTACTATTACTAACAACAACAACAACAATACTACTATGGTAGGACAAGTATGTCAAGTCATATTAATTTTAGTACACTGCTCTCATATAACCAAGGATGAAATAAATATATGGTCAGGCCATATATTCTGAAAGTTAAATGTGTGCTTTAAATAACTTTGTGATTAAAATAATCACTAAAAACCCTCCAGGGTCAGATTCCTGTCTTAGGTAGGTGTGCATGGAGTTTGCATGTTTTCCCCAGGCATGGTGGGTTTTCTCTGGGTACTCCGGTTTCTTCCCACTGTCCAAAGACATGCAGATTAGTCTAATTGGTCTTTCATAATTGCTTGTAGTGTGCGTAGTGTGCCCTATGATGGATTGTCTTCTGTGTCTCCTGTGATAGGCTCAAGTCCCATAGATACATTATGCATTTGGCAGACACCCTTATCCAGAGCGACTTACATTTTGATCTCCTTATACATCTGAGCAGTTGAGGGTTAAGGGCCTTGCTCAAGGGCCCAACAGTGGCAACTTGGGTCATCGGGTTTGAACCTGGGACCTTTAGAACTGTAGTTCAACACCTTAACTACTGAGCTACCCCTGTACCTTTACATCATTTGACAAATTCTCTTATCCAAAAGTATAGTATAGATAAGTATACTAGTGTATTAGATTGTCAAAGGTTCCTTTTAAAACCTGTCTTCCTTTTCACCATACTTTAATGCACCATACTGTCACCATTCTAAAGGAAATGCTGAATATTCAAGAACTAAGTAGTGAAAAATTTTTTCAAAACAAGACAAATGTAGAAGATAAGGTAGAAACTTACAGAGTCATGGCCATAGGACCTCAGATGATCGAGGTGCATGTGGGCCTGTAATTGGAAAGCGTCTGCTTCTAATGGTAAGAGCCATGTGTTGAGAAATGTTGTGACATCTTTTTTATACCCTTTTGAACTGTATGATCATCAAAGTAACAAACCGTAAGGAAAATACAATGTAATCTTAATCAATGCAATCTTAGAACAGAATGAAACCCCCTTGCCACTAATCTATACATTAATGAACTTAAAAAAGGAAGTAGATAAAGTTTCTCCACTTTATAAGAACAATCACACTTTGGAAAGTATAAAACTTTATGTTGAAAATGTTGTTTACTTAATTTGTAGGTTATTTATGATGTCCCCATATTGCTCTTTGTGAAATATTGATTGGATTGATATCAAACATACCCTGAAGAATATGTTGATTGAATATTGTTTTTATCTTAAGTGGTCATCTTACGTTGACCAGTAATGACATCTTTTATAATTGTTCTACACTATTACAACTAAGAACAACAACAAAACTATTACAACTACTTCTAGTAACAACAAAAATACAATCACTACTAATACTACCAACAAAAACTACAATTAGTGACAATATAACTTTTAATAGTATGGGAGCAGGGGTAGCACAGTGATTAAGATGTTGCACTGTTCATTGGAAGGTCCCAGGCTCAAACCCCAACACCACAAAGTTTAATAATAGTAATACAACAGTAATAATATATATTTAAATATTTATTACCATGTAGCTGAAACTTCATAAAAAATTAAGATTTTTTAATCAAGTCCCTTTTATCTAGCTAAACTTGTGTCTCTGTAATTTGGCACATGTGGTATAGCCCAAGAGGATCATACTCTTGTATTAAGGCTGGGTGAACTGTGGAAAAACATAGACTTTTGGTTATTTAAAATCAGAGATGCGGGTGGGGGGGCGCAACTGGGGTACAGACAGTATGTGTGTAAAGAGAAGCACCAGCCAATCTGGCCGAAATATGTATGTCAATGTCATGCCCTTGATTCATATCGTCAAGGCTAGAATGCAGTCAGCCAATTATTTAGAGCCCATCTATTTATCTTCAGGGTCACAGTTAATCTGGAGCCTGTCCAGGGACACTGGGCCTGAGGTGGGAATGTAGCTCATAATCATGGTTTTGGTAGTAGGAAGAAACCAAAGAACCTGGAGGAAATCCAGTCAGACAAAAGAAGATTACTTCTACATTACCATGGTGCCCTAACAAATTTGTAATTGGTTGTAATAATAATAATCTATCTGTAGAACCTCTGTAGTCCAACTAGGGACTGTGGAGGCCAGTTGCATTTATTCTTATTTTTATGACTGTAGTAGTTTGTGAATGCATGTGTAAATGTGGTCAACATTTACACATGCATTCACAAACTATTTTATATTTTATATTAACACCAATTAGACCAATCTGCATTTCTTCAGACTCTGGGATGAAACTGGAGTATCTGGAGAACACCGAACAAGCACAAGGAGGACATGTAAACTCCAGGTGCACAGAACCTGAGGCAGAAATCGAATCCTTGACCCTGGAGGTGCAAGACGACAGTGCTGACTCATTCACCCACTCATAGCCTATACCGCTTTATCCTGTATTCAGGGTCACGGCGGGCCTGGAGCCTAGGAGGGGGGGCATGGGTAAACCCTGGATACCAATCCATGGGTGCCAATCCATCACAGGGCACACACATTCACACACACAGTGCTAATAATAATAATAATAAAAAGATGTTGTTGACCGATGTTGACAGATGCTCTAGCAAAAGAGCTCATAACTGCCTTAAAAGAATATGATGTGTTCTTTGACTTCCTCCAGCATATTTATGGGTTTGAGGCATTCTCTATGAACTGCAAAGGCCAAAGCTGGTCCGTCAACGCCTATTTCAAGGGTTAAATTTCAAATCAGTTTCACCTTGACCCACCCATGTGGCCATGCATCTGGTTTACATGAACAAGGCTGAAATACATTCCCACATTATTAACTTAGGAAAATAAGCCCCTGTGCTGAAGTCATGGCTCCTGTCCAGTAGATGGCAGTGAAGTGTCAAGGTGTTCACGTTATGACTGAAAGAAGAAGCAACCTCTTCTTGTGCATTTATACACCACACAGTGAGCAGTTATAGTGTTTATTTTTCACTTCGCATTTTTCCGGCATTACAATGTTAGCAGCCAGAGGAGTGTTGCGGCTTGCACGGAGGTTGGCCAGCGTTAGTGTGTCGCAGCGGGGGTGTGCTTACGCTGTTCCCGTGGACGACATCGTTAACGGACTTACAGATGAGCAGATTCAGGTGAAAACACTCCGGCTAGCTAATAATGATATTTGTATTTCTGTGCACTTGTCCTAATATCCTTCCAAAATCTTCTGAGCAGTCACCCGCTTGGATTAGCTGCAGCTTTTTTCAACACGTGACGTCACTCCTGACCTTGTACAACAGTGTGATAACATATTAAAAGTGTGTCGGGGGCATGCCACGTACAGAACACGAGCTTCGGACACGATATATGTTTATGTCTGAATATCCAAACTATCATATATTAAGTAGTATGTTAAAATACTACTCCCTGTATATGATCTGTGTCAAGTTTGCGTTTCTACAGATTCGCCATTTAAGCAAGGGGGCGTGGTCGGAACTCTCGCTTCCGATTGGCTGAAATACTTTTCCGTTTTCTGGTGATGCGTAACAGCTTAATTCACACTGAATCTGATAACACGTAAAACAATAATTAATTAATTAATTTAAAAAGTCATTAAAGCAATAAAATGTGAAATTTAGAAAAAAAAAATTTAAATTGTTTTCTTGGCAATTTCTTATAAATGTAGTCTGTACATTGGTCATAAGTTGCTCTTTCAATGATATGTTTGTTTCATACCTTGGGGAACCAGAAATTTTTATGTAGTCTCAGACAGAATTGAATGAAACATTTTCACTACTTCGATATCGTCCTGAAGTTTAATCTGCACCATAAGTGAAATCAAAATGTTGAGAAAGTGATGTTATGAACAGTTATGTGCCAGATTTAATAAACTACTTTAAAATAAGCTATTTGCTCAATGTAAACACACCTGCACCTAAACTAAACGGAATATTTTTACTAGGATTAGTTAATATTTTCATCACTGAAATAACAGCGCTCAAGTGGTATAAGTCAATTTTAACGTGCTGCAGTCTTTAAATGAATCTTTATCTGATCTACAGTATATTTTCGATTTCTGTGATTCACTCTCTGATTTACCTCACAGGGAGTGTATTTGACTGACGATGAAAGAAGTATAACTTGGCGTAAATAAGGCATAAGATACTTACCCTTACCAAATTTTATTTATTTGTATTAATATGTTCTGCTGTAAAAAAAGACAGAGAGACATGTACCTGGGCTTCAACCTGAAATAATATCACTGACTAGATTAAAGCTGATCAGCTTATTTTCAGCTTTAATCATTTAACTATTTCTAAAACGCTTTTTCCGATGGGTACTTCAGCTAGTCCAATACACATTTGTGATTAAGACACATAATTAGCTCACTACCTAAGACAACATAAATAAATAAAACCAGCTGTACAAAGGACTATACAAAAAGACAATATAAAGTCCACTTGTGCAAATGTGCAAACAAGAGTGACATGACACAATTCAATACACTGTGACAATGTAGCATACTTGAGATTCATCTTAATGAACTTTTATAAAAAAAAATAAAAGACATTATTTTTCATAATAATTCAAGAAGATTATATAATCTTCTTGCCTTTCCATGCCCTTTGTCAATCTACTTTGTCCAACAAGCTTTCGTATTCCGTTATCAAAAATGTTGTAGGCTTCACTGCAAGCCACGAATGCACCGCCGTCTTCACTTTTTCGCCAAACGTGAATCTCCGTCCTCATAGAGCTGCTTTCAATGGCCCAAACAGGTGAAAGTCTGAGGTAGCAAGATCAGGACTATAAGGGGACAATCATACATATGAAAAAAAAAACACTATCTCCATGTGGTGCACAAAGTCTTCATTCAATAATAGCATTAGGTACATTGTCACACCACAAAAAAAATTAAACACTGTGCAGTGCTCTCTTCTGTGCAAATCACAAGTGGGGCATCCATTTTTGCTCGCACCTCAGTTACAAAGGAAACGATGTAACAGTTCACACTTGCACAGCAGAAGCCTTGAACGGAAAGCTCTGATAAGACAGTGCAGCCAACAGACATTTCAATATAATAGAAGTGCAGAGCATTTTTGACTCACCCTTGTATTTTTATTTAATTTATAAAACAGTCACTTGTTTTTTATTAATAATAAATAAATACATTTATGTTGTACTACTGATTGGAATGTCCCAGGATCAAACCTCAGCACCACCAAGTTGCTACTTGTTTGGCTTTAAGCAAGGCCCTTAACCCTCAATTGCCCATACACTGTGCCTGGCGAGAAAGAAAAGGGTCAAATGTGTCAGGCTTGATCAAGCAGAGAAAGCAAATAAAAAAAAAACTGTGTTAAGAGCCATTCAGCACATTAACATTTGGTGAAGTTGCATGGTAAAAAAATCAAGAGAACAAAACATTTCCATAGAACTCACAGGATTGGGACTAAACAGCTGTGTAGCTGTACGAAAACCACTTGTTAATGAGGCTAATTAGAAAAGGCCTTCAGTTTGTTATGGAGCTTTGAGCAATGGAAAAAGTGGTCTGATGAGTTCAGATTTACCCTATTCCAGAGTAATGGGCGTGTCCGGGTAAGAACGGAAGCACATGAGGCGATGCACCCATCATGCATAGTGGCCACTCTACAAGCCTCTGCAGGCAGTGTTATGATATGGGGTCGCTTCAGCTGGTCTAGACTCGGCAACTGAACGTGGCAATAAAATAAAGCCTACTATAATGGAAGTGGACTCTATTAACTTAAACACCTCTCCTGTTATACTGACTGCTGATCAATCCTTGCTATCTGATATCGCTCAGTGAGGGCGGGTTCCCTGTTGAATCTGGTTCCTCTCGAGGTCTCATCCTATTTCCATCTCAGGGAGCTTTTCCTTGTCACCGTCGACCTCGGCTTGCACATCTGGCACAATCGGATAGTTTTGATTTATTCCAATTTCCTCACATGTTTCATACTCCTTTCACTAATTTTATTTATATTATTAATTTAGTAAAGCAGCTTTGCAACAATGACCATTCTTAAAGCCGCTATATAAATAGAATCGAATACAATTGAATTAAAGTCAGCTGATGACCTGAATGTACTGAATGACCGGGACATTCAATCAAGGGAGGTTTTTTTTGTTGTTGTTGTTTTGTTGTTGTTGTTTTTTTTTTCCTGATAGCACAGGCATATATCAGACTCAAAATGTGAAAAAGGGATTAAAAAAAATCCTAGTTAAGTTATTTTTACTCCACAGGAAGTCTTTCAGGTCAGACAAAAGTTCCTGACATAACAACAGTTGCAAAACGAGGGTTCAAGTGTTTCAGGGCAAGAGTTGCAAAAACACATTACATCACATTCAACTTTGAATCTTGGAGAGTTTGGATTTATTTTCTACACTGCAAAAGAATCCTGCAAGTATTTAATTGAAATAAAACACATGACATTAGGTAATAAAGTAAGAGCAATATAAACAACAGTCAGTTGTAATTTTAAGACAAGAAGGTCAGCTAACGTTATAGAGCCGTTATAAAGGCTTTACAGAGCACAAGTAGCAGACATATCTCAAGATCAACCGTTCAAAGGTGATCATTGCCTGTTTGAATTCCTATAGCATTGTTTTTCTGTGTAGAAAGAAATACACATCAGGAAAGACCACAGAATTAGAAGGTTGTTGTTACACTTTGAGCTTTTTAAAAAAAAAAAAAAATTTTATTCTGATTTTGGACACTTCAGTATGTGGTTCTAAATCAGATACATATTTGATTTTTTCCCCCAGTATGACCTCAGTCTGTACAGTTTCTTCTGAATTCATGCAACTTTTATATCAAGCCAATTCCATATTCATCATAATTTCACACTTGGACAGATGAAGACAACAAAGGAGGATTTTAGTGATGCAATAGTCTGTTTGGGGAGAACTCAAAAGAAATGGTCGAACACAGCCATAGCAGAACCTAGCAGAAGTGCCAAGGGAAAATAAAAAGTTTAAAAGCAAAAAGAAGAAGCAGAAGTTCTCAAATAATGTCCCCTTTTTATAGTGAGCCTGAATGTCTAACGTGACATCAGCTTGGTCTGTTTAGGCTAGTGTCAGATATAGGTCACGTAGAAAGTAATACATGAACATCCTAGCAAGAAATTAGCTTTGGTCAGTAAATCAGCAAGTGTGTGAATGCTCATGTTTACATTCCACTGGAGGGAAACTGTATCTGTACAGCATACTGTATATAGTACTGTGCAAAAGGCACATGCGAATAAATGTAATAGAGCAAGTAAGCCTTCAAATAAAAACCCTATACGGCCAGGAAACAAAAATTAATCAAACAAAATCAGTATTTAGTCTGACAACGATTTGAGGTCTTGGGTACAACTTGTACAGTTTTTATTAGGAAACTAGCTACAGCGTTTTGTGAACATCCTGCAGAACCACACACGGCTCTTCTGAGGACTTTGCATACAAAAGCCAGCAGCATCCATTTTGTTTTGTTTTCTGGAAAGTAGTTATAGTTGCTTATATAACATGCTGCCAGCGTTTCTTTTTTTGGCATACAAGTATTTTTCCATAACACATAATTTAGGGTTGGAATACTAATATATGGCAATCAGAAATGTTTTTTACTAACATAAAATTAAAAAAATCTGTAGGAAATTTTTTACTAAAAACACAGGGTGTCTAAGACGTTTGCCTTGTATATCTTGTGCTTCAACCTTTGTAGCAACACTCGGGTGTTCATGAACTTTTGGCCATATGATGTACAAGAGGCGGCTCGGATTTTTAATTAATTTATTTATTTTTCATTGTCTTCTATCTGTCTTTCTGCCTGCGATGATCAAGTAACAAGTATTAAACAAAGTATGGTCTTACTGAGTTTGTTGGTTTTGGGAACGATAAATCCAGTTTGGAAACACGTACTGCTCCAGCACTTTGCATTCAAAGCATGGAAATGTAACTACACAAACTGTACATTTGATGTTTTTTAGTTTTTTTAAATGGTCTAATAAGAGGCACTAAAACCGTGAAATGAAAAGAACTCTTGTTGAGTGAAGAGACAGCTGTGAGGCTTGTGTTTATATGCCCTAATTACTTTTACCTCAGGTAATGAGATCGAGACTGATCATACATCTATATCTAGGCATTTGGCAGACGCCTTTATCCAGAGCGACTTACATTTTTATCTCATTATACAGTACTGTACATCTGAGCAATTGAGGGTTGCTCAAGGGCCCAACAGTGGCAACTTGTTAGTTGGGGGGTTTGAACCTAGGATCTTCTGAGCCGTAGTCCAATGCCTTAACCACTGCGCTACCCCGCCCGATCATAAACTGGGAATCAACCAGTCACCTCAAATTGAGATTCTATAAGTGTCCTTTACAAAAAGCTTAATGATTACTTAAATGCAGAATTTAAACAATACAAGGTAACTTCAAATGCAAGAGTTTAACAGTTAACTTCAAACTAAATTAAGCTACATTTAACTGAGCGTTTTATTAATGGCAATTATTATTTCTAAACAAACGTAGCAAATAATTCACTCCAACCACATGGAATAAAAATGTGTAAGTACAGTAGTTCAGAGTGTACCACGTGTAGGTTTATAATGAAATGATGTTTCATCTCGTCAAATGCCTCCAAAGTCTCAAAACTCAACCCGACAGCGGGTTGAGTTGCTGGGACCACGCTAGGCCTTTAAACTATGTTTAACCATTTGCGTAAGCATGCTAAATGAGTTGCTAATTTGCTCAGAGCCAGATCTGGGGCTTTTAATGCGGCCACTTTTTGAAAAACGCGTTTCTGTTGCGCCACTCCGAAGCTTCTGCATTCACTACAGAATTGTTTATATCTGAGGCTCATCGGCCAATCAAACTGAAAACCTGCTAATTCTGATCACAGGGTGATCGACCAGTTTATATTATATTTTAAATATTTAAAAAATTATATATTTTGGAGCCACTGTGGCGATATGTAAATCACCACACGAAAAAAATTATGATTCATAACTGAAGAAACTTTCCCCGGATTATTAAGAGAAAACACATTTTCATGGTGTAAATTCTTTAAAGCATGACAGTAATATATATATTTTTCCAATACATGAAATTATAGATGTAGATGTGCGTTCGTGGCATTAGAGTTCAGACTTTTTTTTTGTTTTGTTTTGTTTTCCCCATTTTGACTTTTAGGAGTAACTACATTTAAAAAAAAAAAAAAAAAAAAGAACTTTGCTTGTGATTATTAATATACTTGCAAAATATCAATATATTTTCGGTTCTGGAAAACCTGTAGATTTCACAACTTTGTAGTGAAAGATGATGAACCTTTGTCTGTGTGAATGTCCTTGCTGCTCTTCAACACAACAGATTGGCCGTTTGATGTCGGAATTTGCATTTTTTCGATGATGACTTTTGAGTAATGTGATTGCGGCTGCACAAACCTTTACTCCTCTCCTATTTCCCCTCAGCTCAGAAAGACAGTTCAGCGGTTCTGTCAAGAAAAGCTTGCCCCCTATGCTGACGAAATAGACAAGTCAAATGAGTTTCCACGTATGAGAGTAAGTCCTGGCACAAATCCTATTTAAATGTCATGTCACCATAGTGCTCAGCCTTCATCATTAAACAATGGCTTTTAGCGTGTACTAATACTCCACGTGTTTATTTTTGCTTCAGGACTTTTGGAAAGAGGCAGGTGAACTCGGATTGCTTGGGATCACAGCTCCAGGCAAGAACATTTTAGATTTTTTTTTTTTATACCTTAGATTAAAATACAAGTCGTCTCTAAATGTTGTCCTCAAAGAAATGCCATGTTTCAGCCATGTTTTCTGATCGCAGTGGAGTATGGAGGCACAGGAATGGGCTATCTCGATCACGTAATTGTGATGGAGGAGATATCACGGGCGTCAGGAGCCGTAGCCCTTAGCTATGGCGCGCATTCCAACCTCTGTGTCAATCAGCTCGTGCGCCATGGCAACCAGAAACAAAAAGAGAAGTACCTCCCGAAGGTAGGAAGTTAAATCTTGCGTACGGTCCCACAAATGGATCTTTCTCTTTCTCCTTCTCTCTCATTTATCACTTAATCACTTGCTTCCAGGCATCTGTTTAACATAAATTATACTGCATCAAGTGTATTATTTAGTCTGGATCTGTTTAATTACAGTCTGATCCAGGATTGTTGTAATGATTAATGATGTGTAAAAAAAAAAAAAAAAATGGTTAATTAGCTTGATCTTGCACTGAGAATAAGAGAAAATAGACATTTCAGCTTTATTCATATATATTTTTTTTTATTTATTTATTTTTTTTTAAGTATTTACAATTTTCTTTTAGCACAATTATGTGTCAATTATTGCCAGCCTTGGACAATTTTGCACCAACATGCACCAAACCTGTTCCCATTTCAAAATTCCATTTACATTTTATATTGAGCTTTTGTACATGTTTAGAAGCTCTTAAGTGTTCACACATCACTTTGTGTGTCACTGGGATATAAACATAAATTTAAATAGAGACCAATTTCTTTTAGTCAATGTTTTTACCTACTTGAAATAAAGGTGGCAATATTCTGGAGCTTTTCTTAAATTACAAGGAGCGTTCAAGTCAAACCAGGATTTTGATTGTTCCCTGCTACACTAATGTGAGGTCAGAACTGTACAGAGAATGTGCTAATTACTCCCAGTAGAGTCCCAGTAATGTGCAAGTTGCATAGCTGAAGATGCGTCTCATCCCATAATTTAAGTTATGGGTCGATTTTCAAGGATCATGCATTCTGCTCACTGAATGTTGGGCTCTGAACCACCTCAGCCGGGAAAGTCATTCACGGTCATACTAAGCTAAGAAGCTCATCACTGTACTATGATTTGTAAACTCATGAGAAATTTCATCACAAGTCCCAGTTTGACATGAACGCCCCTCGTTCTATCTGTTTGATGACTATATTTCATGTTAATCTGCCTCTATATTGAGAGTCAGAAAAGGACTTGATGGTCTATTTTCCAGTTAACATCAGGAGAATATGTAGGCGCCTTGGCCATGAGTGAGAACAACTCTGGCTCTGATGTAGTATCCATGAAACTGACGGCGAAGAAAAAGGGTGAGCTGCGGCCATTTGCTTCCATTACTATACGTCCTGATGTTTTGTAATACGCAGTAATCTGATTTAGACCTTGATCATTGTATTATATTGTTTTGCGACACACTTTACGGTCACATGACTGGGTATTAAAGGTTATCTGTGCTCGCGGGGGGGGAAAGCTAGTCTGTCCTTCGATATGGTATGTTTTAGAAATGTTTCATCAGTGTATCTTTACAATAAACCTCCTCCTTGTATGCATGCAATGATCTCCCGTGTTGTCTTTTTTGATCTGTTGTGGCTTTTAAGGTGACCACTATGTGCTGAACGGTAATAAGTTCTGGATAACGAACGGACCTGATGCGGACGTCCTCATTGTGTATGCGAAGACCGATGTAGCTGCAGCTTCACGTGGAATCTCCGCGTTTATTGTAGAAAAGGTTCGTGTTGCAAATGTCACTCTGAACGCATTCTGTCTCCAACTGAATGACTGCTGGACCCTGTAGAAAACTGTAACACACATGTGAAGTACAGTATGTTTGAAGTGCTGATTTAATATTTCGATTCCTTGAAGGGAATGCCTGGTTTCAGTACTGCACAGAAGCTGGATAAACTGGGGATGAGAGGCTCCAACACGTGCGAGCTCATCTTTGAAGACTGCAAGATTCCAGGTTGGTGTTCGCCCAGGCCGGTATAAAAATGAAAAACGCAAAGTCAAATAGTTTCTGTTGGTTTTGCGGCATTATTTTAAAGATTGTTGCTATTTTTAGAGAAGAACATGTTGGGACAGTTGAACAAAGGAGTCTACGTGCTGATGAGTGGACTTGACCTGGAGAGGCTTGTGCTCTCTGCCGGGCCTATCGGGTAATTTAAGCATCGCCGGCTTGCATTAAAATGTACTGTCCGTTTTGTGGAAAAGGTTGTTGATGTGTACTCACTTTTTATTTTTCTTTACAGTATTATGCAAGCCGTGCTTGATCACGCTATTCCTTACCTACATGTCCGAGAAGCATTTGGCCAGAAGATCGGCTACTTCCAGGTTGGTCATTGGAGCAATTTGTGATCAAGAATGTTTTTCATGTAAAATATGGATGAGGGGGAGTCATTTTCTTGCACTAAACTTTTAGAAAAGACAAATCTTTTTTTTTTGTTGGACATAATCGCCCTGCTTTTCAATACACTTTGTCCATCGGTCAACAAGTTAAAAAAAAAAAAAAACTCATCATTAAAAAACTTAACTGCCTTACCGTCCTCACTTATTCATCAAAAGTGAAACTTCGTCCTCGTAGGGCTGGTTTCAGCAGACCAAACAGGTGAAAGTTTAATGGATAAGATCAAGACATCCGTTTTTGCTAGCTGATGTAACACGTTCACACCCGCACAGCAGCCACCAGAAGGTTTAATATAACCGGAGTGTGGAATATTTTTGACTCACCCGCGTATAATATTAATTGTTGAACCCAGGTGCAGTAGTTTTTCAGTTGAGACTAAAATATACAACAGGCAACGAGTCATGCCTCAATCTAAAAAAAAAAAAAAAGCAATGAAAAGAAAATTTTTCATTATTAACTTTTGGCTTTAATTATGCAGCTCACAGAAAGTGAACTCTGTTGTAGTGCAGTGTCAGTGCAAACAACTCAGTTTTGTAAAAGAAAGCTGTATGCAGGGGGAAAAAAAAGTGCTTAGAGTCTGGGTTTTTTTTTTTTCCCCCAAGTGCTGTGGGATCATGGAGCTGCAGCCTTTCACGCTTGATTCAACTTATTAAGGGTTTTAGCAGACGAGTTAACGCGGGTGTATCGGAGCAGGCATAACACGATTTGATCACACTGGTTTTGGATTACAGAACTTGATAGTAATGCTTGTTGTCATTTTTTTTTTTTTTTAATAACATAATTTGTGTAGCTGATGCAAGGGAAGATGGCTGACATGTACACCCGGCTTAGTTCGTGTCGGCAGTACGTATATAACGTGGCACGCGCGTGTGACAAAGGCCACTACAGTCCCAAGGTGAGTTTGTTCAAATAATTTTCACCTTTTCGAATTGCAGCTTTTCTACGGCTGTAGTAGCACTATTGATTTTTTTTGTGTGTGTGTGTTGTGGTGTTGTAGGACTGTGCTGGGGTAATCCTTTATTGTGCTGAAAATGCGACTCAGGTTGCCTTGGACGGAATTCAGTGCCTGGGTGAGTGCTTTGCAGTCTTGCACAGCAAAAAATGGAATTAGAAGTGTGTATCTTTTTTTTTTTTAAATATGTGATTACTGGTAAGGTTCAATAAGTTTGTGCTTAATGCCTTTAAAGCTTAAATTTAAATGTTTGCATTGATTTGACCATAGTTGCATTTTGGGATGTTGCATGGATATGGAATACATCCAAAAAAAAAACACTTTGTTTATTGCGGTTGCTGTATTTGCTTAAAGTTTTCATTTGAAATCACTTTTAAGCTTTTAGACTATATTGTTGAAATTAGCAGTGGTGGATACATATGATTGTTCTATAATATAACGAACGTAGCTATAATTTACTCTGCCTGACCAAAAGCAAAGTCACACGCTCTAAGAACCACTCAATGACAATTTGAGTCCTGGAATATTCCTGTGCCATCATGGAAGAAAACCTCCATTGATGTGATAACCTGGTCATTCAGTACATTCAGGTCATCAGCTGACTTCATTTTACGTCCATATAACATAACTGATTCTTGACCTGACCAACTGAAGCAAACCCAGATTATAACATTGCCTCGAGAGGCTTGTACAGTGGCCACTATGCATGATGGGTGCATCAATTCACTTCTTACTCTGATGTGCACTTCACTCTGGAATCGTGTGAATCTAAACTCATCAGACCACATGACCTTTTTTTTTTTCATTGCTCTAAAGTCTGACCTTTTTTTCCTTCCTAACAAACTGAAGCTGATTGGCTTCACTGAAGATTTCTTTCTTCTCGTTGTACTGTGCATGGGGAAATGCTTTCAAGAATGAAGTCTATGTGGGTCCTACACCGTAGGCTTCGCAAGTAGAAAACGCTAGTTGCCAGGATCCAAAATATGCAGTAATCTGCTTTGAACAAAGATGACATGGTGGCTTATTGGTTAGCACTGTCACCTTGCACCTCTAGGGTCCGGGTTCCCTATACTGTATATATAATTTATTTATTTATTTATTTATTTAAAATGACTCTGAACTAATTTATGGTAACTCTAAATGAACTTCTTCTCTGCAGCAGAGGTAAGTTTCAGTCATGCTTTCCTAGGATGGCCTTCATGATGGTAAAAAAGTTTCATCATGGTAAAAAAAAAAAAAAAAAGTAAAAAAAATCCAGTATAGTTCTTGAATGTAGAAATAAATGCAAACTTGTCTCCAAACTTTTGACTGGTACTGTAAATCAGGCTACTTTCACAATTAAACATAGCTGTGATTTCTACTGTCAATTTTTATAATGCGTCTTCACCAAGTGCTTAAAAGATCTATAATAACAGTCATTGATTTATTTATTTTTTATTTTTTTTCCCTGATCACTTTTCCTCCATGAAGTTTACAGTTCAGGACCACTTTTTAATAATATAATGGGCATTTCTTACATCAATTCCAGTCATTTCAAATTCGCTTAAGTTGTTTCCTTCGCTGGATGCAGCCCAATAATTTTGATGCTTTCAAAATGGTGACTCTTTTGGGCAGGCAGTGTATTGTTTGAGAGAAATGAATGTCTTTGAGAATGATAATATATGGCATTCATAAACATTGTATATTATATCACATTATATCATATTATATTATGTTATGACGTACAAACATTTCAAAACTAAAATGAGGTATTAACCATTTAGACCAGGGAAAGACATGAGATTTTATAATGTCTCACTCTGCTTTATTGTACAGTATAGTCCTTGAATCGGTCCATAGCTAATTCTCATGTGGTTATTTCAGAAGTAAACGTAAGTCCTACGGGAAGGGGTTTTGAGAAGGTTTATATTTGGTTTACGCCGACCTAGTGCTTCTGTGTATGTTTGTACCCACAGGTGGAAACGGTTACATTAATGACTACCCAATGGGCCGCTTCCTGCGAGACGCTAAGCTATACGAGATTGGCGCGGGCACCAGCGAGGTCAGAAGGATGGTTATTGGCAGGGCCTTCAACTCCATGTTTAAATAAGACTGAAGCCAAACAGGAAGTAATCACCAGGAATCTGCTTGATGCGTTTCACAGATTTGTGCTGTAATACAGTATACACAGATTAAGAGGAATGCATTATATGGTGCTGTACAACAGAACGGAAATTGTATATTTGTGAGGATTGATTGCATACATTTTCAATTTCTGTAGGGGAAACATGATGAACAATTAATAGTGTAACTCTGGCTTCAAATAGTGTGTTACAGTAGCAAAGCTAATTGTTTTGCAGGACATGCAAAACTAATATTATTGGGTGGAAAAAAAACTTGATCAAGTACACTCGCTCCAAAATGTTTGCTCAAGAACACTAATTATTTTTTTCTCGTATTGATTCTAGTGGAACTGTGTAAGAGGAACGGATTTTAGTGGTGTGTTTTCAGCATAATCATCATAAAGTATTTTGTATGTCATAGTTTCTTTAATAACAACCCTCGTGGAATCCTATTAGATAGTTAGTTATTGTAAGGCTACTATTTTGAAGCAAATTGGCTCACTGAACCGTTCTCCAGAAAAAGAAAAAAAAACATAAAGCATTGTACACAATAAAAAAAATATTACTCACTTTGTTTTTACAAATGTTGGCAGTGATTTTCCCCTTCCAATCCCACGTCCTTTTTCTTATTATGTAACATTATCTGTCCAACCGTTAAATTGTCTCTTTCCCCATATCCATAAATGAATTATCATGAATAGTGGCAATATTATTTATTCATATCTATATAAACACACATGCATATGCTTTCAGATCTGCTGTAGTTTTTTATGTTGCCGCAAATTTGTTGATAATGTCTCTCTCTAAGATTGTTGTCCATGTACATGATTGTGTCGCATAATTGCTGCAACTTAACAGATGAATGAATCTCCCCTGTTCTGCCACATCCCAAAGGTGCATTATTGGATTCAGATCTGGTGACAGGGAAGGTTATTGAAGTTCACTGACCTCATTGTCATGTTAATGGAATAATTCGGCGACAAATTGTGCTTTGTGACAGTTATGGGGAAAGAGCATTTATCACATGGGTAAATTGCGGCCATAAAGGGATGCAAGTGGTCAACGATGATAAGTAGGTGCTCATGATGTAGTATTTAAATGATGTTTGATTGGTATTAAGAGGCTGAATATGTGCCAAGAAAACATTCCCTACACCATTCCACCGCCTCCACCAGCCCGAAATAGTGAGGGTCGAGATTATGCTGTTGATGTCAGACCCTGATATGCGCGTTGTTCAGGAGAAATCAAGATTCATCAGAACCGGGTAATATTTTTTTGATCTTCAGCTATCTGGTTTCTGTTAACCTGTGCCCACTGTTTCCTATTCTTTTCTCACAGGAGTAAATCCTGATGTGGTTTTTCAGTGTTGTAGCCCAAATGCCTTGAGGCACGATGGTTTGTTCAACTAGTGATTCTTTTCTTCTCACCCTGATCGTGCTCTGACTGCCATTTGTGACTTGCACATAAAAACAAATTATATAAGAAGTTTATGTCAAATAATTATAAAAGTTCTGTTTTATCCAAAAATAAAAAATAGCACCCGAAATCTAAAATTCAGCCATCAGTTTTTGATTTATTTTTTGACTAATGATATGGCATCCTTCCACATCCAGCCAGTCCAGCTGCAGCCAAACATCATTGAGTAGTCCGATCACTTATGTGTAACCCTGCAATACCAGCAGCAGTAGTGGCAGCATTTTCAAATTAGTCTGTCTCGTCTTGGCATCGTCACTCTTGGCCTTCCAGACGTAGGGTGATCAGCAGTGGAACCAGTTGTTCGGGAATCTGTTCCGTAGCCTAAAATGGTATTCCTGGCAACTCCACACCTCCAGACGACGTCTGCTTGGGTTGCACCAAGTCGAAGCATTTCGATGGTCCTCTCTCTCTAGTAGCACTGTCTAAACGGGGAATGAAGTGTACAATCATCAGAATATTTCTTTGTGTGTTTGATACAAAGATCAGACAGTCAGATATACATAATCACATGCATGTGCACGGCCCCCCTTAAGAAGATGAGTATAAGTTAGGTTATTCACAGTAATGTTCTATTGAGCATCACTGTAATTTTACATTGTGTGTGTAAGGTAATAATAAAAATAATTGCTTCGTCAGTATGTTTAGTGGGGGGTGATTTTGTTTTTCATTTGTAGTAAAATCATAAAAACCTTTCTAAAAAACCTGTTTTTGCTTTGGCATTAAGGTACTCCAACAAAAACACCACTGACCTACTCTGTCTTAAGTTTTGCGGTTCTATCTCACGCTTTCCCTAAGTGCCAAGGCTGGTGAAAATTACCTAGATACCTTCTTGTGTACACACATGCTGAGACCTTTAAGCAGAACCACATGTATGGGCAATAGATGCTGACATACAGCCATCTTTCCCTTTCTACTTTTTGCTACTTTTTTTGGTGAATCTCAGCTTGTGCTATTGAGCTTTCTTACAAATGGTGCTTTCAGAAATCGACCCCAGCCTGCTTTTACAGTTGGAAAATTAGGTTCTATTACTCCGGTACAACTGGGATCTTTATTTAGTGGATATTAAAATAACTTTCTCTCGATGTGTTTCCTACAACTCATGATGTTACATCTTATTCTCCTTTTCCTTCTCTTGCTGACTTAACATTTAAGGGTCAAAGACAATTTCTTTCATTCTTTTTATTCATTTATTATTCATTTATTTCCTCCAATATTCCTGGTGGGGTTGTGGGAATAGTGGCAATGGGATGAAAAGGTCAGTCTAGGCTTCTCTTTCTGAAGTCAGATGCCTGTGATGTACAATAAAGGACAGAGTTTAACACTTCTGGAATCGGCAACAAGGTGGTTTAGTGGTTACCACTGACCCCTCATACCTCCAGGGCTGTTGTGGGTTTGAATCTCGCCTTCAGTCTGTGTTCATTGAGTTAGCATGTTCTCCCCGTGCTTGGTAGGTTTCCTTCGGGTACTCTGGGTTTCCTCCCACAGTCCGAAGACATGCAGATTAGGCTTACTGGCGTTCCCAAATTGCCCGTAGTGTATGTCCGTGTGCCCTTCGATGGATTTGCACCCTGTCCAGGGTGTACCCCGCCTCATGCCCGAAGTCTCCTGGGATAGGCTCCAAGCCCCCCGTGACCCTGAATACAGGATAAAGTGGTATAAACGATGAGGGAGTTTAACACTTCTGGAAAATGGCAACATGGTGGATTAGTGGTTAGGACTGACCCCTCATACCTCCAGGGCTGTTGTGGGTTTGAATTTATCCTCCAGTCTCTGTAGACTAGAGTGAAGATCCAAATTGTATGACGTTGTATGAGTGAGTGTGCATGTTGGCACAAAATCCAGGGTTTAACCCACCGTGCGACCCAAGACACACAATTTTATTATTGAACCATTCAGGACATTCTCATGACAAATCCAGTCTTCCCCTGTGCATACTAGGATGACATTATTTCAAATATGGAATTATGCTTTCTACAGCTTTCTGTCATCGAACAATGCTTTCAAAATTGTCTGTACCCCCCTGCGATTCATATCTGAACATGGTTGATAAGGCGCTTCCTGAAATCTTACACTAGACACCATTTCCTGTTTAATTTCTGAGGTTTATTTGCATGTGTAGGTTTGAGATGATTATCATTTATGAAATATAATTTTATAAGGACCCATCTGTAGCCAAATTTTTACCTTCTGGTGGAGTCATGAATGGCATAAAACATTCATGATGCCATCTTCATAAAAGCCCCTGGGATACTAGCTGCAAAACAGCCTACAACAATCATGTCTTACAGTGTTACTGTACATTTATGTGCTTTTATTTATGTCCTCCCCATTCGATGTCACCTCCAGGCATCCACAGTTTGTAGTAGTAAAAAGTTAGATTTTTTTTTTTTGTGCATTGCTTTTAAGAAGAACCTTGTTTCATGCAACCCTTTCAAATGACTAGTTGTTAAGGAGGCGGAGGCTAAGAAACCCCTTGAGTCAACAAAACTGTAATCCTGAAATTGTGATCTTTGTGTTCTTTGTAGTCTCCCTCTGCTTCCTCCTCACTGTGTGCTGCGAGGAGGAGCAGTATGCTCCTGGGACCGCTGACACATTTCTAATTGTTCCAGATTTCTGAAATGTTCTATTATTTCCCTGATTGTGCTCATTAGTAATTTAGATGTACTTAACAGCCGTTTGTGTTTATGTGTTGAAAAATACTTTGTTTTTTCCCCTCAGTATAGTGGATGATATGGGTGTTTTGTGTCTGATTAATACCCCAGGGAAGTACATCAAGCTACAAAAGACAACAGGAGGACTGGAAGCAATTAAAAATACATAACTACTTTAGGGACAATGTGCTTGTATTAATCGTTAATGCTAAACGTGTGTGTCAATAATTTCGTCATTAAAGGATTTCATTAAAAAAAGGATTTTCATGACATAAAATTTCCTATCTATAAAAAAATCACATAATTAAGAAAAAATATATTGACCCATATTTGAATATTTGTCCCACATTTCTACCAGCCAAATCAGAAAATTTCATATGACTTTCAGTATGCAGTGCCACAACTCAGCTTTTACCAGACATGAACTACAGTATATGAGAAAAGATAATATAGCCCACAACAACTGAAACCAGAGGAAGCTTGCTCAGAGGAACATCTTGCATTCAATTTTTAAGTTCTCAATCACAACCATACGTTTTCAAATTCCACTGGAATAAAAGAGGCTATGGAGAACATCTCCGGGTATTGTTTCTTGTGTATGCATGTAATTCACCATTGCACTGGATTTTGCTTTCATCTGTGTCGCACTGAAAAGCAATCACAGCCCCAACAGTGCTATACTTGAGGGAGTGGTTGTAAACAGAGAAGTCAATTTCCAAGTAGTGTTGTAGTCAATACAAAGGACTGCAGTTTGGGCCATTGTTTCTTTATTCAACAATCTGACTTGACTGTTGACCTTTTAATCGTCAGGTATTTCAGTAACATGACGTGTTGCTTCTAAGAAACGGGTAGAAATGGCCAAACTGCCCAGAATAACATGTAATCAGTTTTTCCATAATGTCCATGCCAAATGCAATTTAAATACCTTACAAATTACCTAAACAAATAAATAAATAGCCTTAAATAAATAAATAGTAAATAGTAGTGATAAAAGCTATATACTTCTACAAAATTGTTATATATTGATATATATTATAACATTATGATTATACTATGGTAATATAAATAATAAAAAATAATGTTATATTAATATAATATACATCATACGATTTTTATTTTCCTGAATACATTTTTTTGGCTGACTCTGTGCATATAGGCTAATATAATATTTCATTTCAGCTATATGACCTCAATGTGGTTTCATGTAGGAATCTTTACCCTACTTCAATGTTCAGTGCTAATATGTTAATATTTCTCATTTTATTTATTGAATGGATGTAATCATATAATAAATGCAAATTTCAATAATAGAGTTAAGCCATGTGGACTGCTCTCGTGCTCTCAACCCTGCACATTATGCTGTGATGTCAGGTTAGCTATTATCTGGTTTGAATTTCTGGCTCCTGGTGGCAATGAATAGACATTGATATCGGCTCTACTTGCAAGCAGATCTAATTACAATAAGGCTAAAGTGGAGTGCAGCTTTGTCTGATGTGGCAGCTAAAAGATGGATGTAATGTGTCCAGTCACTGGTTGAATTTTTACTATAAATGAAATTAAATACCCATCGTCAGAAGCAATTACAAAGGAAAAATGTGATGCTTTCTTGGTGCCCCAGTTGGAGGTACCACTGCTATGGTATGCCACGCTATGGTATATTACATTTGTATTTGCTCATTTAGCTAGTGCTTGTATTAAGGTAGAGTAAGAAAAAGAAAGCGAATAAGGGTTAAGGACCTTCCTCAAGGTTCAAGCTGGGCAGCTTGGTGGTGCTGGGATTGGATTTACACCACAAAAGCCTTAAACACTGAGACACTGCTGTTCAACTTCTCAAACCTGTGTACGCATGTCTTCTGCCCTGTATCTCAATGCAGGTGATCTCATACACAACCACATCTCTTAAATGTTCCATTATGTAGCTCAAGATCTTAGCGCAAAGAAGGAGCAACTCAAGGAGCAATCTTTGCATCAGCCCAATTTCCATAAATGTTATGTTTGCTTTTGCTTAAGTCCAACAAAACGATGTTTAGAGCACTCAAACCGGCAGTTTCTGATTAATGTCTGTAATTAGGTTACAGCTTTTAAAGTGCCACTTCATAGACTGTTGTAAGTCCACTATACACTACTGTGCAAAGTCTAATTTCTTCATATTAAATGCAATTAAATGTAATTAAATTAAAACAAATGTTTTACTGTAACAGACTGCAAAGTGATTAAATATGCAATTTAAAAACTGGTTGTTTAACAACCTAAGCAGCGACCTCATTTCCCCTCTCATCTGTTCCAACCACTGAGCGTTCAGCATCAGCAGTAGACTAATCATCATGATTATCTGTCATCATCTGCACCTGTTTCTCACTGGTTCATGACTTGAGTTAGATGCTTTTTATGCTTAAATGATTCATAGGTCACTGTGTGGCTTAACAATCAAAGGCTTTCCTCTGAAACGTCACTGAAAATGAATTAATTAATTTATTCAACTTCTATACTGCTTCTTCTGTACAGGGTCATGGGGGCATCAAGGCACAAGGCGGGGTACTCCCTGGACAGGGTGTGAAGCCATCTCAGGGCACGCACACACACTATGGACGATTTGGGAATGCCGATTATCCTAATCTGCATGTCTTTAGATTGTGAGAGGAAACCAGAGCACCCAGAGGAAACCCACCAAGCATGAGGAGAACAATGCAAATTCCACTGAGTCGGAAATTGAACCCTTGAGCCTGGAGGTGCCACCGCGCTGCCTGGACTAAAAATGAGAGCCAAAAACAAGAGGCCAAAAAAAAAAAAAAAAAGTCCTTCAGGAAGCCTGGAGAACTATTCCTCAAAACTACATTAAACAATAGAAGAACTTCTGGCTTTTTAGAAGCAAAATATGAAGAAATTAGGGCTGACTCAAGACCTTTGCACAGTACCGTGCGTAACAATTACTTTCCGTGTTAAAAGAGATTTATAAATGTTACTGGGTCTGACTTGTCCCTGGTCTGATTTGCTTGGGACCTGACCAGTGTACTCATTCAGCCATGTTTGTTAGACTTTCAGCTGCTGCCGTCGGGGGGTTGCCAGAGAGGACCATCTCATCTGCACATAACTTGGCACAGGTTTTACGCTGGACACCCTTCCTGACATAACCTTCCCATTTTGTCTGGGATTGGGACGGGCACTGCATCCAGTGGTTTGGGTGAAATTGAACCCGGGCCTTCTGGATGGCAGGCGAGAAACCTATCACAGAGCCTCCAATGCCCCTTGTTCTGTCATGCCATATCTTGTCCAAATATATCAAATAACATCTACAGTACATGTGGCAGGAATATGTTTATTTGGGTGTAAAATGTTTACAAAAATCAGTCTAAATGAACCTCCCTGTTGTATGACACAGTAAACTGTAATCTACACTATATGGACAAAAGTCTATAACAAAAGCAAACCTGTTAATTAATTATTGACTTCAAGTATTTCAATCAGGGGCTTATCTCTTGTGAACTATGCTTAATGCATCAGCATACCAATACATCTTGGACAGTGCTATGCTTCCAACTTTGTGGCAACAGTGTGGGGAAGGCTCTTTTCTATTCTAACATGACTGTGCTCCAGTGCAAGGACTATAAAGACGTGATTCGATGGGTTCGGTGTGGAAGAACTTGACTGGCCCGCACATAGAATGTGCTTTAGAAATGTGCTCATGGTTGAATAATTCATGTTTAAAAAAGAGCATTGTCTGTCGTCTATTACCCTCACTCTCAATTAATTTGACTTTTGCTTCCGGACATCCCGGGACGCACACAGCACCCATGTGACAATGTACGCCAATGTAAGAACATGTGATCTAACTTCCGTGACATGTCTGTATCTTCGTACGTTCACAACTTGGACTTACTTTATGTCGGCCAAAACATGGTATTGATGCTAAAAAGTGTCTCACCCAGGAATTTTCAGATAGCATTATATAATAGCGTTTTATGTAATACAGTAATGCTTCTTTTCTTCCAATTCATACTTTTTACATGTTTACATTTTTTGTAAACATGCATATTTACATTTATATTTACATTTTATATGCATAAATCACATTTGCTAAATATGTACAATTTCATTCCGTTTCATGTAGTGAATTTTAATAGTCATTCAGATGAAACTTGGCCAATTTAAATTTCACATGAAAAAACATGAAGCTGAATAAGTGTAGTATTCTAAAATGCTGTGGCTAACGGTGGCTTAGTGGGTAGCACCGTCGCCATGCATCTCCAGGGTCTGGGTTTAATTCCCGGCCAGGTTCTATTGTGTGCCTGGAGTTTGCATGCTCTCTCCGTTCTCTCTGCAAGTTGTGACCCTGTATACAGGCGTAAGCGGTATAGACGATGAGTGAGAGTCAGTGATAGTTAAGATATTGCAACATAGATTGGACCTGGTTACGGACACTACAGGGTTTAAGCGTTTGAAGCTTTCACCAAAAACAAACAAACACACAAACAAAAAAAACAATTTAAGTAACAATTTTTACAGGTCTTAAAAATAAAAAGAAGCTTACACCAGTTTTGATATCAATACGCATACAGAAATATGAATAATTTGCATTCTAAATGATTGTTGTTGGAAGCAAGACGGCATTATCTATCAGCACCGATGTTGTGATTTGGTCGTGTGTATTTGGATACAATGTCATTCCAACACCAAAATTCTTTTGTCCACATACAGTAGTGTACCAGATAACATCCGAAACGTGCTAAACAAGTCAGCTGAAATAAACCCCTCTGTCGTACGACACAGTAAACTTGAATCTACTGTATGCCGGCGCTTGCTGTGACAGGCACTTCGAGGAGATGCGCATCGCGTGTATTAGCTGCCATGGCCCTTTAAGAAACTCCATATTGTCCTAACATGTGATGCGTCAACACCGAGGGAACGGCTGGGCTTGTTACGTAAAGCGTAAATGATAAATAAATAAATTAATAAATAAATAAATTAGCGCAGCGTTTCAAAAAGTCTTCGTTAGTTGTGCTCAGGTATCGGTGTGATCCGTTTCAAGCGCGTGGGTGTGTATCCGGCTGGCAGTGCATGGGCGGGGGGGAAACACAACGCGACGGGGACACACTACAGCCGGAGAAACGTAGTGGATAAACCGAAAGCCTGTCAGTAATCCATGCGCGCGCGGACACACTGAAGCAGCAGCAGCAGCAGCCTCACTGATAGGTGCAGGTAAGGACCGCGCATTACCGCAAGTTTTACCGGGTAATGAACCATTCTCATATCATCAGTTGTGTTATACATGTTTTTTTTTTTGTTTTTTTTTTAAATAGTCTGAGCACCAGAGCAGTGGTTCATTTAGATTGATATCGTTTTATCCTCTTCCTGGAAGTGTATATATATATCGTGAAATAGACACGTCGAGTTGGTGTGACATTTAATTGCTCGAACTCTTCGTGTCCGCAAAAGCAAAGCGCTAATGGGAAATTTCCGCGGAAAAAAAAAAAAAACAGTCAGCCAAAGCTATTAAAGAGAGAGAGAAAACAGGGTTAGGGGTGAAAAAAAAATACGCGACGCTCTCTTGTTGTTGTTGTTGTTGTTGTTTTGTTAATGTCGAATCCCTTAGAACTCCATCTAAAGTTCAACTTCCATGTCAGTGTGTAAAGTTTAGTAACCCTGCCAAAAGCTGAACTGAAAACTGCGACCTCGGTCCCCATGTCCTGTTCAGACTGCGTCCTGAGTTATGTCCTAAATAAACATTTACCAGTCATTCAAATGTTCAGTTGTTGGATGTGTTGGTGTTTAACGTCTCCATGTGCATTCAGAATGTTCCGGTTTCTCTTCACAAAGCCAGTTATCACCATCAGCATCATGATAAGTCCAGGTTGCTCCTTAGTTCGAAATCCATTTTGACCTTGGTTGCCATTTGCGCTCTCGTCTTAAGAAGTTTTTTAAATCTCAGGGAAAAAAAAGAACTACTGGATACTTTTGGGGGTTTCCGCGGTTCCGTTCACACTGGAGGTAGTGTAGATGGGTGGAAAAATCGATTCTGTGATGTATCGCAAATCTTCCATCTATCCATCCATCCATCCATCCATCCTTCCATCTTCAACCACTTACTAGTGCTGCGGTATCGCACATCTTTTGTCTGGCAATTCATGTATCACCACACTGACTCCAAAATCGATATATAAAAAAAAAAAAACAGTGGTACCTCAGCATATGGACAGTGACAGTGAATTTAATCTGTTCTGCAGACGAGTTCTTAAGGCGAACTTTCGTATTGCGAAACGCATAATTTAAATGCAGATAATCCATTACTGGCGCTCAGAAGTATTACCAATATTACCGATTTCCAACACTACAATCATATTTTTGCATATAAAAACAATCAAAACATTTAGAAAAGACATGTAAATGAAGTAAAACATATAAAAATGAATAGCCATTAAACCTCACTTAACCTTAATTTATGACACAGGCTGCTTTAAAAAAACGAAACTGAAAGTGTCTTAATTTTCTTCTTGCTACCGTTCCTTGCTAACATTCTTGTCTTCACTAAGTCTTGCGCAAATTGAAAAAAAAAAAAACACACGCACGCACAAAAAAAAATGTAAACTCGCTTGGCTCCTGGACGTACGTGTAACTTAGCAGGCAATCGTTTTTTTGGCTCGGTTTCTTTGCTCGTATCCTGAGGTACCGGTGTACTTTTTAATTTATATATGCTTACGGTTGAGGTAGTAAAATGTCACTATTTCTCTGTAATCCTGCAGGTGGTGTGCTCTTAACTATTCACACATCGGCATTGCACCCCGTGTGGTAGGAGCAAATTATTTGCAAAGTATGTTTCAAACAGTAACGAAATCTGTCAATGGCATACTTACAGAATCGAGAACTGAATTGAATCGGCACCTAGTTATTGTGATGTCATGTATTGGCATTCCCATGCATCTCAGGAGGATCTTTTTAGAAATGTTCAGATTAAAATAAAAAAAATGTTTAAAAAAATCTCAAATTAGTTTTATTTAATCACCATATGAACCACATGAAACCTGATCTTTTCAATTCTGATTCAAGATTTCGAAAACAAATGGCTGATCAAGGTTAGAGGAGAACCTGGCTGCAGTGCCAAAGGAAAACTAAAAGCCAAAGAGAAAAAGGCTGAAACCGAAAGAAACTGGACACTTAAACAATATAGTGACACATTGTTCTTTTGCATGTGCAGGTCAGTTCTCTGTATAGACTTAGACAGGCCACATGGAAAGCATAGTATGAATGGACAAAAAAAAAGAAGTAAATGAGATAATGAGACATTTTTGCCTGAAAAATGAACATAGCATTTGAAATTCAGCTTCTCCCTCCTGCCTGTAAAGTAAAGGCAGTCTTGCATCGAGTGATTTCAAGAGGCTTTTAAGATTATCATTTGTCACTATGAAAACACGATGCCGATGGTCTAATGATAGCTCTGTAAAGAAAATGACTACGTTGTGCTCATGCATGTGCTTGATCCAGGCTTGTGAAGAAAACGCGGTAGCATAAACGGAACCTTTCTTAGCTATGATCTTGAAATAATATGAATTTCTTTTTTGTTCATTAATATCTTTTGTTTGCATTTTCCCAATGCAAGTACTCTAGATAAATATAGTGGTCACAGTCGCATGCTGAGATTTTAATCAACGTTTCGGTCATCGCCAGACCTTTAGCAGTCTTCGGCTGCAGTGGCACTGTACAACATTCAATGTAGTATAACCGGTTTAAGGAACAGGCTCAAAGCCCTGGTCCTGTATGTCCTCTTCTGCATTTCTTAGATTTTTCCCTGGTCTAATGTACACACTTCATTCCAGGAAGGGCGGCTAATTAGCTGATTAGATGGAATTAGTAGTGTTGATGGCAGGGAATACATGAAAATGTGCAGGACAGAAATGTCCGCTTTATTAATTCATAGTTTACAGGTGAAAAGTTTAATCATTAAGGAGACATGTGAGAAGTTTAATATGCTAACCCAAGACCTGGCTTCCGTCCATACATTGATCACCCATAACATTTAAAACCATTAACATTTCAACAACCTACAGTAGGTTTTGGGCTACCCCTTGCCACTGGAGTGGCTCTGGCCCTTAGGGCGTTGGCAGTGGATTTTTTGGGTGCACTGGGTTGTTGGGTGGGGTCATGGATTGGTCATGGATTCCCTGTGTGCTCGATCAGATTGAGATCTGGGGAGTTTGGAGGCCAGGACAGCAGACTTGGTCTCTTTTCTCTAGCCAGCATTGACTTTTTTATGCCAATTGGTGGTTTTTATCACACCAGACGGACTGGTCTCTGGCCCCTGCTGACGTGGGTGCGTCTTGTGTGCCCATGATTCTGTCACCAGTTTGCTGGTGTGTAGGTGGTAATCAGTATTGTTCAGTTCGCCTGTCAGTGGTCTTAATGTTATGGGTGATCTATCTATACGATGAAGTCTCAGAAATACATTTTAATGATGTAAATGAGTATTATTGAGGCTACAACTTTAAAAAATGGTCTACAGTCTATTTTCGACAAGTGGATCAAATCTACTGAGCAAATGAATGTAAAATTACCCAAATCCCGAAGGGTAAAAAAAAAAAAAAATGGTTTGTTCCTATGCTTTCGATTGCTTTTTAAAGCCACCTGTGGCATGCTGTTTGCCAGTCCCGACTTCATTAATTCCAACAGAGAGTCCTGGGAGAGCTTCAGCAAACGCGTGTTAGATTGAGGGATCCCACGGGATCTGACTTAAAATAAATGTTGCGGGAGCAGGAGGTTTTATCTTTTGTGTGGATGTGAGCGGGTGGTCAGATCTGAACCTCACAAGGCCAGTGTTCATTAGCACCGTGATGTGTGCACGCGCTGGGCTTCCCAACACATTTACAGCATTGATTCGTCAGTAACTACTTACTCATGGTTAGGGCCTGTGCGCTTTAAATGACTCATTTGTTTGAGACAGAAGCAGCTAAGTCCATTCAAATATATTAAAAGCAGGTACAAACAAAAACGAAGAACTGCAGTAGCTGGTGGGTTGGTCAGAATTCCTTTGAGTGAACAGGATTGAAATAAAATACTGTAAAAGCTGTTCTGTGTACATTTCTAAATTAAGCCGGCTTTCATCATTTGTTTTGTATCATGTTGGGTAAGGCGAGAGAACATACCCTGTACTGCTCAGCTCTCTGTGCGTGGGCTGACAAAAACACCTACCACTTCAATAAATGTGAATGCACTTTCTTTTCTGGGAGTTGAGCAAGCTCCTCAGTTTCTTGCCTGGTTCAAGTTGTTGTGCAAATTTGGATGATCTTGACACACACAGTGTATTTGTCTATTGGTTTAACAAGCACGATAAGATAAAAGCATAAAATTGACATGAATCTTTTTTTATATGTTGGCTGTAAACACTAGAAGTGTTTCATTACTGGGTCAGATCAACACAGAGTTTAGTATTCTGTATTATTTAACACACCACGGACCTTACTTATTAAACATACGACTATTTTTATCTCATTATACATCTGAGCAGTTGGGGTTAAGGGCCTTGCTCATGGGCCCAACAGGGACAACTTGGTGGTAGTGGGACTTGAACCTGGGACCTTCCGAACCATAGTCCAATGCCTTAACCACTGAGCTACCCCTGACCCACATCATCACCCACTCTTATGAAAAGTTCTCAGCATCTTCGGATTAATTACATAAGATGTACAGCTGAGTAATCTTTAAAGCAAATATTTTACTCAGTTCAAGTAAAATTCTTTCAACTTTTGAAAAGTGCACTCCCAGGAGTTTACCTGTAGCCCCAGTGAGGAAAGCACTTGTACAGCACACTGTAAGCGTAGTCTCCTCTCCAGACTAACAGGTTGCACAGGCTTTACTAAAAGGAGTTTAGGAAGACGTTATCAGCTCTCGATCCATTCGTCATGGTGAACAAGAAAATCCCTGCAGTCTTAAAAAATGTTTTTGTCCTCAGTGATCTTTTTTTTTTGTTTTCAGGCAGCCATTATTTAAGTAAAAATGCCTGGGTCTTATACGACCTTATTAGTTCCTAATGAACAGCAAGTTAAGTGCTTATGATCAGTTAGCAAGTTTGACCTAACTATTTGCCATTTGCATTACTTTTTTATTAATAAATGAAAGAAATGCTCTCATTTTCAGTCCAGTCGCTGTACTGTACCTGACCAGTTACAGAGGAGTGTTTTTTGTTAGTTACGCCATAAAGTCAGTGCTGTAGTGGTCAAAATGAGGTGGGTAAGCCATTAAATATGAAGTCAAGGTAAAGTGGACAACAGCTATTTTTTTGGAAAAAGGAAAAAAAAGAAAACCAGCATGAAAGGAATAAACATAGCTGAAGTGCATGATGTTTGTTAATCTGTATAATTAAGAGACGAAAACAATGAAAAACAGTATGGAAGATTTTTTTTGACATCAGAAAATTTTCATATGTCAAAAATACAATTTTTAAAAGGATTTATTTAAATATAACCGATACATTACTAAAAATATACTATTAAAATGTATATAACTTGTGAATAAATGTGTTTTTATTCATTTCCAATATGGTTCCTGTAATAACTATAGAGATTAATATTATACAGATTAATAGCCTAGGCAATATTAATGCATTATTGATTACAATGTAAAGTATGTAGATTTCTTACAGATTATTATTATTATTATTATTATTAATGCATTGACTGATGAGTAATTTTTCTTCCCCACTTCTGGAAAAGTGATGAACCATTGTTCACTTGTTCCCTTTACTGCTCACAGTTCCCTTTGAATGTCACTCCTGGAATCTCACTTAAGAGGTCTGAATACCCTGCTTAGTCCACTTCGCAGAGAACGAGCCGATCAGGACCCAGCAAATGACTTTTCCTTACTCTCTGCCCATCGTCTACATCAGACTCCATCGATACAAAGACCGAGCAGACCATGTTAAATTCTCAGGTACAGTCGTCCCAGCCAGACTCGGTCAGCATTCAATTATCATTATGAGATGATTGCTAGTAAAATACAGTTCCACTTAACAACTGCAGTTTAAATCACTGTGGCAGCACGAGTTTGCCTTGTTACGTTATAAAGAGGAGTTAAATTTAGTTTCTTAAAAATGTTATTCTGCTCCTAAATATGTTGTGTTTAAGCGTGAAAGACTCTTAAAGATTTATGTTTTAATATAAATAATTAACATGAATCACTTTCAGGCATAGTGACAAATGAGAAAACGTCAAATAGACAAGAAAGTCACAGATGTTGTGAAAGGGGGATTTCAGAAACTAATAAACACATCAGACCGGAAACATAAGTTGCCTACTACAAGTACTTTTAGAGCCATTATTTGCTTTAAGTCTATCTAAAAAAGTTTTAATATTATAGTATATGGGACATACTGTATTTGAAATCACAAATGTTTATTCAAATAATCACTTTTCAATCAATTTTCAATCAAATCGTGCAGCACTACCACAGATTAAAGGGATATTTTTTGATTGCTTTTCATGACAACAAACCTTTTTTTTTTCATTCATAGTTTTACCAATATTAAAAATCTATCCAAAATCTGGAACCGTTCTCATTGTTTCTCATTTCTCAGAGAAATTGATGAAAAAAGATGAACAAAGATTTTATGCAACAGTTAGTTCCAGCTGAGAATTCTGATTGGACTAAATGTGTTCCTCCAGTAGTGATAACAGATGGTAACAGCACTGGGACTGTTACCACGTACAGTGTATGTATTACTCCATGACCCAGGTGTTTTAGTAACCGTTAATTACACTAACTCTTGGTCACTGCATGGGTAAAAGTAGGTCAGTATGCTCCGCCATACGGAGGCGAGAGCAGCTACCTGCCAAAACACACTTTTAAAAAACACTTAAAAATTTCTTTTAAATAATTCTGAATTGTCTCTAAACTGTTGTTGCTGTTTTATTTATAACTTAGCCAAGCTACAAAGCTAACTTCTAAAACAAAGCTGTATCCCAAATCCCTCTCTAACCTAATCAGGGGCACTACTTAGCTTTTGGAACAAGTGATTGTACACACTAGAACTAACTTTCCATTTAATGCTATTTGGGATTTATCCAGGGAACCCGAAGGTTAACGGAGTTGATATTCTAAAGTGGAATAAGTGGAAATATAAAGAGAAACTCACAAGATTTACAGGACTGCCCCACACCTCTATGGTTTATTCTCCTCATCTCATGCCTCGTGCTTATGACCGCATCAGAGCCGTGCTGATATTCCAGCACAACTGCACTCCTTCTTGTGTAATACGTTTTAAATATTCTGTGGGTCGGCAGTGTTTATTAGGGACGAGAATCACCAAAGATCACGTGACACGATATTATGACGATACCTTGGTGCAGATCCTATTTGTATTTGAATTTTTTTAATTTATTTTGTTGCAATTAAAAATTAACTTGGCTAATACTGTGGAATTTAATCCGTTCCGGAGGCGAGTTCTTAAGGTGAAAATTCATATTCAATTTCTAATCGTTATGTGTAACTGAATCTATATTTTAATTCTTACTTTTATTTAGAAAGGTCAATCAGATTTGAGTTCTTTGGCTTAAAGTGTGAGTAAAATTTGTGACATTCCTACAATAGCTATTAAGTGATTCTATGAAATGGTTTCCGCTACACATTCCAAAAAAGTTCAGGCGTATGGACGATTTTGAGCATGTGTGGGATGAAGTTTGTCCCTATAAGGATGACCTGAATTTCTACAAACACTTAAAAAAAAAAGGGTTATTAAAGATAAATAATTGTTAACGAATGTCTGCAGAAGGATAGTAAGACAGTTGTACATGTGTGTGTGTGTGTGTGTGTGTGTTATAATGCATGGCCGATCTTGTCTCCAGTTTATGCTCTAGAAAATACTGACATTAATATTGTAAAGATGTAGGTAGCAGCCATTAATCATAGAGTATATGATTATAATTAGTTAAATCAATTAATTAATTCATCACATCATTCTTCACATTAAATCACTTCAAGACCTTGATCCAAGGAGGAACCCATAAAGGTTCAATAATGTTTCAATCTGGTGATTAAGGAGGCCATGGAAGGTGCTTTACTGCATCCTGGGGTTCAGCAAAACACTCTCGAATAATTATAGCAAATTATATGGAAACATCATCAGGAAAGAGTGTTTGCACCGTACGTGCACCTGGTCCTGGAAAAATTGCCTCATATCTGCTGGCTGTTCTATCACCATGCAAAGCAATCACTGAAACTAATGATGTGCACAACACGGCTTCTCGTACTATTATAGATCTCTCATCATACCTAAGAACTGGCAGTAGACGTGTGCTGAAGGCATCCTTTGGCCTCATCCAGAATATGGAAATATGATCAAAGTTGACTCTTGGGAGCATATTACTTTTTCCATTGCTCGGGGGTCCAAGTTTTGTGCTTTGTACACCAAGTTATGCAACTTTGCACTTTGGTTTGTAATACAAAAGGTTTCTGGATGGCAGCCCTGAAAGAAATTCCTTTTTTTGCAAAGTTTGCAATATACCGTTTCTTTTTTTTCTTTCTTTCTTTCTTTCTTTTTCTTCTTTTTTTTTAACTGGGTCATTGGGGTGCTTTTTGAATCCTAGGTTATTTGTGGTAGTTGTTTTGGGGTATATTTCTTGTTCAGTGTTTATCTGAGAGAGGCTTTTATGGTCACCATGGTCAACCAGTGTCTTATAACTATTCTGTTTCTGTGTCTGAGCAGTGCCAGCTTTTTTAGACTTCATGCCATCATTAACATGAAATATCAAAAGCAACCCCTGAGAGAAATAACTTCTGATATGGCCAAATGAACTATGTGAAACCCTCATAAAAAAAAATTTTAAAAAAGGAAAAGAAAACCACATTAGAGGAACCTCAGAAACCCAAAAGGCACACAAGACCACAGAAAACATCCATACTGTAGGTAGGTGTTTCTGTGTCAAAGGCAACAATCAAGAGAAGACTTGATCAGAGTAAATCCAATTGGTTTTACACATCATGTAAATCGCTGGTGAATCTCTAAATCAGGATGAAATTTTGTTTGCAAAGAAACGGGTGTGCTGTGTTGTCTTGCACCACTGGATCACTTGAGTGCTGGAGGGAGAGGCCTCTGCGGATCATACTTGTTTGTCCATCCCCAGCACATCTAGAGTGACATTCAATCATCTCATTACACATACTGGGGGCCCAGTTTGGTGGTGCTGGGGTTTGAATCTGGGATTTTCTAAGCAGTAGTCCATAGGTGCTCAATCAAATTGGGATCCGGGGAGTTTGGAGGCCGGGTAGATGCTTCTTTGCCTGCTGGGCCCTGTGCGTGGCAAGCTGTGGTGCACTGGGTGTACCGGTGTCTTTCTTTCCTAGCCAGCATTGACTCCTTTTCACCGACTTTTCTGCGTGATCGGACCAGACGGGCTGTGCGCCTCTAATTGAATCAGTGCTTCCATACTTTTATGTATCCACTTTAATGTAGAAGACAGTAGGTGAAAGAAAAATGAAATGGATCAGGATAAAATGACACCCACGTCAGCGCAAGAACCATCGTCTAACAGATAACTGAATATGAGGCAGCAGCAATTATGGGACTCGGTAGATGAGAGAAACCTTGAATTTGAATCAAAGAGGAAATGAAGCAAGCCGCATGAGCGAATATTATCAGAGGTTTCTTTTTCTTTAGAACTTGGCTTCAGAGTCTACAGCACAAGGAGCTGTCAATATCCCGGGTGAGTAGGAATATTAACTTTTGTGTAAAGATGTCTTGTGGTGTAAATAGGGCACTATATAATCAGTGGGTTAAATAAACACTGAGCCAAAAAATTACAGGTTTGTAAAATATGTTTAAAATAACATTATTGTTTTTAAAACATAAAGAATTTAATCCACGATGAATCTGATGAAACATTTGGGTGTACTTTTAGTACTCTTTATTTACTTAAAAACCTGTATGACCTGTAGCTGCTTGAAACAAATAAGACGGTTAAATGTTAGTCCTGTTGAATTAAATTTAAGTGAAAATTACCCAAAAATTTTATTGAAACATGATTCTGCCCATTATTAAAAATTTAAAATATACCAACACACACACACACACACACACAGTGATAAGGACTGTGAACAGGCAAAAAAAAAAAACTCACAGATTCAGAATTGCAAAGCTTTATTAACGTTTGTGGCTATTTCAAGAGAATCGTATACAAACGGCAGCACCTGGGCTTCACCTCGTGTAATCTGAACTACAGTTGCAGTTGTGTGTTGTACTCAAGTTGAAACCTACATCATATTTCATGTTCAGGCACACCGTCAGCATGTTTGATGAGAAAAGGGGATTTCAGAGTAGGAAATGCACCTAATAGATACAGTAATGTGTGGAGGGGGGTGGGGGGGGGGAATACTTAATAGATCTGTTCGACATTAAGAGCAGTAGTTTAACTATTGGCAATTTGAAAGGTTTTCTGATGTGTTTTTTGCACTCGCAGATTATATGTGAGTCTCTCGTTGAATTAATTGCATGAACACCATGATTAGGCACCACCAGGTTTTTTTAAACAGGGGAGTGTGCAACCAAAAATCTAATTCAAGTCTTATTTCACATGCACAACTATACACAGTATGATGTGCAGTAAAATGCTTATGACCTAAAAAGAAAGATTTCGGTACAATTAAATAAATTACAGAGTACAACTCAATTAAAAGTATTATTTATCAATAAAAGGAATATAAAACCCTGTGATGGATTGGCACCCCGTCCAGGGTGTACCCCTCCTCGTGCCCTAAATCACCTGGGATAGGCTCCAGGCCCTCTGTGACCCTTTATACAGGATAAAGCGGTATAGAAGATGAGCGAGTGAGTAATAGAAGAACAAGAATTTAAATAACCTATACAAATTGATGCTGAAAATGTACAATATTTATAAAAGAATAAAATGGAAGGGTATAAATTATGCAGGAATTACAGACTGTACAGAAAATACATTGTAAACCCTGAGGTATAAAGTATAAGTGTGTAAATATTTGTAACTTTTAGCGAGTGTATAAATGAGCAAACATTCACTGTATGTGGCTAACCATACACTCTAACACGATCAAGTACGCCAATACTTTCATCGTCAGTGCCATTAGGAAGCCTTTTAGCATTTGCCTTAGAAGACCGAGTGTAGGCAAGATCCAAAACATTGCTGTGGATAAATTAAAAATGAATCTAAAATATTCAATTGCTGGGATGTTTCCATTGAAAATCGCTTTCGGGAAGAGTGAGAAGTGCATTTATGAAATAGCGAAACCAGGCGCAGCATTCTGGCTGTTGATACAAAATACTTTGCACCAAGATAATAAATATAGCACAGTATGCGCGTGCGCACACACTCGGGTGCACAGACAGACTAAACATCCAAGCTGCAGACTAAACAAAGTCAGGCAGTATTGTGCAGAGCACTACAGTACATTAGGAATTTATATGAATTGAAAGTACTTAATAAGTCAAAAAATACTCCTTGGTTTCACCCAATTCATTCTGAACTGGTACATTAGGCCTTGAGTACTACGAGATAATTGGGACTAAGACCAAGTTGCTATAGTTATTACCCCCGATTGTACTGTATAAAGCTGTTCAGAGCGATAAATGCACAAAGAGAGACATTTCCAGCACTTGCACTGTGCATGAGTTCACACCGTTCTGCATGTTTCACACCTATCTTAGTTTCTGTTAACCTCTTTGAAATTAGGCTACATAAAAAATGAGGCAGTTGCTTTGTGTGGGTAATCACGGGGAAGCTTCGTGGGTCACAAGACACACAGTAAAACCCTGTTAATCATACGCCTGAATGCTGTCTAACCTGTCACGTAGAAGGCGAGGTTGTGATACGCGTCAGCCAGGTTTCTTTCCCTGTTTCATAAGTTCCGCTTTTGTACAGTAGTTGTGGGATTTGCTTTTTGTCATCATCAGCAGGATAAGCTAAATTATTCCTAGATAAACTTCCACAGAACGTTCCGCCCACTCCTGCAATTTTTAATTTGGTCTTTCTTCTTGCAAGATTTTCCAATGAACTTGGTGGGTTTTCCATAATATAACAATTTAATGTTTACCTTTTAAATTTCATTTATTATTTTTTTTTTTTTCTACAAGATATCATACTGTAAGTTGCAGATGTCTCCCAAATTGCCTGTTAATACTCCAGCTAAAACATCGCTCACATAAGGCACTATTTTATACCTTAAGCTCCATCTGCATCACTCCTCCTCCAAATGTCCAGTTTCAGTGTCTGTGTAAATAATCTACGGTTTACGTCTCGTCAGACAGCAGCCAAGCTGAGCAACAAGCCAGTGGGCGGGATATTCCTACACGAGGTCACAGTAGGGGAAAAATCCTATTGGCTTTTTTAAAACCCTACTAAAAAAATGTTTTTTTGTTTGTATGCACACACACACACACACACACACATGTCTAAAAACGAATGACTAAAAAGCGGATGTTGCATAAAGGTCCTTTTTAAAGGTCAGAGATCAGATCAGTACATGGTACAGTACTGTACATGGCCAGGAAAAGGAACTGAAATTTTGCAAGTACGTGAATACTGCATAGAATTGGAAATGGCAACACTTTGGAGGATTATGGGTATTGTGCTTGAACAGCTGAGCTGTTCTTAACTATATTAGTTGAAAAGCTTTTGACTTACTTAACACTATTTTGTAAAAAAAAAAAATCTTTATAGAATTGATCCAAATTTTTAGCGGTTCAATTGAAAGAACAAGGTAAGAGCACCTTGGGGCTGAAATCGAGTGGTGAGAAGAGGAGGAAAAAGAAGCATTGCTTTCCTACAAATTCATGGTTTTATAAATGTGGGGATATATTTATTTATTAAACGTGGTAGCATATTCACTGCATGTCATGCTGTTCGACAGCCTGTGATTCATAGGCTTCATCACCAAACACACTCAGGTTTCTTTATTTACTTATTTGTTTGTTTGTTTGTTTGTTTGGGTAGACAAACAGACTTCATGACTTCACTAAAACATTTCAATCGTCGTCTAAGATGGGCAGCCAGCCAGGGATTTGATCTTTCCAGGGCTTAAATGACGCCATGCCATGAGTTTTGGGGTATTATTCTCCTGAATGATCGTGATCCAGATCCAACCAGGGAGTTTTGCATGATTTGATTTCATCCTGTTCATGCCTTCATTAATGAAGATTAGTGAGCCAGTTCCAGTCAGGGCTGTAGATGCTCGGGGTTATTATTCTGACGATTATTAAAAACTCTAAAGATGATGCAATTGTAGGTTCAAGCGTTAACAATTCTGTCTAAAAAAAATAAATCCATTCATCTCTCTTATCAGATTTGATTTACAGTACAGTGGTTCCTCGGCATACGAACACCCCCTGCCTCGAAAACTTTCGTCTCAACAGCTGGAATTTTGTACAAAGTTTTTGCATCGGTACGCAAAGCATTTCTGGAATATGAGCGACCGAACCAAACCGAGCCGAATGGCGGCTAGGTTGTGCAGACATCTGTGAGTTTTTTCTTGCATTTTGTGCAAGGTTTAATGAAGACCGGATAGACCCTAGGATGTTAGCAAGGACAGTAGAAAAAGAAATGGGTGCCACTCTCAGTTTAGGTTTTAAAGCAGCCGGTGCCAAGAGGAATTAACCAGAGCAAGAGGAAAGTGAAGTTTAATGTCTGTTCATTAGGAATTTTGAATTAATTTATTTTCCTAATCTAGGATTATTCACCATCGGGAAAGCTTTACAGGGCTGCCATTTTCTATCATCGTGCTCCTGGACTGATTCACTGAAAGCGGTGTGTCATTTCTCCTGCACCTCCAAACATACACAGATGCAATATACTGAACATTTGGACATTGTACACATTCACTGAAAATATTGGATATAGTTGTAAGTATTGGTATCTAGTTAACTGCAGTGTCTATTCTTTTGTACAACACACCTGAGCTACTTCCATGATTCATTCGCATCTGCGAACGTTTCGTAGTACCACGGTCCTTTCATATCTGCGGAAATGCATAACTTGAATGTTTGTAAGTTAGGACTTACTATATAGTGTTGGAAATTGGTAATATTGGTAAAACATTTTGGGTGGCTTGAACAGATTATCTGCATTTACATTATTTCCAATTGGAAAATGTGTTTCGCAATACAAATTTAGAACTTGCCACTGAAATCCGTATACTGGGGTCCCTGTATATGAGAGAAATACTAAGCATACAGAAGCCAGTTAGATTTTTTTTTTAGTAAATAAAATGAGATATATGGCTTCTGATAATGTCTGTCAGGTAGCTGCTGTCAGGCTCATCTTATCAGTTGCTGTCTATATTTATCCAAGGCCAATAGTGCTGCTAAACAGATTAGAGTTAGACAGTTTGAAGTCTGCTTTGAAGCACTAAGAGCCTATTTAGTGAGTCTGTAATTTGGTTTTTGATGTGTTGGCCTTCTCAGGGCTTGGTTCTTCATGTTACATTGTGCTACATAACTAGCATAGAACCTACAGTAAGAGTATTTTTATGTCAGGAGGTAAAAATCATGATAATTATCCTTGCCCTTGAAAGAAAATAAAATAAACCTATGCTTTTTTTTCTTCATCGAAAAAAAAAAAGAAAAAAGAAAGCGCTATGACTGTTATGATGTTTGGAAATGGTCAGGTCAAATGGACCTTGACATCCTAAATAAAAAAAATAACAAATCACAAATCTTCAAATTCTTGGGTGTAAGAGCCGTGTGGTGACTTGCTGCATGAGTGAGACCTGTTAGACATGAAGGAAATACAGTAGAATGTTTGGACAAAGCCTTTAAGTAGACTAGCTTACTTTATTTGAAAGAGACCATGCGGAGATGTATTAGAGTAAACAGGCCAGAGACTCGGAGGGAGATTAAGAGAGCCATCAGCTCCGCCTATTATGAGAGTAACGATACTGAGCATATGGTTTAAGCCAAACATTATCTCATTATAATTTTTAGCATCGTACCGTCTAGTGATGCACTGCCTGGGCAAAAATAAATAAAAAAATCACACAATTAGATTTCATTCAGCTGCATCTAGCTTTGATTATGGTGTGCAATGTGGTGGCCAATTCATGTGTGAAAAGATTCCTGATGCTCCCAGAACCACTCGTTCACAATTAGAGTCCTGGAATACACCTGCGCCATCAGGGAAGACAAATTCCATTGATGTGAGAATCTGGTCATTCAGTACATTCAGCTCATCAGCTGACTTCATGTTATGGTCACTTAATGTTGCTGAGGCTAGACCCGACCAACTGACACGGCGTCCGTACGCTTGTACAGCGCCCACCATGCACGATGGGTACATTGATTCTTACCCTGACGCGCTCATCGCTCTGGAATCTGGACTGTTGAGACCACATGACCTTCTTTCATTGTGCCAAAGTCCAATCTTTAAGCCCCCTTGAGGTCTTTTAAAAAAAAAAATTATCAGCTCCAATAACAAGGATTTTATTTCAGATCTGTGAATCCGTATAGCAGTGTGTGTGTGTGTGTGTGTGTGTGTGGAATGCTCACAGCTCTGTTTTCTGCTGTTGACTTATGATGCAACTTCACCAAATGTTCATCTTTTTTTTTTTTTTTTATCAAATCCCAATCAAATCTCTTTAATGAAGTTGCTGATTCAGCATGTTTTAATAACGTGTGGTTTCAGTTCCTCAACCTATTCAAGGAATTTCAAATCTCTTGTTTTCTTTGCTTGATTCAGGCCATCACTTTGGCCTTTTTAAAATGATGATTTTTTTCTTTTTGGAGCCAGGCCGTGTACTACCATGCACTTCATGATTGCTACTAAGCTAAAAGTTTGTGGTTTCGTGCTGATTTCTGCTCTTATGTTCCATACAAAACAAAACATAAAAAGCATGTGATTTCGGCACAAATCACAGAGCAGGCGACTTGACACGGGTCATGTTTAACGTAGATTAGAAGCCTCCAGGGAAACAAGGTCGCTCTAATGTGTCGGAATTTCCAAGTGATGGCAGAGCAAGCGATCATTGATCTCATATAGCGACCAGATTATGTGGATGAAATTGGTCGTGGATCGTAATAAGAAAGCACTTTTTCCTTTGCATCATGTAATCTTAACATTTGCATATTGCATAAGCAAAATGACTGCTGTAAATCACACACTTTTACATTTTTCTGGATAATTCTTTTGTGCAACCCACTCATTACACACAAATCTTGAGATGTTGGAGGCATTTGCAGCAGTAAAACCTCACAGTTTCCTTATAATTCGGCATATGGTACACTCTGTACTATTTACACATAGTAGAAATCAATTATTTGCTATGTTTTTTATTTTTGGGGATTTTTCAAAAATTTCTCCCTAATTTAGTCGTGTCTGATTCCCTCCCGTCATTAGGCCACTCCCGCATCAAGACTACTACTACCAGTCAGTGAGGCCTGAAGACTATCACGTGCTTCCTCCGAAGACGCCAACCGAATCTTTCCGAACATCCAAGTAACACACTTGGAGAACCACGCTATCCGCTCTTTCCGCTTGCATGATCTCACAGACGGCTGTAGAACCACGATTGATGTGAGAGCGCTAAGTGCCTCCCATCACAACGTGCTAAGAGAGCTCGGCAAATTGGTCGTGGATCGTAATAAGAAAGCACTTTTTCCTTTGCATCATGTAATCTTAACATTTGCATATTGCATAAGCAAGATGACTGCTGTAAATCACACACTTTTACATTTTTCTGGATAATTCTTTTGTGCAATAATGCAAAATGATATCTGATATGATAATAATTTTTAACGAATACAACCTGCGGTTCTTAATTTAAGATGTACATTAGCTCCTGAATAAACCCCAGCTTTTATAGAGAAACTAAAATTGATGTTAAATACATCTCCGAATTGCATAGCGTAATCAGACAGGGATGTACTGGCTCTGACCCGCTCACAGGTGCAGGGAGCATCATCATGCAGACTGCAGTCACCATCAAAGTATTTCAGCAGATTAAAAAAAAATACTGTAGCAGAGCTCATGAACATATGAAGAAATTGGCCGTAAATCAGCAATGCTAAATGTTTAAACATGAACCAGCATGACTTCTGTAGCAGATCATCTGCTGCGGCTTAACCAATCAAATAAAGTATTTACCTGAAAGCAGCTCATCGGATCAGAGACGATCTACAAGGCGAGAGGAGGGCGCTCAGAAAGCGACAGATTTTCACCGATTTTTTTTTATTCCATTTTATTTCCTGCCTGTTTTCTGATTATAAAACCAATGACATGGTTTGTTTAAAGTCACTGATGAAAACAATGTTTAAAGATGATTGGACAGAGAAGTATGCGGTTGTTCGCCACATGTCAAATTCGAAACAGATGTCAATGCGAGTCCATGTAATAAAAAAAAATTTAAAAAACGGTAACTTGAAGCATCCCTATAAGAGAGGGTAAAATAAAACAACACTTTAAATTGTCTTATTTGTGGCCATAAGATGAGTGTTAATGGTTAAACATTAAAAGCTAAATTGTTCGGGCCAACAGTCTTGTAGTTGCTCATACAGTGAATTTCTTCGAATACATTTTTGTCAAGTATTCCTGCTGTAATGGATATTGCTTTTAATCCTTCAAATACTGTATACAGTGCATGAAATATGCACATGAATATGTGAACGATATGGATGTGTAGTCTCATCAAGAGTAAAATTAGCATTAAAGTAGATGGTCAAGGATCTTGAATTCATCCAGGAATGTACAGTACATTGGCATATTATGAAAAATATCACTGCATGACCATTGTACAAGAAGGCGTTCAAGTCAAAATGGGACTTTTAATCGCTCAGGATAAAGAAATGCGGTAACGGGAGATAAAACCTACTTGTATTTCTCTATACAGTATCATCCCCTGATACATTAATGCACTTATCCCCGAGTTTCACTTCAGGTACAGCGTTGTTTTCGAAAGTTACAATGATAAAATGACATTGAGATAGTGTTGAATGAGCGGCTCAAATACAAGGTTAAAAAAACAATAAGAATGTAACCTTCATCTGTAGCGTTTATGCCGGTTAACATGTTTGCATAGTATCCGACCACATTCACGGTCATTTAAGGTTCTGTGAGGGTTTAGAATTCTAATCGGAGATTGGGAAGGACACGACAGCATCCCACACTTTGCTCCCAAACTACCATACTGTAATATGGTGTTTGCACAGCATCCAACTGCATCACATCTGGCTTCACAGAACAGATCTCAGACATTAGGCTGCTTTTTTTTTTAACCCTTTAGCTGCTTTTCAGTTTAATATGTCAGTAAATTGCTGTCGTCCGTTATTTTCTATGGTGCTTATTGTTATGTACGCGCATTTGCACTACTCACATCAACAGCCTGTTCCCAAGTGGTTCAGCGGTAAGCATAGTGTTCAGCAAACAGCAATCAGACTTCAAGTCCTGCTCAGGCCATCAGATTGGTAGTGATATTGATTTGAAGTTGCTTTTGCAACATTGTGTTAGGGTATTCATTCGTTATCCCACCGTTGTTTCTTCAAAGTCATTATAAGTTAAAAAAAAGAACCAGCATTCTAATAACATCCGTACTGTTGCCATATTAACATCACCTTAGTTTTTTGAGTAGGTATGTTGCTAGTGTAGGGAAAAAATCGATTCAGTTATGAATCGCTTTTCTTTTGTGTGCCGATTCGCCACACTGACTCCAAAATCTATAAAAAATAAATAAATAAATAAATAAAATAAATAAAAAAAATTATAATATAAATAAATAAAAAATAATAAAATAATAATAATAATAAATACATACACATATATATATATATTATATATATATATATAATATATATATACAGAAACACGTTTTTATGGCATTAACTATCAAAAATCATATGCATTAAAATCCTCAGATCTGCCTTATTCTCCCAACTCTGTGAGTCATTTAAACCCACTCATTACACACAAATCTTGAGATGTTGGAGGCATTTGCAGCAGTAAAACGTCACAGTTTCCTTATAATTCGGCATATGGTACACTCTGTACTATTTACACATAGTAGAAATCAATTATTTGCTATGTTTTTTATTTTTGGGGATTTTTCAAAAATTTCTCCCTAATTTAGTCGTGTCTGATTCCCTCCCGTCATTAGGCCACTCCCGCATCAAGACTACTACTACCAGTCAGTGAGGCCTGAAGACTATCACGTGCTTCCTCCGAAGACGCCAACCGAATCTTTCCGAACATCCAAGTAACACACTTGGAGAACCACGCTATCCGCTCTTTCCGCTTGCATGATCTCACAGACGGCTGTAGAACCACGATTGATGTGAGAGCGCTAAGTGCCTCCCATCACAACGTGCTAAGAGAGCTCGGCCAATCGGCTCCCTCTAGGCCCCGACTGCAGGAGGCTACAGCATCACCCAGGAATCGAACTCACAATCTCTGGATGATAAAACAAGCACTTTACCAGTGCGCCACTTTGGGGCCTTTTTTCTTTGATAAGCTTATTATTAAATATTAGTTAAGGATTTAATAATTATGGAGAATGACAGAATGGGTGCTGCTCAATTTTAAACATTCATATTTGAAGGAACTTTAAGTGAGTGAACTAATGTCTACATTGAATTTTTCATAAAAAATTTTTAAAGGTTTAAAATTATAACAAAATTGGGGAGGAAATGTAATATCGCATTCGGACATTTATGAAATTGTGTTACCTATAGAATCGTATTTGAATCGAATCAGCACTTGGGTATCGTGATAATATCGTATCGGGAGGTGACTGATGATTCCCATTCCTAGTATTTAATTTATTATCCAAAGAAACACGCATTTCACTTTTAATCATGCGCACAGATCACATGCTCTTGTGTAGAAAACTTAAAAAGAACAAAACTAAAAGTACATAAGGTATTCCTGTTCCGAACAATGACTTTAATTATAAGCGTTTAGTTTAGTGTGAATGTTTTAACAGACTTTGGTTTACAGCGCAGTTAAAGGCTTGGTGTATGTAAACTTCACAACCGCACGCGCGCGCGTGTGTGGTCCTCCTGCAGTGTAGAACAGTTTTCTATAAATCTTTAGTACATTAGCATGAACGTGCGCGTCTGCCCAAACACGCTGCTTTGTCAATAAAAACAAATTTTGTAAAGATATCTTCCGTAAGTCACTCAAGACGTGACGCATCTGCCAAACGTAAAACGTACGAACGTAAAAACGCAAATATATATCAGGCAGAAGACCTGTTTTGCCCGTGATTCGTCTTCCCGGCGACAGCGCTGTCGGCCGCCGACCCGCGTCGACTTTGATTTAATATCGAGCGGGATCCTCCAAGGTGAGAAACTGCTCGGGCCACATCGCACGCAGCTCGAGTACACCGCGCTAATATTTCAGCGAGCTCTGTGCCACTGTGGAATGTTTTTCATTACCTCGAAGGCTTTTGGCTTCGACAGTTCCAACTCTCGAGTATGTGTAAAGAGGGATAATTTGTTTCATATGGCTAATCTTGAAACAAATCAGATTTATCCTGATCGCCTTCCAAAGCCACAGCCATGAATTTACTAGCGTGTTGGGATAAGAGGGGGAAAAAAAAAAAAAAGAGGTGGCGTGTGGGGGAGGGTTACTGGATACACACTCAGCTGTTTGCGAGCGCGGTGCAGCTGAGATAGATGCGAAGGATCGCCTGGAGCTCTTCAGTCTGTTATCGCTCTTCAAGTGATTACACTGAGAGGACAGTAAATCCTGTTTATGAGCCACACAAAACGCTTTCCAAGTGACTGAGAGAATCCGGGCTCCCACTGCAAACCCCCGCGCGCACGAGCGGTTTAAAGAGTCATGTACCAAAAAACGCTTCTATCCAGAAACACTCCCAGTATTTAGTGTATGTGTGTGTGAGTGTGTGTTTTTTTTTTTTTTTTGCACACCAGCGTTTACCTTGTACGTAATTGGAAACTTTGCGGGTACGTCCTGCACATCAGTAGAGATAAATGCCGGTTTCACACCGATACGAATCGCCTTCTCACTACAACACTTTGTAACGCCGTTCGAAAAGAAGGATCTTTGTCATTTCGCACGACATGCTGCCTCACAGCTCATCTCTTTGAAGACAGGCTGCTTAACATTCTACAAGGCTTCCTGTGTCATGTCCTGTCAGATCAGAGGTGGCAGAACGTCCATGGGTCTGCGCCAACATAAGCAAACACGTTACAGCGCTCCGAGTCTTCTCAGTAGGATTTGTCATTTTGAGAACTTTTTTTTCCTTTCTTTTTCCATTTAATCGATTTTGTTCGCACAATATGTGTGTTGTCCTGGGAGAAGCCTTGACGCACTCATTATGACATATTCACAACCACTGAATGTCACATCTTGTTGTGAAAAAAGTATTTCCTGGATATTATCATTTCTTTTTGCTTATTTCACACTTGATGATGTGATGATGATTCGGATCATCGGACTGCTTTAAGACAACCCGAGAAAATACAAAATGCAGTTTTTAAATGATGATTTCATTCATTACGGGAAAAAAGCTGTCCAAACCTACCTGGATCTATGCGAAAAAGAACTGCAAGCTTCACTTGCCTCAGTTAAGGTCTATGTTTATGATTCAGCAATAAGCAAGCGACTGGGCAAAAAGTGCATCCTGGGGGATTTCCAAGGTTATAGGCACTGCTGACCAAAACGAACACAAAGACTCGTCTTACATTTGCCAAAAAACATCTTGATTATACCCAAGAATTTTGGACAAATATTCTGTGAGACAAATGTTTAACATTTTGTAAGGTAATGCGTCCCGTTACAGTACATCTGACATAAAACAGCATTTTGTTAGTGTGATGATCTCGGGCAGCTTTGCACCTTCAGGACATGGACGACTTGCCATAATTGATGGAACCATAGATTGTGTGCTCTACCAGAAAATCCTGAAAGAGAACGGCAGGCCACCTGTATGAGATCTCAAGCACTTGGGTTATGCAGCAAGACAGTGATCCAAAAATATTCAATTAATTCAATTCAATTTTATTTGTATAGCGCGTTTAACAATTGTCATTGACAAAATGATGGAAATGTCTATGAAATGTAAAAAAAATGTGTATGAATCAGAACGATCAGTTTTTCCCTGATGAGCAAGCCGAGGGCGACGGTGGCAAGCAAAAGGTCCCTGAGACGGCAACAGGAAGGAACCTTGAGAGGAACCAGACTCAACAGGGAACCCATTCTGATTTGGATGATAACGGATAACAGGGATTGATCTGCAATCATACTGTGTGTTGGACGACAAAATCTCCACCTCAGAATGGTTCAAAAATGTTTCGTAGTGGTCTAATCAAAGTTTGGACTTAAATACGATTGAGATGCTGTGGCATGACTTTAAACAAGTTAAAATCTCCAATGTGGCTGAATTAAAACAATTCTTCAAAGACGAATGGGCAGCGATGTGAAAGCCTGATTGCATGGTTGCAGTCGTTGTCGCCAAGGGTGGAACGACCAATTAGGTTTAGGGGGCAATAACTTTTTCACAAAGGGCCAGGCACGTTTGGACAGCTTATTTCCTTTCGATAAATATCGTCATCATTTAATGCATAACTGCCTTTTGTGTTTCTTTGGGTTATCTTTGTGTAATATTAAATGGTTCTTTGATGATCTGAATGATTTGGGGGCAAATACTTTTTCACAGCACTTTACTGGACATATAAATATACAAGGTCTGTACTGAAAGTAATGCATAAGTAGGCATAGCTGTTTTTTTTTTTTTACTAACTGACATACAGTAGGTTGTTGAAAATAATATATAACTCAAATGGAAATCTCTCTTCCTCTGTACAAAGGAGCTCCTCAACATGGTCTCCAGCACATGCGCTGCAATTGCGCCCAGCTCTCGAATCCTCTTTGAAAATCCCCTTTGCCACAGCTGATGGTCTCCCACTGTGCTACATAATGTTGACAAAGATGACACCATTGACGAGCGGAATGTGCACAGATGGATGAAGTTTTAAAAAGAAGGAGAAACCAGCATTGAAGACAAACCGTGCGAGTTTGACAAAAGTGAAAAAAAAAAAAAAGTGACAGCATTGAAGACAAAAGTGCGAGACCATCACCTGCAACAAAGAGGATTTGGACTTACTGCATGATAAGAAAAAAAAAATAAGAAAAAAACCGTGTTTCGCATGCAGGTATTTCCCTGCATCCAGATCATGCTGCATTCACGTGTTCCCGTGTCTAGACAACTAGACAACAAGTAAACCCAGATCGCTGTCCTAGTCACACTCATTGGTCACACTGTCACAGTGTAACACAAGACACTATGACTTCACCAGTCGGCCCAGAGATTCACAAATGATTCAGTCGTATGCTTCAATCGCTTCTCTCATCTCGCTTCCTCATTTGCGGCGTTCCATTATGACTTCTTGACGCTTTCCATCATACAGTAGCGCTTGCTCGCTCACTCGCTCGATTCCCGCCGATCAGAGGGTACAGGAGGGGCAGTGCCAGCCAATCAGATCTTGGAGGTGGGTACATTCTGACGACTTCTTTTTGATGCTCACGTGTGACACCGCTACGTTTTCTGCAGTTCTTGCATTTAGAAGCTAGTATATATTTGATCATCGCATGCATCAGTTTACAGTTATATTTTTATCAGAATAAGGTCAATTTCTCACACATGCATGCACACACAAAAACCTAAAATACACATGACTTCCTGAAGAGAGACAGACATCTAATTGGGATATAACTTACTATATTGGCTAATTAATCCTGATGGGTATAAAGCAGTATCGAGCAATAAAAACTTTGACAGTAATAAATTCTGTACTGTAAACTGCATATTTAATTTCAAATGACCAAACTCTCACTCACTTATCATCTATACCACTTTATCCTGTATTCAGGAACGCGGGGGCACCTGGAGCCTATCCTAGGCGGGGTACACCCTGGACAGGGTGCCAATCCATCGCAGAGCACACACTCACTCACACACTATGAGCAATTTGGGAACGCCAGTTAGTTTAATCTGCAGGTCTTTGGGCTGTGCGAGGAAACCCGCCAAACACGGGGAGAACATGCAAACTCCATGCAGATAGAGACGGGAATCGAACCCAGACCCTGGAGGTGCAATGCGTCAGTGCTAACCACTACACCACCGTACCAATGGTAACAATATAAAGTAACACAGGCGCAGAGGCAAATAAATTGATTTATTTGTTTATTTATTCATTTATTGTACTTGAGTACAATAAATGTTTTGGTTGAAATAAGAATAAGAATCGTGATCCATGAAGAAATGTCCTGACTCAAATTTTTGCAAGAATTATAGCAGCATTCGTTGAGTAGTACCTTTGTACAGACGAAGAGTTGCCAACATGTGCACTTTGATCACCATATGTCAGTTAATAAAAACGTTATGCATGCTTCTGCATCACGTTCTGGATAGTCATTAAACACTTTATGCACATTCAACTACCATGTGCATACAGTAGATTTATTCATTTTAAATGACACTGTATGATCAGACATTTGCGGATACCTGACCACAACACTTTTTGAGCATTCTGTTCCGTTCTCTGCCGTTATAAAGCTCGCACAGTCTACTCGTATAGATTTCAACTAGATTAGTTCAGGGTTGTTGTTTTTTCCGCCTACAGCTACAGGACCATTAGTGAGGAGGCCAGGGGTGCAGTCAGCATTGCAGCGGAGTAGGGTAGACGTCACAGCTCTACACAGACCATTCAAGTTCTTCCTCGTAAAATTTGATTATATGTCTCTTCCTGGAGCTCATTTCATGCGCAGGTGCATGGCTGTGGGTTTGGGCCTCTTGGTTCCAGTAAAGAAACACTGTAACACTACAACATTCTATACAATTGCCGGCTTCCAACTTTCGGGAACCGTTCAGGAAAGTTCCATCTACAGTACTGTAAGCGTGAGATAATTACAGTAGGTGTCCACATCATTTTGGCTGTATCTTGGAATTGTTTGGCTGTATAAAACATTTGCAGTCACGTAACTCACGTACGCTGCTATTCTGATTCTGCCATGTTGACGGTCCAGCGATGTCTAGCTGCCAGGATCCTTGCGTTAGACGTAACATGTTTCTTGACCGCAAAATTATCAGGCACCTGAAATCCACTCATGGTGAAATGAGAAGAAATAATAAGTATAACATGCAGTTTGCTTTTGACATTTGTAAGCGTGGAACTAACTATTCTTTATTATTATTATTTTTTGGTCTATGTTCAGTATTGCATTATTCAGTCTTAAACATTACAAGAAAAAATTTGGGTACCAGGATACATTGTGATGCAATTCAGAAATTATATATATATTATTTTTTTTACATCTTAATGGTTTATAATGACTGTTGAACTTACACACCTGAATGAAATGTTCCTCATGATAGCACATTTTTATGGCTGTTCTATTCACCTGTCGTCTGGGTCAGGCTCGGCAGGAATTCTGTACAAATATTTGTGTGTGTATGTGTGTGGGTGGGTGTGTCTGAAGCACTTTGCCGGCATTTATGGTTTTATAGATACAAAGCAAGCGATAAGAATGAACTAACTTGGCAAAACTATGGCAAAAGAGAAAATGAACCCAGTGTATGAAGGTCAATTGCAAACATGCTTTACATTCACCATTCATTTTTTTCCCTTTTTAAAATAAAAAAAATTTTTTTTTTACATTTTTAAAATTAGGAATACTTGTGCGCTCTTTGGGTGAGTCTGTGTCCATGATAGCTGCAGATTCCTGTTCTTAGTTGAGGATGGGAGTGGAAACTGATGTGGTCTACTGCACTTGTAAGAACGTTGATGCTTTGATGTGTTGTGCTTTGATTTCTGCTTACCATGATTGTAAAGAGTGCTTATTTGAGTTACTGTAGACTTTCTATGCCGTCTGGTTGATCTACAGTACTCCGATCTCTCTCATCGGAAAGGTGTTTCAACCCGCAGACCCTCTGCACACAGGGTGTGTTTTTATTTTATTAATTTTTTTCAGAAGATGAGCGGTTTCTGAAATACTCACAGTAACACATGTTACTAGCTTCAGCTTATTTCCCTTCATTCGGATGTTTGATGTGAAGATTAACTGGAGCTCTTGAGCTGTAGCTACATGATTTGCATGATGCATTATGCTGCTGTTACATGATTAGCTTAACTGAATAACTACATAAATGAGCAGGTGTACCGGTGTCCTTGATGTGACCAGAGAGTGTATTATTAAATGTTAAAATAGCTATAAAACAAGTGAAATGAAAATATTAACAGCAAGGGGTGTTCAAGTCAAACTGGGACTTTTGGTTGTGGAGAATAACAGAACACGGTTATAAATTCTTTATTTCTCTATAGAATCCCCTGATACACTAGACTACACGATTATCCTAGTGTTTCACTAGTGCTTAGATACTGACAAGGTAAAAAGACTGTATAAGGTACGTGGCAGCAGCCGAGTTCCGGTAATGTGCAAGTGGTGTTTGTGAATGATCACTCACTGAAAGTTCACGGGAACGACTCCAGTGGGCTCTGAGCCACCTCAGCCAGAATCATTATTCACAGACGTATGGCTTTCTTGGCACCATACAAATGTTGTACTGCGTCTCAGAGTCTCATCAATGTACTCCGCTTGAATTCTTCTGTAAATGTCAATCGGTTTTTACGTCTTCATTCGCGAACAATGTCTTCACTAGTCCTGGTTTGACATGTAAGCCTTTCATTTTATTATTACCAGAGTACATATACTTCCTGGATTCCCCTTTAGATATAGCATAGGAATTAGTAGTATACAGTACAGTATTGTGCATCAGTCAACTTTGTAATAATTAGTTAAATTAGAATTGCAGTGAGAATATTCACATAAACTCCCATACCCCTTTAAGCAGCACCGCTACTTCTCATGAATTGCTCTTCAGGGAAAAGGGGCGGGACCAGGAAAAATGTCAACAAAAGCATGTTCTGTGGAAACCAGATCTACACGTCCGACTGCATGATGATTTTAGAGATCACTGTTTTTCTGAAGTAACCTTCCAATGAAAGAATTATTACAAGTCCAGAAATACATTTAAACCCAGACATAATTGTTAATCCGTCTACGCAGGAAACATTTTTTCTCCGTTTTAATTAAGTGTTTATTATTATTTTAATTTATTAATAATGTTTTAGGCGGCACGGTGGTGTAGTGGTTAGCACTGTCGCCTTGCACCGCCAGGGTCCGGGTTCGATTCCAGGCCAGGCTCAATTCCCGTCTCTGTGTGCATGGAGTTTGCATGTTCTCCTCGTGCTTGGTGGGTTTCCTCCGGGTACTCCGGTTTCCTCCCACAATCCAAAGACATGTAGATTAGGCTAACTGGTGTTCCCAAATTGCCCGTAGTGTGTGAATGAGTGAGTGTGTGTCTGCCTGTGCCCTGCGATGGATTGGCACCCTGTCCAGGGTGTACCCTACCATGTGCCCTATGTCTCCTGGGATAGGCTCCAGGCCTCCCATGACCCTGAATACAGGATTAAGCGGTATAGATGATGAGTGAGTAATAATGTTTTTTACATAATGCTGAGTTTTGGAGGTAAAAACTTTATCAAAAAAAATTTGATAAAGCTGAAAAAAAATAAGCTAGAGTCTTTTACATGAGTGTCTTTTTGATAATGGATAGATTTGAGAGGTTTATTTATGGAAGCAAGGTTGAGTGACCCCCAAAAAGAGAGCTGTAATCAGGGCTAGGTACTGAACATCGATACTTTCACGGCGACAAATGAATTGTTTAGTTCTTGCCATGTATTGAAAACTGCCTTCTTCTTCAGTACTAAATTTCAGAAGTACAGTAGCAATTTCAGGAGTAAACCTCAGCCCACCCGTTACACCCTGAGATCCCATACTGGCATACAGTACATACAGTACATATATATACTGTAGTATATATTTTTATGACTTTATTATTAACGCAGTACAAAAGCATTATTCTGATCAGTATAAACAACAGAATTGAAGGTTACAGAAAAATATTGGTTTAGCAGAAAAGAAAGCAGCATATTATATAAGCGACCACGTTTTAGACAAAAATGAAAAGGAAGCTGGTGGGTTTTTTCATGCAAAAAAGAAGCAGGTGCAAACAGTCAGAGTCCTCAGAATAACTGTGGGTGGTTCAGAACGCTCCGTAAAACTTGGTAGCTACAGTAGTTTCCCTATAAAACTGCACAAATTGTACCTGAGACTAAGTTCTCAACCCAAAACACAAAATTAGTTTCATTCATTATCATAAACATTTATATATATATATATATATATATATATATATATATATATATATAGTGTGACTGTGTGTGAAAAATTCAACTGCAAGAGGAACAAACCACGACCATCTTCCTTTCATCAGTCAAGTTCCCATTACATCACAAAACTTTCTTTGAAACCAGATTCCACCTCATCCCTTATTACTGAGGATAGTTTAGCATTTAACGATTAGCAAACAGAAATTCAACCACAGTGTTATTTTACTGGGGCGTGGGTAGCTCACCATGCTGGAGCTGTGGGGCTCAAGCTGCTGATCAGAAGGTCGCTGGTTTCAGCCTCAGCTCCACCAGGTTGCTGCTGCTGCTGGGCTTTAACCCTATCTCCTCGAGGGGTGTTGGGTCATGGCCGACCCTGCTGTCTGACCCCTGTTACGCTGGGATATGAGAGGAAAGAATTTCTTTGTGCACTACTATTCTATTTTGTCCTACCAATATATTCCCAAACTCTCCTCTGAACTTGTCCCAACCACCTCAATCTGGCTTCTCTGACTTTATCTCCAAAACATCTAACATGGGTTGTCCCTCTGATGGATCTATTCTTGATCCTATCACTCCTTGTCACTTCCATAGAGAACCTCAACATCTTCAGCTCTGCTACCTCCAACTCTGTCTTTTCTACAGTTTTCTTTTTTTTTTTCAGTGAGTGCTAAAATGCCATGTTGCTGTAACATAAAACTCAAGAGGTGAAACAGACATGTTAAACCACATTGTGGTAAATAGCTTCAGTGTTTCCCGTATACTGTACCAGTAGAGGCATGGCGGGCTGCCAGGCCAATGAGATCCTACGATGAGAGGTTGTGGAGTAATTGGTAGCTTTGACGGCTATCTGCCTGTAATAAATACCTCTCATTATCACTCTCCTTGTTTTACTTGATGCTTACATGATCTTTACAATTACAATTAGAGTCTGGTGCAAGGAATACAGTAAATAACCAAAAAAGTTTATTGTGTGAGCACAAATCTGCAACCGTCCCCTTGCCACCATGTGTTACTGTAAAAATCTTTCTAGAGGAAACACTGAGGTTGATGTTTTTTATTGTTATGTTTATGTTTGAGTGTGTAAGCATGGCGAGAAGTAAAAAAATTATGTTAGTTTTTTTTTACCCCCGATTTTCTCCCTAATTGAGTCGTGTCCAATTCCTCCCCGTCACTAGGGGGCTCCCACATTAAGGCTACTACTACCACTCAGCCGGGAGGGCCGAAGACTATCACGTGTTTCCTCCGAACCACGTGACGCCAGCCGGCCGCATCTTTTCGAACTGCTCGCTCGCGCACCGTTGGGGGCGGCATAACACACTCGGAGGACAGCGCTATCCGCTCCCTCCGCTGCGCGAGCTCACAGACGCCCCTGACTGGCTGTAGAGCCGTGATTAATGTGGGAGCGCTAAGTACCTCTCATCCCTCCCCTCTGAGAGAGCTCGGCCAATCAGCTCTCTCTAGACCTCCGGCTGCGAGAGGTTACAGCACCAGCAGCGATCTCCGGATGATAGGGCGAGCGCTTTAACCACTGCGCCACTCGGAGGCAAAAAATGATGTACTGTAATGCGTAATTTTATTGATGAGATTGAAATGATTGACCCTTTTTGAGTCGCATGCCTGCGAAGCATAGGAATCACTATATGTCGTCTCGCGCCGTCGTCCGTCATCGTCATCTGCAGCTCCTCCTAATTCCTGGGAATGCTTCCACAGTACTTACTTTCTTATAAATGTATATACAGTACAGACCAAAAGTGTGGACACACCTTCTCATTCAAAGAGTTTTCTTTATTGTGTTCTTTAGCCCAAACAAGTCTTTTCTGCTTGTTGCCTGTCCTTAGCAGTGGTTTCCTAGCAGATATTCAACCATGAAGGCCTGATTCACACAGTCTCCTCTTAACAGTTGTTCTAGAGATGTGTCTGCTGCTAGAACTCTGTGTGGCATTGACCTGCTCTCTGATCTGAGCTGCTGTTAACCTGCGATTTCTGAGGCTGGTGACTCGGATGAACTTATCCTCCGCAGCAGAGGTGACTCTTGGTCTTCCTTTCCTGGGGCGGTCCGCATGTGAGCCAGTTTCTTTGTAGCGCTTGATGGTTTTTGTGACTGCACTTGGGGACACTTTCAAAGTTTTCCCAATTTTTCAGACTGACTGACCTTCATTTCTTAAAGTAATGATGGCCACTCGTTTTTCTTTACTTAGCTGCTTTTTTCTTGCCAAAATACAAATTCAACCTTTTTGAATAAGAAGGTGTGTCCAAACTTTTGGTCTGTACTGTATATATATTTTTTAATCTGTAACAATCATAGGTTTAGTAATGTGGCCACATGGTGACACCAAATAAAGCCACAAGGTGGCGCAGTGGTTAGCACTGTGGCTTTGCACCTCCCAGGTCAGCGGTTTGATTCTCGCCTCAGGACAGTGTGCGTGGAGTTTGCATGTTCTTTGCATGTTCTTTCATGCAGATTTGGTTAATTGGCGTTTCCAAAGCGCTCATGGTGTGTGCGCGTATCCCATGGGATGGATTTGCACCCTGTCAACGGTGTCCCCTGTCTCATGTTCTAAGTCTCCTGGGATAGACTAAATGTGTGTTTAGAGCAAAAGTGGCCGCTCTGATTAGCTACCTTGCTGAACTTATTCTCCTCAGTAACAAGCGGTGCAGGGTATGATTGCGACATTTCATATTCATGTACTGTACCAGTCAAAAATTTGAATACATCTTCTAATTCAACCAGATATTTCATTGTGTCACCTTCGTACAAAACATAAGCGACACATAGGGATCACTATCTTGTGTCATTGTTGTCTTTCACCTGATGTCGTCAGGAATTTGACCAAACCTCCACCTTTGAACCTTTATTAGGAAGCATGTGCATTAGTTTCTTTCATTTCGTTCAGTGGGCAGGCGACACATCTTCCTTAGAAAACTCATAATTAACAAAAAGAATTATGTAATTATGCTGTTGAAATGTAGTCAGCAAGAAGGAAGACACAACCTGCTTTACTTGCCAGCTTTTTCTTGTGGCAAGTAAATGGAAAAATAAGTTCAATAACACATTGGTTGTGTTGTTTAACACCTTTAAATGCTGTGATGAATTTGAGAAGACTTGCTGTTTTTTTTGTTTGTTTGTTTTTTCTTTTCTATTTTTCTTTTGGTTGGTTTGTGTATTTTACTAACGGTGTGATTCCACTGTTTACCGTGTCCCAGGTTATATCGGAGACGGGCAGAGCAGGGACGTGAAGCTGTGCTTTCTCCTGCCACACTTTTAAGGAATGAAAGGAAGAAGAAATGGGAGCACAAGTATTCCGATGGCTCGAGTATGTGTGTGTAATGGCTATTCGGAGGCCGTGTCAGTTGGGTTAGAGCAGTAGCACTCTGGGTGATGACTCACCGTGTTAACCTTCGCACCTTTTGAGCGCTGCACCAGTGACGGTTCCACTCTTCAAATGTCAGCATGCAGATGGATGGCATGTTACACTGGCTGCTCCACATGGTGACAACACTAATGGGTCTTAATTGCACCAACAGCTCCGAAAACGACATGATGTTATTAGCGTGATGGCTGGAATAAGTGCATGTCACCGTGATATCTGTCTGACACGTCGGTGAAATTCACTCGGGTGATGCATAGTGCGCTTAAAGGATCGGTTCTAGGTCGTTGTCTTGTTAAGAACGAATAATCTCAAGAATCGCGTTTATCCGTGCGCCTTAATGTCACGTGAAGGAAAAGTGGTATGCAGCAGAAGAGCAGTCCGTTCCTCCTCTCTCCGCTAATGGGCTTTGATAGATGCTAGATATGAGCGCCTTAAAGCAAATCCAATGACTAATGCCTTCTGCTTGGCTGCTCGGGTCAGTCTTGTGGAGGCCAGGAGGGAGTGGCCTAGAGACGTCAACCATTCAGACTTGGTCTTAAATCCGCCAGGAAATGGTTTAACATTCGTAACATGCTTTCGCAAATTCAAGAAATTCCATCCAATAATCTGATTGACTCTATCTTGTAGAATCCTTTGCTGCGTTACTACGCGGAATCAGCATTCCTTCCACGGCGCATTGTTAGGAGGCAGTCATGTGTGCAGGATGTTTGTTAGGTTGCTCCCTTAATCACTCATCTGAGACATATCAGGTTGCTGGTTCTATGTTTCCTGGGCCTCACGCATTAAGCCGGATACATCAGATTGATTTGTAAATCCTTAGCAAGGAAGGTGGTCTTTAATATTTGAAAGCTCCTGCATCCATTTACAAATTCAAACCTCGATTAATAGGCTCTCATTAAGAGCATGTTTGCCAATATTTATAAATAATAAAAAATATATATATTGACAAAATCAACATAAATTCATAACTGTGCTTATATTACCTGTAATAGATTGCAGCTTTTTGGGATTAAATAACTGCACAGGTTTGTATTGCTGTTTAATTTTTTTAATCCGATCAGTTGTTCAGCGGTGGCACAGGGGCGAACACCCTGGCCTCCAACCTACAGGGTCGAGGGTTCGATTTCTGCCTCGGGTCTGTGTGCATATAGATTGCATGTTCCCCCCGTGCTTTTTCGGTTTCCTTCCACAACCAAAGACATGCAGAATAAGCGAATTGTCGTTCCCAATTTGTCCATAGTGTGAAAATGAGTGTGTGCCGTGTGATGGATTGGCACTCTATCCAGGGTGTACCCCGCCTTGTGCCCATAGTCTCCTGGGATTACATAACAATTATATTTCCAAATGATTTGGAAGTTTAAATACTGTAATAAGAGAGATGCGAATTATTTTTTTTTTCTGAAAGAAATCAACAAATTCATAAATTAAGACACATGATTCCCTTAGGACAAAAGTAATGGCACCCCACTGAACAAGAAAATGTTAATGTGCATCTGCTCTAGCCGACATGCTACAATGGCTAAGCCGCATTATTATAAGGTTCAGCACACACACCATGCTTTCATCATTTATTTGTAATTTTGTCTATTTTTTTTTTTTATTCTTTTTTTTTATCACATATAGATTTGCCTTCATCGATTCTGGTGGGTTAAACATAAATTAGCATGAGGAAAATCAACCATAGGAAAATGTTTGTAAATCTAGCAGGATTTTTAATTTGATTTTTAATTTTAATTTCGAATTTAAAAATGGATAAATGCAACATTTATCCAGTGATAAATAATTTAAACATGCTGAAGTACGTCTGCCGGTCGTGACCCCAGTAGTACAGTAATGATGTTTTCTGATTTCAGAACTTCCAAAAAAGGACATCTTGTAGTTGATTTTGATAGACTTTGACTGCTTTTGGCAGATGTAAGTCTGCGGTGGTGTGTTAAATGTCCTTGACTGAATGTCTGGCATAGGGAAGATCGAGTTATAAAACAACTTTACCATGCGTGTCTTTTTAATTCTCCCACCCGGATATACTGCACTCCACTGGCTCAACTGTTCCAATTCAGTTCGATTCAGTTTTATTTACATGCCGCTTTTACCAGTGGTCATTGTCGCAAAGCAGCGTTACAGAATCCAAAGAAAATGAGTTTGAAACGTGCGAGAATATGTATATATCAAAATAATCAGATTTCAATTGATAAAAATAATATTTATATCTTTTCATATTTTTTTGTCAATTCAATTATTTTTTCAGTTAAATAATTTGGCTATGATTGCGTAGGCATATTTATCTGAGTATATAGTCGGATTTATTCGCAAATGCTGTAACAATAATGATTGCTTGCTCCGGGTCAGGGTTCAGCATGTTGGCACATTGTAGCAACCGACCACTAATGGATGTCATCATGTGAATGATAAGAAGCTAGATTCTGCTGAAACTCTGAGGTGGACATGTAATGCTGCACTACATTATAGTAATTATAGCATAATTAAATAATTATATCGTAAAATTATAGTATGAGTTTTCAGAGAACATATTAAATGCCAGTTTTATATTAAAGTATTGCAGTTCTGAATCATTAATGCCAATTGGCATCACTGAAAAAGTAAAGTGCTCGCATTAAATAGCTATTTATGGCGACTTTTACATTTTTTGAATTTATTTCAGTATCAAAACCTGTGTAATAAAAACCAGGCGCGTTGGTTTATTAAAGGTATTGCTTACCCTTATGGCACATTCACCTGTCTGTAATTGGTACCCGTCTTGGGCATTGGCTACATCATGATAAAATGACTTGTTGGCTGTATACGTGTCCTTTATCCCAATAACTCGATCTACCTGGATTTGAAGTAATCCCATTAAGAGTGAAGGCTGATTTAAGCTTTGTGATGGATGAGATACTCCATGGCGATGACACAGTGTCTGCAGTACACCTCGTAATGCATTTAAACGGTCTGATGAACCCTTTTAAAACTGGTTTCGGTCGTTTTGATCAGATTTATTAGCATTTATTCAGGAACTGAGTTACACTGGATGGGTTGTGTTTGACCGATTGAGACTGCTACAAATCCAGTAGCAGTATCCATGCGCGTTATATAGGCGAAAAATGACCCTCTGGAACAACAGCTGTATAATTAGCTCTCTGCAGTTATTGAAACATATGAATGCCGTGACTCATCAAAGCGGCCTCACGACCGCTCATCTGGAACTCATCACAGTGGTGAATGATTATTTGTTAGACGGCTAATTGGCGTTTTGTAGCCTTTCGCAGGATCAATCTGTGTCATTGACAAATGATATGTTGTTTTATTGGCGCTGTCATTAGAAGAATTGGTTTCATTAAGCTGGTTTTAAAGACGATTTTTGGATAGATTTTACTGTCATGCACACACAAAAAATACTTGATTGAAAAAAGAATTATTCAGCCATGGACTTGAATAATGTTTCTAGAAAATAATGTAACATGCTCGCTGGCAGCCATTTTAATGCGGTTGCTAACTAAAAATGGCTGACTTCAGAAATTTTCGATTACACTCGTAAGATGTGACCAATATGAAGATGAAGCTAAATGGGACAGCTGCAAATCTGGTAGTCACAGCGGCAAAATCTATAAGAAAAGTCCTTATGGACAAAAATAACCTCATTACATCAGACTCATAGAATGTCCCTGTTTAATTGAACCCATTTTCTTCGTGAGCCCGGATCATGCATGGAAGGTTTTTTGTTTTTTATTGCAGGTCTATCATTAGAAGATCTTCATCGTATAATCCACAGGTTCCTGATGTCTCCGCTGTCCTGCAAATGTTTAGTGTTTCTTGCTCTAACTCTAACTATTTCAAATTCAGAGCCTTCTGCTAGGAGAAGGAAAAACAAGAAATCATGCATCACACGGGGCACTCTAGAACCAGAAAGATACCCATTAGAATTCTATTCAATTCATTATGTGTCACGTAGCGTGTACCAAATAATCTTAAGAGACCACTTTCAATAACTGTGCTTAATAATCAGAATGAAAAATCCTTCATATAACCTTCTCAGTTGGAAAAATCTGGCCTGATCTAGCCTAATTGGACTGATTTTATTTATTTTTTATTTTTTCCAGCGAGTGAAGTGATGTAAACCTTTGATATTCCATTCAATAGAAAGGAAGCATTAAAACAATTGATCTGGTTGTTTCTTTTGTTGGAATAAATGTTTATCTGCACGTTTGCTTACATAGGAGTAGATGCGGTGATGAGTTTCTGGGAGGGTTGAGGAAAGGGCACTGAGAACTTTAGCATTCTTGATGAGCTTGGAATTGTTTTTTCCAATTTCTTTTTCTTCTTCTTCATCACCTTCATCTTCTGTTATGGCAGATTGAAATGCTTCATGGCAGGCTGAACCTCTTTGTGCATAGACAGTACCAATCAAAGGTTTGGATGCAAGTTTGGAATTATTTTCTACATTCTAAAACAATGTGAGATTTTTTCAAAACTATGAAATAGCACACGTCACTAGAAAATGAAGTAACAACAATGGGGCAAAGGTCATAAAGATCAACTGCTCTGGAATTGTTCTCGCAAGTACAGTATTGTCAAGTGCATTTGCTAAAGCTGTTAAGCACCATGATGAAACGTTTGATTGGTTGTGTATAATTGGTTGTGTGTAAATGCTAACCAGGGTCAGTGTAGAATCTGTAATAAGATGATCAGATTAAAGAAATGTTGTCTTTATATAACCACAGCTATTGTTTCACATATTGTTTTTTGATGAACTATGGAACTGCTATCTCGCTCACCGCCTGGAAAACATTTCTGTCACAAATGATTTCATCTGTCACCTCAACCTTCCTGTAAGAATCTCATCTCATCACATCTCATCTCTCATCATCTATATCTTATTTATCTATATCCTGTATACAGGGTCACGGGGGGCTGGATCTTATCTCAGGACACTTAGTGCATGGTAGCAGGGTGCTGCTAATCCATCGCAAGGCAAGCATACTAGGGCTGGGACACCACTCATATCGTAATATGATATTATCATGATACATGATTGCATGATAATGTAACGTCATAAAAATGCATTTCTGTTGCTCCACTTGGAAGCTTCTATGCTCGGTACGGAATCATTTCTATCTGAGGCTGATGTTTCGATCACCGGTCATGACCAATCAAACTGAAAACCAGCCAATTCTGGTCGTGGGACAATCGACCGGTTCATCTCTATTATACATTTATTTATTTCTTTTTTTGGAGTCGGTTTGGCAAGACTGAAACGACTGAATCAATTTTTCCCATCTCTAACACACACATACATCCACACTAACTCACACAATGAGAGCACATATCAGCCATTAATACAGCGCCCAAGGGCAATATCAACATTCTTTCTTGAGAAACACTTACGCCTCCTTTAAGGTTCATCCTAAATTCACTCTCACTCATTGCCTATACTGCTTTATCCTGTATACAGGGTCACGGGCGGCCTGAAGCCTATCTTGGGGGACTTGAGCAAGAGGAGGGGTACACCTTGGATTAGGTGCCAATTCATTGCAGGGCACACATACATCCACCACACACTCATTTACACACTATGGGCAATTTGGGAAACGCCAATCAGTCTAATCTGCATCCATCAAGTACAAAAGGAAAACATGCTAACTCCATTTTGAGGTGGGAATCGAACCCTTGCTCTGGAGGTGACAGTGCTACCACTAAAAATTCCTGTAAGAATCTGATTCTTCTTCCGAGCAGTGAGAGCACTAGAAAGGTATCATCAATACCCTGGCGGGGTACACCCTGGATGAGTTGCCAATCCATTGCACGGTACACACACACACTCACTCACATTTTCATTTGCACACAATGGGCAATTTGGGAACGCCAATTAGTCTAATCTGCATGTGTTTGGAGTGTGGGAGTGAAAGCACTAGGAAGATGGTTACATGGTGATCACTCGGTTGTAGTGCTCGATGAGAGCACATATCGGGGCGATATCAACAGTCTTTCTCGGGAAACGCTTACTCCTCAGGGTAAGTGGGTCATTGTAAATTCACTTTCACCCACTCACTCGTGTATCGTGTATACCCCGGCAGGGGATGAGGTGCCAATCCTTCGCAAGGTACACACACACATATACACACACTCAAATTTTCATTCGCACGCTATGGGCAATTTGGGAACGCCAGTTAGCCTAATCTGCAGGTCTTCGGACTGTGGGAGGAAACCGGAGTACCAGGGGGAAACCCGCCGAGCACAGGGAGAACATGCGCACAGAATCCGGGGCGCGACTCGAACCCGGACCCTGGAGATCCTGTATGATCCTCGACGTGATCATGTGAAGCAGGTGTATTATGGTGAAAGCACTAGGCAGATGGGTCGATGGTGATCACTCTGATGTAGTGCTTGAGGTGTGAGGTTTGAAGTGACGTCTCGTTGCATAACACGTCAAAAGTAACAACGGAACGAGCTCGGCTGTTGGGTACGCTATGTCGTTTCCCTCTCTAGAAAGGATTTCTGAACTCGTGTGGTCCCGGCGCGACGGCAGGAGCAGCAGCAGCAGCAGCAGCGCATGAATATTATCGTGAGCGTGCTACTTCGGAAGTAGGTCACCGCTTCAGCCGTGTCTTGTCAGCTGCTGCTCTGCTCGTCTCCGCTTCCCGGCTGAACCTCGAGCTCGGGTTCGTTTTGTAAACAAAAATACTTCGAATTTCGGAATGTGACGCTTTTTTTTTTGTTGTTTTGTTTTGTTTGTATTCGCGCTCGGCTGAGACTCGGAGGGAGGTAAACGCAGGATTACTAATCTGTTTCATTTCGGTTGCGCGTCTTCGCGTCGTTCTCTCTCTCTCTCTCTCTCTCTGCTTGTGTGTGTGTGTCGTAAAGCGAAATGAAAGATTTTTCTCCCCTTCCAAATCGTTCAAACCGGTAATCCGCGGCTTTCTGGTGTTTTGTTCGGCTACAGTAAGTGCTCGGTGGCTCGTCGGAGAAGCAGCTCGTTTAGCGCGTGACGTATGGTCGGTCGCTCGCGCGGTCGCTGGGCTCGTGGAGGCTCGAGGAGCGGGAGGCGTTTGTGCTTCTGCTTCTCAACACTGAGGTGGCATTCATTTGTTCTTCTTCGGAGTTAGATTTAGTTCGGCTTTACATATGTATAGATATATCTGTGTGTGTGTGTGTGTGTGTGTGTGTGTGTGCTTGCAAGGTCTGTGTGAGTAAACGGAGGGTGTTAAAGCCCCAAGCGCGACGATTTGAAATCAGGAAGGTTGAGTCGGTGTTACGCCCTGTACCGCTTCTCTCTGAGCAACCATGGGCTTCGCGATTATTTTCACCATCGCATCAAATGGCTAATCGTTTTTGGTGTATCTGTTTATTCCCCTGTCTCATCAATCAGAGAGCGAGAGAGAGAGAAGGGCGAGAGCTGATCTTGATCGGATGGGATCTGATCTGACTTCTCTGTGGATTACTTGGGTTCAAAGTTAAACATCAATTCACATGGAGGATGGATGAACAAGGCTACTTTGTCTCAACCCAGCCCGATCAATTCTACACTTGATTTTGGGGGTCATTCTTCATAAGGCAATTCAATACCTTCAAAATGATTTAGCGCAGGTTCAAGGCGTTCTTCTGTAGACATTTTCTTGTATTAAGTTATAATACTGATGTTGTTGGAGTTTCTGTGGACCGTCTGAACCACGCACAGGCATTTACGCCGCATGCCCTTCCTGATGTAACCCTCCCGTTTGGGACCGGCACAGCATTCACTGGCTGGGGTTTGGGCGTTACTTGGGAATCGAACCCAGGCCTTCCGCATGGCGGACAAGAAACCCACCACTGAGCCACCAGTTCCCTTATTCATCATTTTTAATAATGTTTTTCTTTATAAAGCTTTGAAACTAACAACAGATCTCATTGCCATGTACTGTATGTAAAAAGTACAGTGGTTGGTGGTGAATAAGTGTGTTAAGGCTCTGAGGTAGTTACAGTAGGTTGCCGCTGTTGCACAAGGTCCTTGACGCTGTCTGATCCAGGGGCGTCGTATAATTGCTGACCCCTGTGCTCTGACCCCAGTCTAACAAAAAGCTGGGATATGTGAAGAATAAAGAATTTTACTATGCAGTAATCTTTATGACGAATAAAGGCAGAATTTTTCCACCATTTGTTTGTTCCACCCCGTCGAACAAAACTATGGCGAAAGCTATTGTTGCCTACTGTAAAAGCAATAAAAAAAAAAAACAGTTAATTTGGATTGACTTAATGTATTGTCAGTGGTCCTGTGTGATCTAGAACGATGTTGGGTAATAAATTACACACCGAGCGAGCATTATAGGTTCTGTTTGAAAGTTCTGTAAATGCAGTGTTGATAAGGTTGAATTCTTCTAACTATTTAAGTATGAGTTTAATAGCTGCATACAAATCAGAGAATTTAAATCAAGTATAAAATTGTGTGCTTCTTAGGAAGTGTAATCCTTATGTTTTAAATGTCACTATTTTTTGTGAAATTTGTTCTGATATGTTTGTCATCTGAATGTGAACTCACTGGTCTAATAGCTCCATGCAGTACAGGCCATGTTTTTTTTTTTTTTTTTTTCTAACCACAGATTGCCTAGTTATTTGTCATCATGGCTGAGGAAGTAAAAATAGAAGTATGCAACAGGACAAAAAAAACAATAATGGCTATCTGGGTAGGGAAATGCTGTAATAATCATTGCATTGCATTTCCTGTCCATTTGGCTGCCCTCCACAATCAGATCAATTTAAAATTCCCAGAATTTTCTTTTAGGGATCAATAAAGACCTTCCATCTATTCATCACCATATCTACTGCCAAACCTTGCAAATGATCTACCTGCCTTAAAAAAATAAACAAACAAACAATTTACCATTCTTATACAAATAATTCCAATAAAAAATAAACAAAACACATTACAATTGTAATGTCAACTGCCATGTCATAAATTTTTATTTATATATATTTTTTGCACCTTTGACAGTGCCGAAGTGTTTGATAGAATAATAAGAGTGCATATGATATAATGATTCAGGTTTTTAAGACAAGAAAATGTGGTCTCTGTCTTAAACGGGATTTAATGTTGGATTCCTTTTTTTCTTGTCAGTGGAAAAAAGTATCTACAGAAGGACAAGAAAGGGTTACAAATCATGAAAGGTTTACAAATCATGTAGAGAATAAGTAGTGGGGTTGGGGTTAGGGTGAAGAACATCAGTCAGTAGGTCACACTAGGCAGGACGTATCAGACCTAATTAATATGACCTCTCTGTCTAATAGGTGGCTCACTGTACATCAGTATGGTCTGAGGTAGTAAGATAAAAATAGTAATTATACAGTAATTGTACGATCCCCTGTTTAGGAAACGTATGCTGAGTGATGGTTGAATGTACAGTATGATTGGACATGTCTTTCTTCAAAATTAATAACTGTTTATGGTGACGTTTTTGCCTGTTAGTCCCTTGCTAAAAGTATTCATGTATATGAATGGTTTATACACTCTTGGTGTACAATAGTGTAGATTTATGTACTATATATATCTGAACATAGATGCAGAATATTTATGGGGATAAAAGTTACAAAATCAACATAATTAAAAAAGCTCATTCATCATGGATGTATTTACATGCTGTGTTTTTCCCCCTGCTGCAGTCAATCGAAGCTTGTACAGTACATGAGTACATGTGGGGATTTGTATTTTTCTTAACCAGAGATTTAGAAAATAGCTGAAATATTAGAATTCAGTATAGGCGAGTGCAGCGCTCATAATATAGTTAATACATCTATCTTTACTTTGCACAGTCAGCCATATCGATTTCAGCAGCCACTAGCAGAAGCCAGAACAGAAACCATAATTTGAATGACCCAACCACAGTATTTACAGATCTGCATGCCTCCAACACAACTGAGTTTGAGTATTTCCTTTTTCCCCTTTGTAGGATCTGCATGGAAGATTGTAATGACACATGCACGGCAGAGGAACTCTTTATGTCGATATCGAAGTGAATCCAAGGAGCAGGTGAGCTGCCAGATACATGCTGAAACAATGGGCAGAACCTGGCCAGAGTGCCCAGTGCTAGAAAAGAAGACTAAAAGGCATTCCCATAAAAGAGGAAGAGACAAGGAAATAAAGAAGCAAAGCGGAGATAGCGACCGAAAGCTTTATCCCCTCAGAGGACGGCAGGGAATGAGTGACGTTGGTCCCCTAAACTGCTGTGTTCTACTGACTCGCTTAGAAGAAGGAGGAACTTCTAAGGGCAGCATGAAAGCTGTGCCTAAGAACAAAGGGAAAAGAAATATGAAAGGAAAGAAGGGAAGGACCAAATCGTGCAAGTGTCAAAAGAAGGGCTGCAAGGCATGCCGGTCAACACCTGGACCAAAAAGCCCCCCCAAATCTGACAAAACTGCCTTATCCATGGACCTGCAAGAACCCCGAAAGCGACGATTAGCCTCGCTCAATGCAGAAGCGGTCAACAGCCTGTTGTTGTTCAGAGAGGACTCTCAAATGTCCAAAAAACAGCAGAATTCTCAAAAGGGTGATGGTGAACTCCCAAAAGGAGAAACCGACAGTTCAAGAAAAGGAGCAGAATGCCAAAAACGTGCACACCCAGGAGAACGAGAGGAGAGTACAAATCCTAAAAAAAACAAGAAAGCAAAGACAGAGTCTGAACATCTGGACCAGCTGAACCTTAACAGTCCGACCCCAAGACGTCTAGCAGGTTTGAACGCGGCTGCTCTTCTGAAGCTAACCAGCACCTCATCTGGAGCTAAGCGGCGAGCTAAACCGGACACCAAGCCAGGCGGTGGAGGAGGACGAACGAAACAGCTGCAGGGAAAAATGAAAAAACAACAAAGCCCACCATGCCTGACCGAGGCTCCGGTACCTCAGCAGTGCTGCAACCTCTGTAAGAAGGAGGCTCTCAAGACTGACAGCTTGTGGGAAGGCACTTCTGGGGCACATGACTTTATCCAACCTGGATACCAATGCAGGTCCATGCTGAGCTACTCGTTAAAGCCTGTGAAAGAGGAGAAAACTGAGACTGATGTAAATTCATGTTACTGCTGTTCCCAGGAGAGGTCTGTGGAATACTGTCACCGATTAGCCCTGTTCCTTGGGCAGAAGGCATTTCCTGATTCAGAGCAGCATTCATTGCCATCTGTTAAAGGCTTCCTTAATTCGCCTCACACCCTGACCCACCCAACCCTGACACTAGGTGCTCATTCTTACCCATGCTACCCAGGTTACTATGTCCACATTTCCCACCATGGGACATCCTCGCTTCCTGTGAGTACAAGTCCAGGACCCCATGCGCCACCTTCTGTACCTCCTATTACACTGTGTCCCACTGGGGTCCAAAGACCCAAACTACTGCCCTCTCCAGTGTCTCACCCTTCAGGAATTCCTCATCCGGTGTACTGCAACTCTGTAGGGACGTGTTATGGAGAACCGTGCAGGATCAGCGGCTGTGCCTACAGACACACACAACCCATCGCTAACAGGGGCTGCTCATTCAGTGCCGGATGCTCCAGCTGCAGCCACAAAATCAAGATGGGTAAGAAAAGGCAAATGGGATGAAAATCTATTTTCCTGTAGCATGAGCCGCTTAATAAAATCAGCCTCAGACTCGTGTTGTAACCGGGGCTGTGCTGGTTAGAGAATATGCACACTGAGATAACTGCGAAATAATGTTTGGCAGACAGTATGAGGTCAGATGCAGAGGAGAAATGCTTGGGATATCTCATGATAACTGCTGTGTTTAAACAATGTTCACACAAACTCACTCACTCATCATCTATACCGCTTAATCCTGTATTCAGGGTCACGGGGGGCCTGGAGCCTATCCCAGGAGACTTAGGGCACATGGCAGGGTACATCCTGGACAGGGTGTCAATCCATCGCAGGGCACAGGCACATACACATACACTCACTTATTCACACACACTACGTGCAATTTGGGAACACCAATTAGCCTAACCTACATGTCTTTGGACTGTGGGAGGAAACCGGAGTACCCGGAAACCCACCAAGCACGGGAAGAACATGCAAACTCCATGCACACAGAGACAGGAATCGAGCCTGGCCGGGGATCGAACCCGGACCCTGGCGGTTAAAAAATATATGGTAAAGTTAATGCAATTTCCAACACACTCCCTCGATCGAATCTTTCTATACTGGTATATCCAGAGAGCTGAAACGTAACATACCTTGTGCAATAAAGGCTATCAATAAGTAGATAGGTAATATTCCCTGCCTCTTAGTGGCCAGATTTTTAAAAAAATGGCTTGAAAATGTTCACGTGTCATGACCCTGCTTGTTTTGGACATTCGCCGTCTCTGAGATAAGGCAGATTGTGCAAGCTAGAACAAGTGCAGCTGAACTGCTATGTAATATTTGTAATCTACCTATATTGTATTTGGATTTGCTGTATATCGTATGTAAACCAGTTAGTCATAACAAAAGAAATATTAATAAACCATTTATGTGTAGGCAGGGGATAGTTTTACAAGTGTGTTTTGTTAAAAAAGGAATAAATTAAGTTTTTAACAGAGTTTTTTTTTTCTCCCCTTACCACTTAATTGAATTTTAATGCCAGGGGGGCATGTTGCTGCAGTTACTCAGTTAACCGTAACTAGTCTGAGGTCTAGTCACCAACATTTTATCTCCTAATTAGCCACTGGATATGGGATATATTCAGCTTCAGCTCGCACAGACCTCAAACTGTCAGGTCATAAGGCCTATCTTTGAACACATGCAGCACAAAAGGCTAAAATAGGGAACTAAAAGTCATTGAGATGCTGTAGAAAGAAAGTAATGATTTGACTCAGCGATGAAAACCCTCTTTGCTTTTATGCAGCCACTCCACTATGTCTGTCTTCTCACTGCTGTCTTTTCAACACTAGTTTGAATGTGAATAATTGCCACAGGTGGGCAGGGTGCTGGTTATTTTTGTTGGCAGGAGGCTTGAACTGGCTTTTCATTGTAAGATGGCAGCTATAGTCTTTTTAACCAACCTTGGAACAGCCACAAAGCTTTACAGGACTTGTGCGGGCTGCTTTATACCCATGCGTCCTGACACAGTCCCTTTTATTTCTTGTTAATCTGATGATGTTCTGTTGCTTCGGGTCTTGAACAAGGGGTGTTATTTGATCATTTCACAATATGATGATAAACTGGTATAAAAATATCATGGAGTCACAGGGTTAATTGACCATTAAAAAAATAATAATAATATTAAAGCAGCATTAATCACTGTCTCCCTGTACTTAATTTGATGTGTTTTACAAAATCCAAAAGGATTCAAAATAATTAAATACTTTAATTGCACTTTTTTCCAGCTGGATAGGATTTCAGGACATACAGTAATATCTGTTGAACATTGTTGCTGAAGGAGGTCTGTGTTAATTACAGGATAAGTGATTTCTGTATCCCAGAGATGTACTCCATGCCTGCATGGTTGTCACAGTCATGCATTCTGCGCACATCTGATTTTAATACAAACAGTTTGGTTTGTTCCTCATTATAGCCGGTTATTGTTGTGCCCTTGGCTGTACAGGTTGTGCTTAATCATTAAAAGGTCATCTGACTGTAACATGTATGCAGGCTGTACCTGTGATAGGAATTGGAATAACACCCCTTGTAGAAGTATTACTTCTTTGACACAGCTCTTTAAATGTCACTTATATTGTATTTTTCTGCGTTTTAAACTTTGGCCAAAGTTTGGATGTAATTTGGATTTGGTGCGAGTTGATAGAAGAGAAAGAACACTTTCTGGAGTTCTATTCCATTATAGTGCAAAACCTATTTGCCCCATAGGAAATAATGGAAACTTTAGCAAGATGTCAATTCGGCAGTGGCGCAATGGATCATAAAACCCACTGGATCATATCACGGTTTTTGGTCACAGATCAGATAGTTTTTCTATCCAACAACAATAACTGAAAAAAAATGAAGAGAGACAAATATAATTTTGCAATCCCTTCTTTACTGGTAGTAATTAAAGAACATATACTGTAAAGAAATGAGCTCTTGCCCATGGGCTTGAATAAAGACAACATTCAAAATGTCTAATGTTTAAATAAAATCTCCAAATAAAATAAAATATTCAGTATTCAGTTGGGAAATGGGAAATTAAAGTGCAATATGAGGCATGGCAAATTTTTTTAACTTTTTTTTCTTTTTTAACTTGATGATGTGGAAACAGGCTATTTTTTATTAACTACTGTTCCACAGAAGAAAAGAAGTCAGAACCTAAATAATAAATAGTAGTAATAATATTATTATTATTAATAATAATAATAATAATTATTATTATTATTATTATTAAAAGAAACTTTTTATTTTCTTTGTAATAAAAAAGGGCTAATTTTAAAGAAACAAAGCATGTACGTATATAATAGGGCCACAATTTGAGTTCTAATACAGATGTCACAAAGCGTTCAGAGTTTAAGTGAATGAAATTACAGTACTATGCAAAAAACACATGCAAAATGTCGTAATAAAAGTTTCTACACTCAAAAGCAGTAAACAGAAATTAATGAAAGAAAGTCAATACAGTAGTCTTGGGTACAATTTGTGCATTTTTATAAGTAAATGAGCTGCTTAGTTTTACTGAACATCTTGCAGGACCATCCCCAGTCCTCATGAGGACCTTCCTCTGAAAAGTGCATTTTACACAATATGCTGCTCTCTTTTCTGGCCTACACATATTTGTAATTAACTATTATTTACAAATTAAGTGTATTATTACCCAATAATGAAGTTGTAAAAAATTAACATGTATAAGAAAGTTTGTTTTGAAAAAAGAAGAAAAAAAAACACATGGTGCCTAAGATTTTAGTGCACGAGAGAGAGTTTGAGCGAGTGAAAATATCCATTTGTTCCTCAAAGTTTCTCAGTTTTTTTGCTCAGGAATGAGCCAAAATATAACGCCATACAGCTCAGTAAAACTTTATTTTGCACAACGGTAGTTAAAGTTTGCTATAAATCTGCTGTTCACGTACGCGTCAAACCGCGGAGAGCGATCCTTCTGCATCGCGGCTCTACTCCGATCCCGTTACACCAATGCAGTTTAGACAGGACAGGATTCTAGTGGGACTAAAATCCCGGAAACACACTGGCAATAATTGCTTTCCTCCACATTCCCATGTAAAACTACTCTGGTGCCGGGTGAGGAAATAAAAGAGCAGCGTTTTGAAAAAGTCAGCAGCGTGATAACCATCCCGTCATACACTGTGCACCAACCGTGAAAAAAAGAAAAAAACACACAACAACCCTAATTTGAACAAATGGTCTACTGACCACTGTATGTATGTAGCTTTAACTGTACTGAAAATACTTACAGCTGCACAATTTCCAGCAGCACAGCGGCAGAACACTAATGCAGTTTCTAGACAGAAGCACTTCATGGAGAAAGCCTACACACCAGAAACCATTGCGGCCACAAAAGAGCAGCTCAGTTTATTTTATCGAGAAGAGAAAATGTAGTTTGCAATGAAAAGATCATTTGTTGCACCTTAGGACAGTTTAAATCCTTTCTACTTTTCTCTGCTTTAATGAATGAGTAAATCAGCTAATGAACACTGTATTGCAGCCCGAGGTCCTCAGTAAATAATTACTTTTCAAAATTTTTTAATATCCTTTTTTTAAAAAAAAAAAAAAAAAAGAAAGAAATAATCTTATGCTTGTGTTACATTTTTGATAGGTTCAACAGACAGCCAAGATGTTCGGCAGTTAATTGCGTATGCGTAGCTCCTTTTGCTCACCGCGCATTATATACAGTACTGTGTAGCTGATATATGTGTATATCATGACTAATGCGATCCCTGTTTTGTAGGCATGCAAGTCCGTTTGGGATAATACAGAGACTTAACAGCTGAGTGAGCATGCAGTGAGCTGCACATTCTCTCCCATGCTTGGCCAGTCGGCTCCCTGAGAGGCCAGAATAAGCAAGCAGGGTCTATTAAGTTAGGAAGAGGATTGATCCACAGCGCATTTGCTGTTACCTTTTATTTGTGTTGGCCCGCAGCCCTGTGACCTCATAAGGAAGTGCGATTATAGATCGAAGTAGCACGTCATTGCTTCTAGACCGTCCGATGGCTGTTTGAAAGGAGCGACAATTACTCTCGGATTCCATAGCTGTCATATCTCCGCGACGCTCAATCAGCGAGCCAGCTAGACCGCGAACGCCGCATTGCAAGAATGCCAGAAGAGGTTAGGTACTTAAGATAATACGGTTTCCCATGAAGTGTTAATGGGTCATTGCTAATTGTACAGCCGCATATTTAAAGGTCTGTTAGCTATTTAATGAGCTATTAAAAGTATGATCGCCGATTACAGCATTAAAACCCATCCATAAATGTTATGTATTTACGTAGCTATTTATTTTTTTGCCTTGCACACCTGTTGGTTAAAAGAATGCCCCGTAGTTATAACTATGATCAGAATGGCTGTGATCCTCACATCCAGTCAGTATCTGAGATGTCCGTTCCTGCACATGGGTCTCATAGAAACCACCATCCAGGATTTGAAAAAAAAAAAAAGAGCTAGTGTAGCTTTTTATACCAGCAGTCTGTTAAGGACACAATACAACAACACATGAATAGATTATACTCCCATGCAGGCCAGCAATTAAATCCTTGCCGCATTTCAAAGCATTTTTTCAAAGATGTTTTTTGTTTCGTGATTTGAGATGACCGAATTACTAATAATCAGTTTTTCCAACATTTCAGAATGTTGTGTCTACGTTTCTATTTCTGTAATTATGTTCTTTCACACTAACCTCAAGCTTTCACTTGTTCCTACAGAGGACTTCCCCTACCCACTGGACAAGCACAGCCCATCTATTTCCATGCCTCCCACCTTGCCCCTGTCCGTCTGCCCCATTCCCAGTGTGCCTGCTGCCGCCCAGCCTATGTCCCACCTGCAGACTCCTCTGCCGGACACTGGGCGTCCTCAGGTCCAGTTACAGTTAGGTCGAGAGTGCCCCCAGAGTGCCAAGCCACCCAGCAGCTCGCGCTCTGCGATACGGGACACAGCTGTCTGCCCCCATGTGAAGGATGGCCAGCTGGGAGCGAGCCATGGCAGTCCAGGCACCAAACAGCCCAAGATCAGTCGGCGGCGGGCCACCAACGGCTGGCTGCCCGTGGGCACAGCAGCTGAAAAGGAGGTATTCATAGTGGTGCGTACTCAAGTTATATTCTCTTCTGAATACATAATGGCTTGTGGAGGATTCGAGAATAAGCCTGTGTTGCTTTGCATTACTGAGACTGTGGAGGCGTGTGTGTGTGTGTGTGTGAATGTGTGAATGACATGATCCTAGTTTTCGTATCTTCCTTCATTAATATCTAATGTAATGAATAAAAAAGGGTATAACCTACAGTAATTACCATAAACGTTAAACACTTGAATGTGTTTTAATCCAAAAATAGGACCAAAGGTTGAAATTACTTGTATGCACAAAAGGGTCTGAATGATTACTATTATTACTTTTTTTTTTTTTTTGGCAAATCCAATGATGGTGCATTGAATTCTCACCCAAGGGCCAATACTGATGGACTCGGAGGACAACCCACAGTGAATCATCCCTGGTCGTCATTCTTCTGATGACGATAGACTTGCGTTAGCTCTTCACTCTAATCACTCTCTATTTCGCTAGAACACACTCTCTCTCTCTCTCTCTCTCTCTCTCTCTCTCTCTTACACACACACAATCACAATACACACACATGCACATCAGTTATTGCTCCAGAAAAAAAAAGACTTAATGTGTGAAAAATATGGGGTGTGGATGTCTGTGTTAATTACAGGATAAATGATTTCTGTATCCCAGAGATGCACATCATACAGTATATGCCTGGTTTTCACAATACGACGTCTAATGCAGTTTGCACACGTCTCATTTTTATATATAGACAGTTTGTTTTGTTTGTTTTTATAGCCTCTTCATCTGCTGCGCTAGGCTGTGCAGGTTGTGTTTGATTACTAGTCATTTAAAATATAATGATCGTAATATATAATAATTTAATGAAAAACCCTGTACGCGTCGCCTTTTTGACTCTGCTTTTTAAATGTCAATTGTATTTTATTGCACTGCATTTTAAACATGGTTCATGTTGGAATGCAGTTTGGTTCCTGTTGTGACTATAAAAGAGAAAGACTGATTCCTGGAGTTCCATTATAGTGCAAAAACGTCTATATGTTTTATACATGTACAACAGATTCAGTTGCGACGAAAATCCCAGAGTTACAGTTACAGTGGCAATAATTACGTTACTCTACATAACCTTATAAAACTATTTCAATCCAAAAAGAAAGAAACCTTTAGAAAGATGTTTTAAGGAAATCATGTTGTTGTTGTAAGCTGAAAAAGAGTGAGGGTGAGGAAATAAGAGAGCAGTGTTTTTGAAAAAGTCATCCAATCATACACTGTACACCAACCATGAAACTGCAACAACCCTAATTTAAACAAATAATACACTGAGCACTATGGTATGTAGGTTAAACTGTTCTTTGCCCAGGGAAAAGGTTTCGATATACTTACAGCTGCACTATTTCCACCCGAACAACAATGGCAGGACAGTCATTTTCGAAATTTTCAAAATAAAAGAAAAGTTGCTTTATACTGTACGTAACAAACATGAAAAAATAAATGGGGGCAAATAACAGAGTCATAAGATTCTGAGTCAGGATCCATTTACATTTATTAATATATTAAAACTAGGTCATGGTCGTTCAAGATTGACAGTTTATCATCATCCTAATAAAGTGTTGACTGGTTCTTAAATGACTGAGAATGTATAGTGCTCGTATGCATGAGTGTAAACCATTAATGGGACGACCATTGATTAGAGTCGATGATCAGTCGATTTTCTGTGCATTACAAGCGATCACTTATAAACAGTACGATTTGATTTTTAATAGACAAAAACAACAGGGCATCCCCAAACATGCCATGTTGCATGTATTCTTTTTCCCCCCCTTGTTTTTTTTTACATGCTTGTGTAACATGATAATCGATATATCTCAAGATAATTTGTTTGTACAATAGTCATGGAAAAAAAGGCCACTGCTGGATGTGGGTGTTCTTCGTTTTTGGAAAAATGATTAACAAAGAAAAGCTTTACATTAAGAGCGGCAGACGGAAAATCTTTCTCAACGAGTATGTGTATTAAATAGCAGTAAATACTAGTTGGCCAAAGTACTTCTGCTTTAACAGCTGTGTCATGTTTGTGACGTTAATATATTCAATAATATATATCCTAGTTAATGTGCTGTAGGTATACTGTACTGTATGTACTGTAATATATCCTATGAGTAATGATAATAAATGGTTGTGCGATTGATTTTAAGATGCACAATGTGTGCATGAAGCAAGTACCGTGTGGTAAAAATGATTATTATTAATCGATCATCAATTCGTTTAACTGATGATTGATAATGGAAAAGGTTACAGATTCCACTAGTCTACTGTACTGTACACTGATAGATTAGTGACTGATCAGTCAAGAAAAATGGCAAGCATTACAATCCAATGACAAACCGTTACAATCTTGAATGACAATCTAAGTGCCTTTCACAAGGTGTAACTTGTGATGGCTAGAAAACTGGGTCAAACATTTCCAAAAGGAAAGTCTTAAGGGTTTTTTTTTTTTTTTACAGGAATGTACTGTAGTGGTTAGTTCCTATAAAAAGTCTGTCTCATTGATCCACTTGGGGAGCAAAGGCCAGCCAGCCTGGTCTAATCCCACTGAAGAGATACTGCAGCTCAGACTGCTGAAAAAGTTAATCCTTGCTATAATAGAATGGTGTCAAAACGCAGTCCATCACACCTTCCTGCTTAAGGCGCTGTGTAGCCACAGACCAGTCAGAGTGCCCATGCTTACCCCTGTCCACTCCTAAAATATACACGAGCATCAGAATTAGACCATGACAAAATATAATTAGGTGTCCTGGTCCATTCGGGTAACTGTTCTAACCATCATCTGAAAGCAAAAGATTTTTTTTTTTTATTATTATGGTAATTGAGTACCTATCTAGTACTATAAAACATGAAACAATAGATTTGTGTCATACACTTCCAGCTGACTGCACGATGTGTTTTGAAGCACAGTAGTCTGCCAGTGTTTGTGTCTAAGTGTTTATTATTTATCTCTGGTGATGACCTGCAGGGTGAGGAGTCGCCAGCACTACGCAGGTGCTATGAAGGAGTGCAGAGAGATGGAGAAGTGATCAAGGTGCGAGACACTGTGCTGCTGCGTTCTGGCCCACGGAAGAAGTCTCTCCCCTATGTGGCTAAAGTGTCTGCCTTCTGGGAGGACCCCGAGTCAGGTAAACCAAGAATTCATCGTTTCCTCATAAAAAAAATGACTCGTCCAAAACCGTCATGCTCTTCACATGTAATATTCCTTTCATATGTATTAACACCAAGGCTGCTTATCACATTTTCTGCCCTTTTCAAACCAGAGTATTTGTAGGAAATCATTGCTCAGTCTGATTTTAAAAACCAAGAATTTTGCTCAGTCAAAGCAGCTTGGTAAAAGGCTTGAAGAAATGCAGTTCTTTGTTCAGTCCTCTGGTCCAACTTTGCTCATTTATTTCGCAAGTAAGGCTGGGGGAGACGTGGTTCAACAGTTAAGGCCCTGGTTTACTGAGCAGATTGTCACGGGTTCAAGCCCGAGCCCCACCATCCTGCCACGTCTCTGCTCCAAGGGTCCTGTATCACAACTGACCATGCACTCTGACCCCAGCCTCCTAACAAGATGGAATGTAAAGAATGGCACTGACAAAATAAAGGATGGTGCTTCTTTTAAAAGGCGCATGCTAGCTGTTAAACCATGTTTACAAATCAAGAGCCTTCAATTTTGTTTCCTGTTATTGTAGTTTCCTCCAGAACTAGCGGTTTGCGACTCACAAACTTGCAAGGCGACATCATTCACGTAAAAATGAATATCATACTTTCATACTCTCTATCAGACTGAAAAGAGAGAATCACTCAGGCTTATTATATTGTGGATAAGTCTTGATAATGTACTCTACTGAGGATGAAGATCACTCTAACTCACCGTAAAGCACAGGGTTGCAGCGGAACAACATTCAGGCTGTAAAATCTGCCAGCGATAAAAGGATGAACTCCGTTTGGTGCAAACGTCTGCAAGTGACACTTCTCTTCATGCTGTTCCGGTGATGGCAATAGAGCTTGGAGTGGCATTTATTGAAGCCTCCAATGAGGAAACTTGTCTTTTTATAGAGTGGTGCTCCTCAAAGCACATAAACAGTAAGTGACCTGTCAGCTGTCAGTCACTACCACAGAGCACTTAATTGGCACGAGGAAGTTTGGGAAATAACATTGTGGTCTAGAGATCCACATAGGTTTATAGTAGGCATGAGATGATACACCAAAGCCACAATACAAGACCATGTCAATATGAAACGGAGATGAATACGGAGATGTTTCATATATTTCTTTTGTAATGACAAAAAATTGGAATATGATTTATTATATAACGTGTAATATTTCTTAATTATTAACTTTATTATTATATATTTTTTTTTTAATTTAATGGACGTTTTATTAATATGGAATAGCTGTTTTGTGTTTCCTAGCTCTGTGGCGCCTCTACATTTAAGGGTTTGATTCCCGTCTCAGGTCTGTGTGCATGGAGTGTGCATGTTCCGTCCATGCTTGTTGGGTTTCCTCAAGGTATTCCGGTTTCCTGCCAAAGTCCAAAGACACGCAGATTAGGTTGACTAGCGTTCCCAAATTGCCCCTATTCTGTGTGTAGACGGCACGGAGGTGTAATGGTTAGCACTGTCGCCTTGCATCTCCAAGGTCCGGGTTTGATTCCCGGCCATACTCGATTCTCGTCTCTGTGTGCATGGAGTTTGTATGTTCTCCCCGTGTTTGATGGGTTTCCTTGCACAGTCCAAAGACATGCAGTTTAGGCTAATTGGCGTTCCCAAAATTTCCTTAATGTGTGAGTGAGTGTCTGAGTGTGCGTATGTGTGTGCCCTGCGATGGATTGGCACCCTGTCTAGGATGAACCCCGCCTCGTGGCCTAATTCTCCTGGGATAGGCTCCAGGTCCCCGCGACCCTGTACATGATAATCGGTATAAAAGATGAAGATGAAATCATTGGTTTGTCAAGCATGTGCACATCAGGATAAATATTGTGGTTTCCTTTTGTGTGTTTCCTTATCCCTCTGAAATTAGTTTCTGGTTATTCCACTGCCAGAACAACCACAACGAGCTTTTGAATAATTTGAGACGCAAGTCCGGTAAAGTCAGCCCTGATAGAACCCGGAGAGCACGCATGAATAGATTGATAGCACAACTTCCTTTCAGTTGTGCTACAGATCTGTTGGAAATTATACTGTAGATATACATCTATATCTATATCAATAGAACATAAACATGTGGGGCATTAGTTTCAGGATTTCTGTTTTAAGCGTATCTTCATGGACTATTAAGTAAGCATACTTTGAAGACAATAAGGCTTCCGCTTGCAAATCGCTCCTTATGCTCCTACCTCTAGCGCTGCTTAGCGTGTCAGAAGAGGTAGAGCTCATAATCAATATAAAACGGAACTATCACGATATACAGTACAAGGTGAGCAGCAAATTTGTCTCTGCCAGTCTTTTATTTCACAGTATGTGAGACAGCAATATCCTGTCTTATGCCTGGTTGATGTGTTTATTGATATACTGTAGCATCAACTTCCTTTCCTTTCCAGTTCCATCTTTTCAACACGGTTTCTTTATAAGATCTCCAATACAGACACCGGCCCGGTCACTGCATCTGGTTAGAGATCTCCCACATCAATGGTTTGACTGGTAAATGTGCTCCCATCACCACAAAAAATGGCTATCTGTCTCCTGTGCACTGCCACTGCTGCCACTTATAGTTTTAGAATAGACCCAGCAAAAGACTCTTCTAATCAGGTCTATAATCATAGTCTCTCAATGTGGTTTACAGTGTGCTAATGCATCCTGGCACAAAGCCTATGTCTCTGCCCTGTCTATTAGCCGGAGTGCACCCTGTCTTTCTGTTTAATTGTATCAACCCGGTAGGTGTGCAGCTCTCCGAGAAACGAGATGCCCTGCATACATCTGATGAATTCCAGATATGGGTCACGCTGGCTTGCGCCGTAAAAAATAATGCCGTGTTTTGTTGATCAATTCTGGTGGATAATGTCTAGAATGCCACTTTTAGCACATGTAATCTTTTTAGGATTTCCTAGAATTTCTTTCCAGTACTAGGTATACAGCTTTTCTTTTCCAGGGCTTTTCAACATGCTGACGTCTAGCCTTGTTTTTCCATCTTCTCTGTGCTTTAAAGGTTTTCCATATGCCCCCACCCCCTGCTTTGCTGGGAGGCATCTGTTAATATTTTTCTCTTTGCAAGGTTGAACATCAAAGGGAATACCTCAATGGAGATTCCGTGCTCAGGGCAATACCTCGGGGCCTGGACACTTTCTCTTGTCACCAATACTGCGATACGGTTCAGAGTCGCCAACATGGAATTATATCTGTGGTTCAGTATTCCCGGTTTTACCCCAATGCTTACTGCTGTCGCGATCTCTACCAGACCTTCACGCCAATAACTGGCGACCACTTTTAATTTCCCGAATCCCATTAAGAAGGAAGGAGATGGTATTTCTTTAAAAAAAAAAATAAATAAATAATAATAATAATAACGTAGCCAGTGTCATGTCTAGGAAATGTAAAGTTTGTACGTGTCAAATAGCTTTTGAAAATAACTTTCATTCCAGAGCATCCACACAAAGATCAGGAGCTCTTCCTGATTTGTTGCTTGTTTCTTGGGATTATCCGCGCAGCTGCTAGTTTTCCATATAGGGGGCATACTCAGAGAAACTGACATTGCAGGGGCTCAAGGGCAAATCTCACATTTCATGAACAGCCTGGTTGCCAAGGTTTAACCAGAGGAAAGGACCCTGAACTGATGGGTCACTCTGCTTAAGTGGAATCAGAGGAATTGTCCCTGCCAACACATTGTCGATCAATATATCTTGCATTTGATCCATGTCTGGGGTGAGTTTCTCAAATCTTTATGCCAGTACAGTAAGGGGAGTCTCTCTCTCATTTTTTTCTTAGGGATTTAGCCCAATTTTAACATTAAATCATGTACCTTACAGCACGGTGGATATGTATTTTTGGTGTATCCAGGATCAGAGCGCAGGATACTGACCCTGGAGCAGATAGGGTTGTATCAGTTGGTGGCACCTTTGCAATGCTGGGGCCTGAACCCCCAACCTTCCTATCAGTAACCCAGATCCTTAACCGTTTGAGCCACCACTGAAACATGCCGTCGATGCTTATCACTCTCTTGCTAGCAGGCTGTGCAGCCATAACTGCTGTTTGCTTCAATCCTCACCTCAGCTGTGCAGCACCAGAGGAAGGTGATGAATAGACAGCAGTATTTTCCAAGCTTGCGAGGGTCATGTCTCTGGCATTATACAAGGCTCTGTAAGTGCCTGTCGCAGATGTTCATGTCCCATACAATTTGGGCATTGATCCTGTCTGCCGTTTAACTCCATTGGGTCCTGGCAGAACAAACTGCACTCTTGATATCACAGTCATGAGGTGATAATGTTGCTATTAGTTTTCAAGGAAATAGCCAGGAAAAGGGGAAAACTCCATTAGCTTTGAACGAGGTACTGTAACACAAATAACTCACGGGGGGCTGGGGCATGCAATGCTTTCTTGAAAGATTTTTTTAATGTTTGGTTGTTAATCTAAATTAAAAAAATGTGTCGTTTTAAAAACTTTTTTTTTTAATCTGGAAAGATCTAGAAGCTATGTAGGTACATAGTGTATTTCTAGTTCTACACAGCTACACAAAGTCATATTTACATTCAGACAGCATAGGAGGAGGAGATGTCACGGGGGAGGGGAGCAGTAAGGAACGTTTGAGGCAGCTGGAACCAGCACCTTCTTTTTTTTGTAAAAGCTGACATTTGGGACACTTTTGGTTTCGTGAAGCAGACCTCGACATGACCCCAGCAAGATCTGTTCCTGAATATGAACACACACACCTCATGTGAGAAATGAAATTAGGTGTTTTCCCCCCGGAGAAACGTTAGCAGGCGAACCTGTTATGGCTAATCAAAGACAACCCGAACAGACGCTCGTATCAAAGTTGTCGGGCTAAAAAGAATCGTGTAAAAGCTAAGGATCTGCGCCCTTGCCCTTTTGTCCCTCACACTTTTTTATTCGGAGATAAAATATCAAGTAGACGTTGAAGAAAAAACACAGGTCTATTAGCGGTAACCTGCTATTCATGATTGCCACAGATAAAACACAAGTTACTGTAAATCACCTGATGGATCACGGTACAAAATGATAACCGAGAAGCATTGAAAATGCATTTATAATCAGATCGTAAGTGCCTGAACTGTAATAGAAACTTAAGACAAGCACCCCTACGGATGCTACACACTACTGCAATAATCCATCACAGCAGCTGAGTAGCGCCTCACCTCATCTCAATGGGATGATTACACCCCTGTGTCTTGAAGCCTAACAGGTGAAAGCGTATAAAATTAGGGGAGCTGTTTCTGGTAATTACAGCGTAGCAGAGAAATGATCTGCGTTGCTCTGACAAGGTATTGTGTGGGAAGATGCTGCGTCGGTAAGATTTAGAGGAGGAGGAGAATGAGATCATGGGAAAGATGTACTGATGCTCATTTGTTTCAGGAATTGATTACCGATATTCCTTCATAGATATAAACTTGCGCCTATTTTAGCGTTCATAATGCCTGTTCACGGGAAAAATGTCAAAAACCTGTTTCCAGTATATCTTGGTCATGCACATGGAAACCAAAATGAAAAATTAGTTGAATGAAAGTTGAGTCTGCTTGATGATGCTTCTTCTTGCCCACACAACGCTAATAAGAAAAAATGTGACTAAATAATTCATATATATTTTCAACACGTTTTCAATTAGAATTTGTTTTGTGCATGTTATTTGTGGAAAGTTAACTTATTTTGCCAGCCAGTGCAGGAAAAAAAGTGATATATGGTGGAAGCAAGCACTGTTTTACAAATCTTACATCTTACATTAACTGTGTATTGGGTCATTTATAGTGACTGCTGCACCAGGCTGATAAACTAAAAAGTGATATCACTCTCCACAGGGGAGCTGATGATGAGCCTGTTTTGGTACTACCGTCCAGAGCACACTCAGGGGGGCCGCAATCCCAGCATGCACTGTGAGGTGAGCTGAATTTCTGTCTTTGGTGCGGTTCTTCATGAGAAAGCAGAGTAAACATTTGACCTGCCTTGATTATGCGTTTCAAAGAGGCAGTCGGCAGCGCTAGCTTGCTGCACTCTGTAATCCCCGGAGACAGCGGCTAAGGGGGAAAAAATGAAAGAAGCAGCGTTGCTATTTGAGTGCTTTTGAAATTGGACACCTGTGTGCGCTGCTCCGATTGTCTGCTCCCGTCGATGAAGTGAATATTTGAGTATCAAAGCTTTGTGTCCGTGCTGTGGTGATTTCAGAACGAGATCTTTGCATCCCGGCATCAGGACGAGAACAGTGTCGCATGCATCGAGGATAAGTGCTACGTCTTGACATTAGCACAATATTGCAGGTATGTCCTGTGTCTGTAACTTCTGCCATACAGCAGCGAATTCATTTCATTTGACACTGTTCTGTGTGTCGCCTTAGATTCTGTGCCTTGGTGAAGCGTCGCGAGGAGGGCCGTCCCAAAAGTGCCCCCGTGGTCCCTCCGGCTCGTAACTGCACCATTCCAGCTCATCGCAGCATCCCCGCTGACGTCGACCCCGACCTGGTGTTTGTCTGCCGCCATGTTTACGACTTCCGCTACGGCCGCCTCCTGAAGAATCTGCAGTAGCGGTAGTAGTGGGAACGTTTGCTATCGTGGAGCCATACACTGAAAACCAGAGTCCATAAAGTGAAGACACAATCAGTATCCTGATCAAAGGAATTCCTGAAAGGCCACCGGACTGTCAAAAGTTAGGCTGCTCCTTCCAGACTTTAGAATTGTCCGAGCTGAAATGAATTTAGTTTGATTTCGCATGATGCTATTTTGAGCACAACTTGGGACGGATCTGATGGCCAATATGTGATCTGTAACTCCATGAAACTGCTTATATATATATATATATATATATTTGGCTTGTCAATAGATCTATTTTATACTTGCTGGATTTGTGTGCGGAAGAAAAGCTATCCAATTTGTGGGTACATTAGGGGCTACCCCAAATGATAAATTAGACTGTAAATGTGCCCATATTGGCTGTAGATTTATTTATTTATAGATATACGGTGGAAAATATTTATTTTTTAGAGCAATTAAAAAAAAATGAGTAGACAAGACCAAGAGTACTTCCCCAAATCGAATCTTAACCAAACATATACCAATTTGCCATACCATGCAGGACCATAGATGTATTCTGGTGGACCAAATACCCCAGAGCTTCTCATCTAGACTGAGATTTCTTGAATGAACTCTCATCCTATTATCGCGCGTGAGGACTTGCCTTACACATTAGAAAGAGCGTGTTTTCGCCTCCCCTCCTCACATCCTGCCTTCCCAGCAAACCAAAGCTTTCACTCGGCTCTGCAACATACGATCCCCCCCTCCCTCCCTCCGGCCATCATACGTTTGCACTAATCTATCATTCAGCGAATCAGGAGTGTGATTCAGTCTGAAACTTTCACCTGCTACTGACTTTAAATGGAGGAAAAATACTGTGTATTTGTTGTACGTGTAAATACAGAACAGAGAGAATTAATGTCTCCGATTCTACAAAAAAACGAGGGAGGTAATCTGTTCCATTTCCAAGCGTGCGAATAGAAAAAAGTTATTGCCTTGCACACACATTTCTGCTTTCAGTACGTGCCATCGGTTTTCCCCAGCGTTACCTTTAGATACGCTTGTTCCGTATGCGAGATCGATATGAAAAAGCTATTTCATACGGTCTGTTTTTCGTGCCTTTTAATAGTAATAGGTCGTCTGCTACGAAAAGAATCAACAGGAGGTTTGCGTCCTCCCATTCCTGGCTCTTTTGCTTCCTTTACCCGGCTTGGTCTGTATCATGCAGCAGTTTGTGCTAAAACCGCCATTCCTTACGAGTCTCATTGCACTATAGTGACCCTCACTCTCTCCTGCTGAGATAGAAAAGATAAAAAGGGGGGGGGAAAATTGACCTTGAGGTCAATTCAGGATGAATAGAAAGGCCAGAAAAATACAAGCTGCACCATTATCCAGGCAGCACTATCACCTGGGTGCGTTGGACCACTGAACTGGAATGAATCCTTACTTTTTTTTTTTTTATTTTTTTTTTTTTTATGAAGAAGATGAATCATGATGTGAGACTGTCATTTTCTTCTACTGAATCGAGTAAGTTACAAAAATTCGACAAAGCGTGATTTCCTGCTGTTAGGAAAAGGCTGCTAAGACTTTGTAATCTCGTCCGCTCCGCTCAGTGTAGGTGAAACACAACCCGTCACAGAGTACAAGGCAGCTGGAACTGAAGGTTTACCAGTTTTCCAAAAGACATCCTTTTTTTTTTTTTTTTTTGCTTTCGGCCTTGATGCGGTGAACATGCATATACTTGTTACGCTTTCATTCATAAAACCAATGCGCTTCAGTGCTAACGTTCACCAGGTTTCTCATTAACTCCTCTTCCATTCCTCTTACGATTAAAAAAGAAACAAACCTGAGTGTATATCAGTCACATGTGTATTGTTGTGATAGCTAGAAATGTGATTTCTGTACTAGTTTAGTATACAGATGACTCCAGGCAGTGCATACGATACCCATGTTCGACAGTATTGGCCAAAATGTACAGCATGAAAGAACGCATATCACTTCCTTTCAGGTTCTTTTTTTTTTCATCCACCATTTCTTTTTTTAGTGGGAAAACAGAAACTGGATAACAGAAGGTCTTGTTGTACTGTAGGTAGCACAACTGACACATACTCTTGGTTTGGGTTATACGTTTTTAGTGCTAGAGTTAGAGATGAGTGGGTCATTGAATGAAGTCTTTGTTGTGTGTGTGTGTTTGTGTGTGTGTGTGTGTGTGTGTGTGTGTGTGTGTGTGTGTGTGTGTGTGTGTGTGTGTGTGTGTTTGTGTGTACAGTCCCCACAGTCGATACGGTTCTGGTGTCTTGTTTTCATATGCATTACAACTCTATCTTCTTGATCCACAGTGTTTTTATCGCAATTTATTCCTTTTTTACGGTTAGCTAAGAAAGTACTAGTGTTCCTTTAAACATTTATGAATAGAACAAATGACTTCAATAAGGTTAAATAAGGTGGACATTTCTAAATATGACGGATATAGTAGCTCGGAATGACTCAATATGGGAACACTAGAGATGAATGATGTACACATGGTGCTGTTGTACACTCTTTTTCCTTCTTCGCCATTCATGTAATGACCATGATGATCAGTGTGTAGACAATACAGTCATGACCTAATGTCAATGCAAGAATCATTTGGCTTAAAGTACATCAAAGCACTGTTCTATTGATAACGGTTTGACGGCAGTCATGTCATATTCTTCAATGTCATTAAAGCATTCCAATATTTCACCCTCTATATTGGTACACAGAAGCATTGTTTTGTTTTGTTTTGTTTTTAACAGAAACCGATCATTGTTCTTTATCATACTGTAGTATCGCAGCATTGTTAACATTATTTAAGTCTTACATAGCAAGTACTGAGTATTCTTTGCTCTTCCTTCAGCATTGTGAATTGTCCATGCTTTAGTAAAAAAAAAAAAGTTTTCCGGATGAAAAAGTAGAAAACGTCGTGTTCCAAAACGGGCCTAGAGGAAGTGGGAGGGTAATTTTAAGATGTAAAAAACTCACCAAGCATTTTGCTCCTTTGGTGATGTGAGTGTGTGGGTGTATGTGTGTGTGTGTGTGTGTGTGTATACAGATACGTATATATTTCAATGCAGCATGGAAGTACTGGGCATTCTTGGAAAATAGTCCTAGCACAGCGCATTTGTATTATTTAAGATTTAAAAAAAATGTATAAGAGGAAAATATTTAAATGGAATAAATAATATATGAGTTTCACATCCTTGTGTTTTTCGTTTCATTCCAAAAGAGGCACTTCATTTGTGAACCTTGTGACTTGTGTGTAAATGTTTGTATCGTTTGGTAAAACGGATAACGCGTGGAACAGATGTAAAAAGTCTGCACAAATTGGAGCTCTTTAGGGAGTTTAGTGCTTATGCTGTTACTGACTCACGTCATGCTAATGTCGTCCATTGTGCCTTATTTTCATAAAGATTTCATTAAGTCAGTAACAGATTTCAGGCCAGAGTTAGAGCGATGATTAGTGCCGCGAGCCGTTTGTCCACTCTGTGGTGTCTTTAGAGCGACTCATTGCCAGGCTGTTGCTCCGGGATTCACACTGATAGTTTACATAATGAACCAAGTCTTTCTCGACAGAATTAACGCTGTGTTCTTTGTTTAAAAAAAAAGATTAAAAAAAAAGGCTTTACTGTTTGTACTACTTTCCCAAACCAACAAAGACGACTTGTGTCCACAACGAGGAATTAATTCAAGCACTGGGTCAGGATTTAGTATGCTGCTATTGAGCAAACAACATTTCTGCTAAAACGTTTAACGATTATTAGCTTAATAAAAAGATAATCCTATCTTTGCAGACCATGTGGGGAAAAAATGGTGACATTTAGAAATGTTAGAATTAAAATGTGCCTTAATATCTAGAACGGTAAATGTACAGTAGACTGATGCTACTAAGCAAGAAGTGTATTTAATAAGCAAACATTTGAGTTGACTCATTTTCCAGGTCTGGTTAGGGTGGGTGGATGTAAAACCTCTATAGTTAAGCGTTAAGGCTGAACGGACATTTTGGGAATCATTTCCGACTGCAGACGTTTTGCAAAAATTCCCATATTTATTTGACATTATGAACAAGTACATCCGTGCTGGTATTGTGGATATGACTACCTCTTTATATCCTAATGCCTAATTTCCTTCAGTGCTGAAACAACATTAGGTTTACCAAAAAGCTGCACTGGTGCGAAGTTGCCACATGGTGTCATGCTGAACCACCACACCACACTGACCAAGCCTCACATCACATCCAGTACAGCGCACTAATCTGTCATGAATGGAGCGCTGTCTGCTGAAAAGCTTTATGCAAACTTTCATAAGCTTCCTGCTGCCGTAGTAATAATACTCATGCATGCTCCAAAATGCAAGCTGCTTCCTATAGAGGCTGTAGTTTGACTTTTAAACCCTGAACTCGTTTATCAGCAGTCTGTGGGATCCGAAATGTCAATCACAGTTGTTTGAGCCAAGCTCGCAGTCGTCGGCTTCAGATTCTACTATCAGATGTTGCTCACATACTTCATTTATTAAATGACTGTCTTGGTGGTAATATTTTATTTTAAATGAACTAGACTGGTCCGAAATGAAATTAATTACCGACGTTCAGTCTGACAGCCCCAAGAGCTAAAGTACTCATGTTGAACAAATGTCTGCTTTACCATGCAAATCCATCTGAATATGAAACATTGACACTGTCCTGGACAGCTTGAAAACGATCAGTGTTATACATTTAATATATTTGGAGCAGTTAAACTTAAAATCCATGTCAGCAGCAAAAAAGCATGGTCTGTCTACCTATAAAATAGGCTTATTGAGGTTGCATTATGTCATTTGTGAAGCCTATTCACACCCATAATTACTGTAACAATAAATACTGTAATTAATCCTTCTTTGCAGCTAAGAAATGTAATGAGTTTGCAGCCTTAAAAAAAAACTCACTTGGCAACCTGTCGCCGCTGTTGCGGATGGCTCAATATAGACAGCCTAAAGATCCACCGCAAATTGATACAAACAGTTTTGCCATGATGGTTTAGAACTACGGTACGATCGCCTTAATAGCTTCAGGACTGCAGTTGCCATGAAACACTTTTGCTTTCAAGTCTCCAGCAGTGAAGAGTCCAGAACTTCAACAGATTGGGCTTCATGTTGAAACTATAATAAATGTCCTGTTTGCACTTTTTAACTATAAAGCTCACACTTGTAGAAGGGACCTTACAGTACAGTAATACCGTACAGTACAATCGCACCATCTGTGGGTACTCCGAGGAGGATGTACTTTCTTTTGCTTCTGGATTCTCTCAATGCTTCTTCCTCATGTCTTTTCAGGGAGGTTTTCCTTGCCACTAGGAATATCGCTTGCTCATTAGGAATACATTTATAAAGTTTAAAATGATCAGCAATTGCATTAGACGCTTTAACATTAATGCCTTAAAAAAACAGCTCTGATGCGTCAAGCCACGACTCCACAAGACAGCTGAAGATACTGTATGCTGTGAGTCTGGCACCAGGACCTTAGCAGCAGTGCTGTAAGTTGCAAGGTGTGGCCTCCATGGGTCAGATTTGTTGGTCCAGCACAATCTTGTGGATGATCGATTTGGAGTATTTGGCCGGATCAAGAAAATGAATTCCTTGCCTGCCAAGTCCCATATACAGCAACTTGTGATGCATTGCGTGTTCTGATACCTTTCTATCAAAGTCAGTATTAACTGTTTAACTTTTTCTGCAGTTTGTGCTACTGTACATTAGATTTTCTGTGGGATCGACCAGACACACTCGCCTTTGGTCCTCATAGTCATGTGAAAAAGTTAATGTCTTCTGTTAATTCTATATGTTTTGGGTAAAAACTTCATAAAATTCATCTGATTGTAGAGGATCTTAGTATTAGGCAAATACAACATCAGACACACAACAGCATAGAACCAATTTTCATTCTGCAATTATTTATTTATCAAAATATAGCCAAAAAGGGGGGAAAACATGTAGCCAATGCTAAGTACTCCTTACGGCTTCCACAGGATTTAAGAGGGTAAGTTGCAGCCAGGTGCTGCTAATCATCAGCCCTTGATTAATCGATGAGGTGTGCAGGTGTGCACTCCTCTATAAAAGCAGAAGTTTTGGCACGTTCCTGGTCTGGAGAACTCATTTTTGTGCCAAGAGGGAAAGACATAAGCATGGTCTTAGAGAAGCAATTGTTGCTGCACATCATTCTGGAACGTGTTATAAAAACAATTACAATGAGAATGATTATTCACAAGTGAAAAGCATTCAAGACAGTTGTCAGTCTTTCCAGAAGTGGGCTTCCCACCACATTCACCCCAAGGTCAGACTGGGCAATGCTTAGAGAAGTACCAAAAAAAAAAATAAACAAGAGCTACATTTCAGACCCTACAGGGCTCATATGAGCATATTAAATGTTAAAATCAATGGCAGCACAATTAGAAGATGGAGAAAGCTTTCCTGTCTAAAAAGAACATGGAATCACTGAGGTTCAGAAAACTGCATCTGAACAAACCACACGTCTTCTGGAACAATGTCCTATGGACAAATGAGACCAAAGTGGAGATGTTGGACCTCAATGCCCAGCGCCATTTCAGCAGAAACACCCATGACCACTGTCAAGCATGGCAGTGTAGGGGTGATGATTTGGGTTTCTTTTGCAGCCACATGACCTGGGCACCTTGTAGTCATTGAGTCGACTATGAACTCCTTTATATACCAGATTATTCTGTGGTAGGCAAATGTGAGGCCATCTCTCTGACCCCTAATGCTATGTCAAAATACGTTCATGCAACAGGACAATAATCCAACTGATTTACACCAGTAATTCTACGTACATCAGAACGGATGAAAAATAAAAGGACCTAATCATCAGGTTTTTTGAATGGCCTAGTCAAAGTCCAGACCTCAACCCAATTGAAATGCTGTGGCATAAGCAAATACTTAAAACCTCAACAACCTGAAGCATTGTTGTACAGAAGAATAGACCAAAATGATGTGAGAGACTGAGAGTCATACACATGGAAAATGATTGCTTCAAGTTAATGCTTCTAAATGTGGATCTAAAGCTATATATATCCCATATATCAACTATATCCGTATATACTGTACATCCCATATATCAACTATATCCCTATATATATCCCATATATCAACTATATATACACCCTAAAGGATGCTGGGTTAAAAACAACCCAAACTGGGTTGTTTTTAACCCAGCTGCTGGATAAATATTGGACCAACTACATGCTGGGTTAATTTAACACAGCACAATTGGTTATTTATTTAACCCAGCAAGATGGGTAAAGTATTCAATCCAAATGCTAGGTCTATAACTATAATGCTGGATTAATTCTACCTCACAAATAGGTTATTATTATTTTATGTTTTACATGTTTATTGGTAAAACAGTTAAATTACTTTGATATACTGGTCTATTACAAAAAAAACCTCTTAAGTTTTGCAAACCATACATATATGCAATAAATAAACACTCAATTAATTGTACAAATCATAGAAAAAATATTTATATTTATTTTTCAAAAGCACGAGATCAAATAATATAAAACAAGTTCAACAGCGACATCATTACGATACTATTACTTAGAAGCACTAATGCCTGAGAGCAGTGCTGGTCATTATCTCCCAGCATCAGGATGTAGGGGTACGGCCTTGACACTTCAGCTTGCTGGAGATATTCCACCGTGTTCGTGCCAACCTTAGAAAGAAAGAAATTAAAGAAAGTAAAAGTTTATGGAAAAATCAAGAGGGTTGGCTAGTATGCATATTTGTAAGAAGATTAGTGTTTTGTAACACCTCAGCTTTGTGTGGTTAGCAACCTAGCTAAATGCAAGCATCATGCTGGCACTACAGTTCACCATCCTCATAGACCATGCAAGCATTCTACAAAGAAAGCTAAAAGGCTCATGGAAATTAACTTAATCCCGAAAAAAATAACTTTCCACTGCATTTCATTGCTGTCATTAAAGGACTTGCTGAGATCATTTCAGTAATCGTCTTGTTAACTCAGGTGAGAATGTTGACGAGCACAAGGTTGGAGATCATTATGTCAGGCTGATTGGGTTAGAATGGCAGACTTGACATGTTAAAAGGAGGGTGATGCTTGAAATCATTGTTCTTTCATTGTTAATCATGGTGACCTGCAAAGAAACGCGTGCAGCCATCATTGCGTTGCATAAAAATGGCTTCACAGGCAAGGATATTGTGACTACTAAGATTGCACCTAAATCAACAATTTATAGGATCATCAAGAACTTCAAGGAAAGAGGTTCAATTCTTGTTAAGAAGGCTTCAGGGTGTCCAAGAAAGTCCAGCAAGCGTCAGGATCGTCTCCTAAAGAGGATTCAGCTGCGGGATCGGAGTGCCACCAGTGCAGAGCTTGCTCAGGAATGGCAGCAGGCAGGTGTGAGCGCATCTGCACGCACAGTGAGGCCAAGACTTTTGGAAGATGGTCTGGTGTCGAGAAGGGCAGCAGAGAAACCACTTCTCGCCAAAAAAAAACATCAGGGACAGATTGATCTTCTGCAAAAAGTATGGCGAATGGACTGCTGAGGACTGGGGCAAAGTCAAATTCTCGGATGAAGCCTCTTTCCGATTGTTTGGGGCATCTGGAAAAAGGCTTGTCCGGAGAAGAAAAGGTGAGCGCTACCATCTCCTGTGTCATGCCAACAGTAAAGCATCCTGAGACCATTTATGTGTGGGGTTGCTTCTCATCCAAGGGAGTCGGCTCACTCACAATTTTGCCCAAAAACACAGCCATGAATAAAGAATGGTACCAAAACACCCTCCAACAGCAACTTCTTCCAACAAGCCAACAACAGTTTGGTGAAGAACAATGCATTTTCCAGCACGATGGAGGCAAAAGTGATAACTAAGTGGCTCAGGGACCAAAACGTTGAAATTTTGGGTCCATGGCCTGGAAACTCCCCAGATCTTAATCCCATTAAGAACTTGTGGTCAATCCTCAAGAGGCGGGTGGATAAACAAAAACCCACTAATTCTGACAAACTCCAAGAAGTGATTATGAAAGAACGGATTTCTATCAGTCAGGATTTGGGCCAGAAGTTGATTGAGAGCAGCCCAGTCGAATTGCAGAGGTCCTGAAAAAGAAGCGCCAACACTGCAAATACTGACTCTTTGCACAAATGTCATGTAATTGTCGATAAAAGCCTTTGAAACGTATGAAGTGCTTGTAATTATATTTCAGTACATCACAAACAACTGAAACAAAGATCTAAACGCAGTTTAGCCGCAAACTTTGTGAAAACGAATATTTGTGTCATTCTCAAAACTTTTGGCAATGACTGTACAGTCTCACCTAATTTTCTGAAATGGGTTTTTAATTCTGTAACAACATGCAGTCGACAACCAGTAAATGTCTCACTCGTATTGGATATTTTGCCTAGATCACTGAAAACTACAGCTATGGAACCCCTTCCTACAATATGTGATGTGGAATTTAACTGCTAAATAATTACAGATTCTTTTCACTTTACCTTTCTTTAGAAATGTAATGGAGAATGTAGTCTTTAATCAACTGACTACCGGTATTTCCTTGTCCTTAAGTAGCTCCTTTAATCGTTTTAATTCCCAACAATAGCACTAGGGCTGCTCTATTAAAATAATAATAAATAAATAAATCTGTTTAGATACAGATTGCCTTCTGCAACTATTGTAATGTCAGTCTGGCCTTTGACATTATTTATCTTAAAATCCTCACAGCCTGGGGGCGACTTTTAAGTAGATGTCTACATTTTGTTTTATTACACAGTGTTTGACTCTTGGACCGCTATTATGTAGATTTTAAAAGATTGTGGAATTTCTTGCCATAGATTTCAAAATGATATTCTGATTAACTTGGATTATTCCCCTGATTTCTTTGGTGCCATTGACTCATTATGTCAGCGCCTCAATCATATTGCTAAGTGGATCTGCCAAAATGACCTGCAGCTTTTAACATTGTCTCTCTCAGTCTCGGTGTGTGTGCACGTGTGTGTGCACGTGTGTGTGCGCGTGTGTGTGTGTGCGCGTGTGTGCGCGTGTGTGTATGTGCGCGTGCACGGATCAGCCTGAACACAAACACCACCTCCATAACATTGATTATCAATTATATACCAATAAACTGGTGACAGGATCATGGACACCCAAGGTTCATTTATGCCTGTGGGGACTAAAGGACAGCCCATCCTGTCTAATCCCACAGAAAATCCAATGTAGCTCAAATTGCTGAAAAAAAAATATATCAATGCTGGCCATGATGGAAAGAAACCAGAACATCACAGGTTGTTGTAATGGGTCTTAGTAGGCAAAGAGTTCAACGTTGTTGGTCCATCCACCAAATTTCAGAGATGTCAATCTGATGGAACGTCCACGGGATGCTCTGGACAAATAAGTCAGATCCATGGAGGCCATACCCCACAACCCATCGCACCCGAAGAATCTGTCCCAAAAAGTTACATCACAGCAGACATGTGGAATGTCCTGAAGGGCCAGAGCTGCCAAGGGGAACCTGCTCAGTATTGGGTGAAATGCATTTTAATGATAATCTGTGTTAGCGTGTGTGTGTGTGCATGTGTGTGTGGTTTGCATATAATGATGAGCAGCCCTCAAGTCAAAAGAGCAAACTCAATCAAAACCTTGGTGTTTAAGCAGTCATATTAATCACCTTACAAATGCAATCAATGGTAAACTTTTCTACTTAACATAAGACTGTCCATACTTTTTATTATTGTTAGTGTTTAGGTTTGACCATTATAATGCTCAGACGATTTTGTCTATTAACGCCCTCAATCAACACATCTGTACTGATGTTATAAACTAATATTTTACTATTATATTTTAATATTTTATATATATATATAAGCAGAAGAAATGTTACCCTCCTCTGAGTAATTATACAGTAATGTGCAAAAGTCTTCAAAGAGAAAAAACTACAAAGCTCAGTAAACAGTAATTAATGAACCAGTATTGAAGTCAGTATTTGGTGTGAAAATGCTTTTGAGGAATCCAGGTATAATTTGTGCAGTTTTCTTAGAAATTAGCTGTTAAGTTTTACTGAGCATCCTGCAGAACCGCTCTTAGTTCTCCTGACTATGACCATTGCATCTGCTTCTTTTTTTTTACATGCAAACCCCAAAAAGTTGCTTTTTATTTATTTTTTTGTTTGTTTTTTTTGTCTAAAAGGTGGCCACTTATTGTATATAATGTGCTTTTTTTCCTGTCATTTCTATTTTGTGGTGAAATACAGATGTTTGAAAATCAGAAATGTTTTGTACTGATTAAATAATAAAGTCATAAAATAAAATAAAAACAAAATCTATAACGAAGTTTGTATTAAAAAAACACAGTGTGCCTAAGACCCTTGCAGAGTACTGGACATGCCATCATGTAGATATTAAATGAAACATGATCGATACATGCTCCTTATTTATTCCTGATATGATGCATTCTAATAGTGATAGAAAATGTGTTATGGCTGGCAGTGACATTTTAAACAGAGTCATAGTCATTTATTGTATAGAATAGATGATGTGGTGATGAACTAGACTTGAACATCACATTTAATCGAAGTATGAGGGGTGTTCAAGTCAAACTGGGACTTCTGATTCTGCAGAGCATAGTTATGTGGGTAAAAAACCCTTTATTTCTCTATATAATTCCTTGCTACACTGATTCACTTATCATAATGTTTGGGTACCATCAAGGTAGAAAGTTTTCTCCATACTCTACTTGACTGCATCAAATGTCGGCATCCCAGGAACTCCTGGGAGGAAATGCCCCAAACATGTGGAAAAGGCTTGTGTGAAGGATGTGGCAAAAACTCCCAGCTGAGTTCCCATAATGTGCAAGTGGTGTTTGTGAATGATTGTGTGTACAGTGTCCACAGACAGATACATCTCTTCTGCAAGTTGGCAACGAGTCGTCCATAGATTTTCAAGGCTCAGGGGTTTCACTCGCTGAATGTTCACGGGAAGGACTGCAGACGGCTCTGAGCCACGTCAACCAGGATCATCGTCTTTAAAGCATTTACACCATTCATGCTGTATGTTTTACTGTGGTTACAGTGGAGAGACTCATCCTCGTACTGTGCTTAAGGTCGTCTATAAATGTCAATTTACTTTACGCCTTCAGTCATGAGAAATTTTATCAGAAGTCCCGGTTTGACTTGAACATGCCTTGTGCAAACTGATCATTACAAATGCTATCATTATGGATTTGGAATTGGGCATTTATAGTATCCCTTATGGGTATGTGCAGGATGTGTCTCAGCTAGTCCTCGTGTACTCAATGGCTTTTAGGTTGTCGCAAACAAGACAAAATTTCAGTTTGCACATAATGGACAGCATTGCGCATAATGGACAGCATTGCGCATAATGGACAATTGCATCATCATAACTCATGCATGATGATGACATCAATAATAAAATAATTTCAGATGTCCTTATGCTATACTGCCATGCTGTTATAGGATTTAAATGAATGAGAAAAGGAAGAAAAATGTGAATTGCACCATCAGTCAGATATGTCTGGAAATGCATTAAATGTATTTCGAGGTCATGGAGATCAAAGACGCCCTGCATAGTTGTTTATACCTGATCATTTCATTTACTCTTGTTGCCAACCATGTCTTGGAGAGAAAAATAAACAGATGCATTTACGCTTGGCATAAGTGTCTCTTCGACCACCTCCCTAAGTGTGTTGCGCTTGATTTACATCTGTTATGAATGCAGCTCGGCTTTGATGTGGATGATCTTGCATTCAGATCTAATCCTGATCCAGAAGATGCGTGAAACAACCAGGTGAAAACATATTTAACTGTCCTTTATTATTTTAAAAACCCCAAATGGGAGACACACACTCCAAAGCAAACCCCAAATTGCTTGTATAAACATCTGTTTGTTTGCTTTGTGAATACGGTACTTACATGTGACCGTAATAATGTGTGAATGGATTTCAGTGCAAGCTTTTCTCAATATTTCTCAAAGGCGCTGAACTTTCACTAGGACATGTTTCTTAACATGATGTTCGATCTTTTGAGAGACATCATCAAAGCTGTTTTGTTTGTATAAAGATGCAGAAAAGGTGAAACCTGGAGGTCCCACTGTTACGCCATTACACCAGAGATGAGCTGGAATTGCAATTCGGTAGTCTGAGGGCAGAATGAGTTAATGAGAGAAACTACTCTAAAATAAACTTTCTTTGCTCTTTCAATGCATTTCAAGACCTGACTCATGGTGCAATTCACATTTCGCTTCTTTTTCTCATTAATTTTCACATAAATTGGTGTAATTTCAAGGTTTTAGCTGAGCCAAAACTCTACTTTCAAGGCCGCAACAGGCATCCTGATTAATCAGATAACTCATGAATATTTATGAAGCTTTTTTTCCCCCCACTCAATCAACTAAAAGGGATTTAAATGCCATGGAAACAGTTTGAGTACACTACGGTGTGCTTGTTGATGATAAGAAATACACAGTGTGTTTCTGTTTTTGTTTCTCACTTCATTAGAGTTTATGGTCTTTAATTTGATTATTGCTCAGCAAGTCGGACATGGAGTCATCCACGTCAGTAATCCACTACAGACGACTGGATTTTACCCCCTTATAAAACTCTATCAACATTCCTGTAATACTGTATTTCTTCAACCTAGAGTTCATTCAGAGAATAATCGCTCAAACTCAGTTATTTTTCATTTTGTGATATGATACAGTATAGTCAAATAAATGTTGTTATAGCTTCCCATCTTAAATCTGGATTTGGTCGATATTCTCCAGTTTCTCTCTGCAAATGGACTGAAATCATGTATGGAATTTAGTCAAATGAATTAATTATTCATTTGACTAAATTAATTTTAAAAAATCATGGACTAAGGCATGTCTCTATACATATAATAAAACTGTAAAGTTGGCGTGTCTGTGCATTTGTTTTACAAAGATATTTGTAAAAAAGAAAATGTGAGGGATGTAAGATGAGTGATAGAACACATCAAGATGTTTATTTGTGCACGCATTATGTAAAAACTACTGAATTCATTTTAATGGGTCATCAAGAACTTTAGGGCAAGAGGTTCAGTTGTTGTGAAGAAGGCATCAGGGTGCCCAAGAAAGTCCAGCAAGTGCCAGGACCGTCCCCTAAAGTTGATTGAGCTGCGGGTCCGGGTCCACCAGCAGCCCTGAGCTTGCTCAGGAATGGCAACACTCACAATGGTGCAAATACTTTTGGAGGATGGCCTAGTGTCGAGAAGGGCAGCAAAGAAGCCACTTCTTTTCAGGAAAAACATAAGGAACAGACTGATATTCTGCAAAAGGTACAGGGATTGGACTGCTGAGGACTGGGGGTAAAGTCATTTTCTCTGATGAATCCCCTTTCTGATTGTTTGGGGCATCAGGAAAAAAGCTTGTCCGGAGAAGAAAAGATGAGCGCTACAGTGCAATCAGTCTTATGTCACGGCAACAGTAAAGCATCCTGGGGCCAGTCGTGTGTGGGGGTTGCTTTTAAGCCAAGGGAGTGGGAACACAGCCGTGAAGAAAAACGGTACAAAACATCCTCTAAGAGCAACTTCTCTCAACCATCCAAGAACAGTTTGGTGATGAACAATGCCTTTTACAGCATGATAGAGTACCTTGATATAAGGCAAAAGGGATAACTAAGTGGTTCGGAGAACAAAACACTGAAATTTTGGGTGCATGGCTGGAAACTCTCCAGACCTTAATCCCATTGAGAACAAGAAGCTGGCGGACAAACAAAAACTTAGAAATTCTGACAAATTCAAAGTAGTGATTATGCAAGAATGGGCTGCTATCAGTCAGGATGTGGTCCAGAAGGTGATTGACAGCCTGCCAGGGGACGAATTGCAGAAGTCTTGAAAAAGAAAAAGTTATAAACACTGCAAATATATACAGTAGATGTACAGTAATTGTTAATAAAATGCTTTGACACACTTATGAACTGTATTAACCTTAGTATACTATAGTAACATCTGACAAAAAGATCTAAAAACACTGTAGCGGCAGACTAGTGTGTTGAAATTAATATTTGTTTAATTCTCAAACCTTTTGGCCATGGCTGTACATTAAAAACAAACAAACAGCAAAGTCTGGCTCTTTGTAGGCAAAATATGAAGGAAGGAAGTGTGGCTCAAAACGTTTGCTCAGTGCTTTATCACTACATCATGTGATCTAATAATAAAGATATTAAGTTGCATACTGTATATCTCTATTAGCTTATCTTATTCTTTAGGGTAATACAACTTTTCGTCCACATTTTTGCACCAGTAATATTATTAATATCATTAGTGAGAATAGACCTCTTTTCAGACAAAAAGACATGATGGAGGCTGTCAGGTTTAACTTGTGTGAGAGTTAGGGGGATTAGAAAACTGTGGCAAATTGTATGCCTAAAGGTTATGCTGATGCCATGTGTTTTTACACCATATATTGACTTTATTTTATAGCTTTTTACTGCACTTTGTAGTCTTTTTTTTGTGTGTGCAGAAAATTGTTCATTCCATTATCTTTGCTTCACAGCATGTCTTTACTTGTGCCTAAGCCTTTTCAACCCTTTCCATTTTACCTGGTATATTTATTCTATAAAAAGGGCAAGTACTCTTAAATTTTTTTTTTTTTAAATGTAACATTCATGTTGATGAAAAAGTCCTTGTGCTTAACATTTACAGTGTATTTCCTTATCATGGCATACTGCAATGTTTGCTTAATCACCACACCACACCAAATACCCTTTATTTGTATCATTTTAGAAACATGATCGAATTGCTTAATTCATTTAGCTAGTTTCTCTTAGTGTATTAAAAATGCTGACCCAGTGGTTGGGTGCAGTTTTAGCGTAACACCTGTGGATATCGGAGAGGGGAATGTTTTAGAGACCTCGTTTAAAATCAGTCTCGTTTAAAATTCCACTTCTCCATAACTGCATTTCAGATTGCTGAACAGCGGGCTTCCTTGAACAGATGAGATTTCAGGTAGAGCAAAATATCCAGGATGATGAAGTCCAAGATGAAATGTCAATGGGACAGGATAATCATGGCCTCAAAGGCTTTAAATTATTCCCTTTCTATCATAATTTTCATTACGAGATAATAGCGTCTACTTCAGTCCTGAAAGATATGAAAGATATTGCTACAATAAATGAAGGATACATCCTGCAATAACCAAAGATACCATTCTTAACGGGGAAAAATGAATGAGTTCATATTAAATTATGGCATGGAGGCTGTTACATAAGCCTAGTGGAGCAATCAAAAGGCTTGTTTCTTGTAAATTATGGTAATTAGTTCACACTCTTTTTGAAGTGATTGGGCATGGTGTTGGTGGCACAGAGAAAGTGGTGAATGAATAAATTTCTTTGGCTGTTTGGGACGAATCACACTGTCCTCAGCATTAAAATATCTCAGCCTGCAACATAACAAGAATATGACTAATGTTGTTGCTTTTTCCCCCCCTAATGAACAAATCACAAGTACACTGAGAAAACAATTATGTGCCATTCTTGGCTTGCTGCTTGTTGCTTGTTGGAATCAAATTGGATACATTAAAGAGAACAGAATATAAGAGTGTAATGCTTTCTGGTGGATTCTGTTTCTACTCCCCAGCAGGATACATTTCTAAAATTTAAGCACAATTCCAGAGCTTTTTCTACAAGTAAATAAGATTTTTGAACACTTGCTGTCGGCCAAAACATGGTATTGGTGCTAAAAAGTGTCTCACCTAGGTGTAGTGTCCATAACTTTTTTTTTTAATTCAAATCTTCAATGATCTTAATTGTCATTAAGATAAAACTTGGCCAAATTAGATTTAACATGAAAAGACATAAACGCGAAGTGTATACAGTAAGTATTCTAAAATGAAAAATTGTTGAGATATTGCAATCTGAATTTGACATGGTTATGGACACTACAGTACAGATTCCTTTTTTTTTTCTTCTTCTTTTTTTTCTCAATTTTTCAATTTATTTTGCACGAAAGACTTTAATTTAAACAATAATTTTTAAAGGTCATACTCTTCTAGCAGCTTACACCAATTTTAGCATAAATACTCAAAGAAATATGAATAATTGCATGTTAATTATTGTTTGAAGTGAGACATGGCTAATAAATGGCCACTTTGGGGCACATATAAAATCTTTCCAAAATGGCTAAAGTTAGCAACTTTCAATTTTTAGGTAAGCAAGATTGGTCGCCTCCATAGTGTATAAACTTCAGACGTAGCTTCTATAGCACACAAATTTTCTGGATTATTTGTATAACATAATAATTTTTTTAAACACCTCTACTGTGTTTTAGCTGTATACTAGGAAAGAAACACAGGCCTAACTAGATAGTTATGCTAACACAAAGTTAATCGATAGCTTTAACTTTAGGTAAAAATATGTAGATTTTATCAGTTGTTAAGGTATTATCCTTCTGATATTAGAACCTGATACTTGAACTCAAGTAATTTCAACTGTCATGCACACTCGTAACACGACCGGCACTAGGACCCGGAAGTAATACGGTCGCATTTCAGGAAGCATAAAAGGAAACAAGATGGCGCTTCACATTGCTCAGTCATTGAGTTCGCCCATGCTTTGTCTGACGCTTCGCCGACTATTCTGTGAGTACTCACCAATTTGGGTTGCTTCTTTGATTGAGTGTGTGTTGCTAGAACGCGGATTTATTTGTGTAGATCCTAGCTCTTCGTGTAAGAGAGTTCTTAGACAAATTGCGTGGTTATCCTGCCTACTCGCGTTGCTTCCGCGTTTGGGTTTACCATCCACACTACACGGGCTAACTGCTAAGGCTTCTGTGCTTACCCTCTGATAGCTCGTGACAGAATGACTGAGCCAAAAGCAGTAAACCCAGCGGAGTTTGCTTGCCTCTGTGATGTGGTTGACCAGCATGTCGAGCTGCTCAGTGGAGAAGTTGCGTCTCTCCAAAAGGACGTCCAAGACGTCGCGGCTTTGCGCCGGCGGAGCTATGGCAGGAGAACGCGACCCTCCGTGGGGTGGCTGCTCACTCGGCTGTTGCCACGCCCATCGCAGTGGCTGCGGCACCGCCACCCCACCCCCCCCCTTCTGATGTTTTCATAGCTCTACCGGATAAGTGGGATGGCACAGATGGGAGGTGCAGTGTCTTTCTAATCGCATTGGATCTTGTGTTTGAGTTTAATTCCACCAAATACTCCACAGACTGACTGCGCGTTGCGCTTCTCGTCTCGTTGCTATACGGGCAGGCAGCTGAGTGGGCCACGGTGGTCCTCAGATTAGATTCAGACACGGCCTACTCATACGGAGAGTTCACCCGTCAACTGAAGCTATCATTTGAACATCCTGCTGCTGAGGTGGAGACCAACACCAAATTATATCATCTGCGGCAGGGAGGGTCGACCGTGAGTCGCTACACAGCGGACTTTCGTACTCTAGCCGCGCAGACCACCTGGGGAGACGCCGCCCTCCAGACGGCCTACTACGAGGGACTGGCCTCACGGATCAAAGATGAACTCACCGGACTAGAGATTCCCGCCACGCTGGAAGGACTGATTCAGCTCGCCCTCCGCATTGACCAGCGCCTGCTCTCTCATCCGAGGCCAGCACCCCGGACCCTGCCACCCACTACGTCACCTTCATACCTCACGCCCCGGTTTCTGAGATTGGTCCCTCTTTCACCTCCACCGCCATGGCACCCGTCGGACCTCCACCTCCCGCCGTGGTTAACACCGGAGCTGGGGAACCCATGCAACTAGGATGCGCCTCCTTGACTGCTGCAGAATGGGAACGACGCTTCAGAGAAGAGCTCTGCGCCTACTGTGGGTCAGCGGCGCACCACAGGGCCCTCTGTCCACTTCGCCCGGGAAACGCTCAGGCCCGGTGAGCAAATGGGGCAGTTCACCGGGCCCCCTCCACCTCTCGGTCATGACACCCAATAATTCCCATCTCACGGTCCAAGTACACCTCCGGTTTGGCCACAAATGGGTTGGAAGTACTGCGTTTATTGATTCCGGTGCCGCAGTTAACTTTATTGACTCTTCGTTTGCCAAAGAACTGGGAGTGCGTTATCCCAGCCCGTTCCTATCACATCTGCCGACGGTCGGCCCCTTTCCTCCAGCCCCATCACCACTCAGACTCAGCCACTCACCCTTGTCATCGGCCAATATCACGAACGGATCCAGTTCCACCTCACCTCCATTTCATTGCCACGCATCATCCTCGGACACCCCTGGCTGCTCGAACATGACCCCCTGGACGCAAAACCGGATCCTGCAGTGGGGGCCGACCTGCACCGAACTCTGCCTGCGGGCTTCGGCTGGGATGTGTTCTAGGGAGTCCGAGGCACACGATGTCGACACCAACGCCATCTCCGTCACCTACCGAGACCTGGCTGAAGTATTCTGCAAGAGATGAGCCACACACCTTCCTCCTCATCGCCCCTATGACCTGACAATCGAACTTCAGCCGGGCTCGGTCCCCCCACGCGGCCATCTTTACTCCCTCTCCGCCGCTGAGACGCAGGCGATGGAGAGATATGTTTCTGACGCCCTTCGCCACTGCACCATCCAGCCCTCCTCATTGCCTGCCGCCGCCGGGTTCTTCTTTGTGAAGAAGAAAGAGGGCGACTTACATCCCTGTGTCGATTATGGGGGGCTTAATAACATCACGATTAACATCAGTCTTACCAACTCAGCCCTGGACGCCCTCTCTGGTGCCACCATTTTCACAAAGTTGGACCTCTGGAGCGCCTACAACTTGGTGCGCATCAGAGAGGGCGATGAGTGGAAGACGGCTTTCATCACCCCTACTGGACACTACAAAAGCTTGGTCATCCCATTCGGACTCTGCAACGCACCCGCCGCCTTCCAACAGTTCATCAGCGATGTCCTTAGGGACATGCTACGGCAGTGGGTGTTCGTTTACGTGGACGACATCCTTATTTATTCACGCACCGCCGAGGAACACACCCAGCACATCAGAGCGGTCCTTAAGAGATTACTCGCCCACCAACTGTACTGTAAGTTGGAAAACTTACACCTTTCACGAGCGCTGCACCGTGTTCCTGAGTTTTGTCATCTCGCCCCAGGGTGTGGCCATGGACCCGCAGAAACTGGAAGTTGTGCGTCATTGCCCAAGACCCTCAAGCAACTTCAACGCTTTCTCAGGTTTGCAAACTTCTATCGTCGCTTTATCCGGGACTACAGTACGGTTGCCGCCCCTTTAACCGGTCTGACTCGACCCTCTTCTCATCACTTCAGCCTCAAACCCGCCTCCATCACCGCCTTTCATGACCTATGCCACCGGTTCCCCAACACCCCAATTCTACTGCACCCAGACGCAAGTAAACCATTCGTTGTGGAGGTGGACGCTTCGGATGTGGGCGCCGGGGCTGTTCTCTCCCAACGAGGTCCAGACCATAAGCTACATCCCTGTAGTTTCTTTTCCAAAAAATTTGACCCCACTCAGCAGCGATATGGGGTAGGGGACCGCGAGCTGCTGGCCATAAAGTGGGCTTTGGAAGAATGGCAACACTGGCTCCAGGGCGCCAGAGAGCCATTCATCGTCTGGACCGACCATCAGAACCTGATCACCATCCGCAACTTAAAACAGCTCAACCCGAGACAGGCGCGGTGGGCACTATTTTTCGAACATTACAACTTCCACCTATCCTACCGCCCGGGGTCCAAGAACACCAAAGCTGACGCCCTCTCCCAACAACACGAAGAGGACGTTCCCCGGGCGGACACCGCGCCTGTCATCACACCCACCAAGATCATTGCACCACTTCACTGGGAACTGGAAACGAGGGTTCGCCGTGCACAGGCAATGAAGACCAAACCGGCAGGTGTGCCGCCTGGGTGACTCTATGTGCTGAACACCGTAAGGACCAAGGTGTTGCGATGGGGTCATTCCTCGCCATTATCCGAACACCCCGGTGGCAACCGCACCCTCCAATTTATCAGATGTGCCTTCTGGTGGCCATCTATGGCGAGTAACGTCAAGGAGTACGTCCAGGCGTGCCCAGTGTGCGCCAGGTCCAAGAATACCAACCAACCGACACCGGGGGAACTCCAACCACTCCCCGTTCCCCATCGGCCCTGGACGCACATTGCCGTTGACTTCATCACGGGCCTGCTGGCCTCCGAAGAGAAAAACACCATCTTAACCATCATCGACCGGTTCTCCAAAGCCGTGCACCTGGTGGCTCTCACCGGACTCCCGTCAGCCAAAAAAACAGCAGAGCTGATTTTAGAACACATAGTCCGACTGCATGGGTTCCCAAAAGACATCGTCTCGGACAGGGGGCCCCAATTCACCGCCCGGTTCTGGAAGGCCTTCTGCCGTCTGATCAATTCCACCTGTAGTCTATCCTCTGGTTATCATCCCCAGACTAACGGTCAGACGGAGCGGACCAACCAACAACTGGAGCGCTACCTGAGATGCTTTGTTGCCGATCGCCAGCGCTCCTGGGCCCACTACCTCCTATGGGCTGAGTTATCTCACAATCTCCATGTCTCTTCAGCCACCAATCTCAGTCCATTTGATGTATGCCACGGTTTCCAACTTTCGATGTTCGATCATCAAGAACCGGAGGTTGCGGTGCCGTCAGCCCAACAGTTGGTTCGCCGGTGTCGACGGCTGTGGAACCAAGTAAACGTCGCCATGCAACAGGCCAACAACCGCTACCACTCAACATTGCCGTCGACACCCGCCGGGACGATTGTACAATGTAGGTGACAAAGTATGGCTTTCAACCAGAAATCTTCACCTTCACACGGAATCCAAGAAGCTATCACCCAGGTTAATCGGTCCATACCACATCAATACCACAATAACTTTAATCTGACAAAAGTAATAATAAATAAGAATTCTATTAATGTTAACTTATGAAAGTCAGACATTGCTTTTCAACCATGCTTCAACGGAATTATAAAAAAAAAAAATGAACTCATGGAACAGGCCTGGACAAAAATTATGGTATCCTTAACTTAATAGTTTGTTGCACAACCTTTTGAGGCAATCACTGCAATCAAATGATTCCTGTAACTGTCAATGAGACTTCTGCACCTCTCTGCAGGTATTTTTGGCCCACTCCTCATGAGCAAGCTGCTCCAGTTGTTTCCGGTTTGAAGGGTGCCTTTTCCAGACAGCATGTTTCAGCTCCTTCCAAAGATGCTCAATAAGATTGATGTCAGGGCTCATAGAAGGCCACTTTAGAATAATCCAATGTTTTCCTCTTAGCCATTCTTGGGTGTTTTTAGCTGTGTGTTTTGGGTCATTGTCCTGTTGCAAGACCCATGACCTGCGACTGAGACCCAGCTTTCTGACACTGGCCAGCACATTTCTCTCTAGAATCCCTTGATAGTCTTGAGATTTCATTGTACCCTGCACAGATTCAAGACACCCTGTGCCAGATGCAGCAAAGCAGCCCCAGAACATAACAGAACCTCCTCCATGTTTCACAGTAGGGACAGTGTTCTTTTCTTGATATGCTTCATTATTCCATCTGTGAACATAGAGCTGATGTGCCTTGGCAAAAGGTCCATTTTTGTCTCATCTGTCCATAGGACATTCTCCCAGAAGCTTTGTGGCTTGTCAACATGTAGTTTGGCATATTCCAGTGTGGCTTTTTTCTGATTTGTTTTCAACAATTGTGTCCTCCTTGGTCGTCTCCCATGTAGTCCACTTTGGCTCAAACAACTACGGATGGTGCGATTTGACACTGATGTTCCTTGAGCATGAAGTTGACCTTGGATCTCTTTAGAAGTCTTTCTGGGCTCTTTTGTTACCATTGGGATTATCCGTCTCTTTGATTTATCATCAATTTTCCTCGTGCGGCCCCATCCAGGGAGGTTGGCTACAGTACCATGGATCTTAAATTTCTGAATAATATGTGCAACTGTAGTCACAGGAACATCTAGCTGCTTGGAAATGGTCTTATAGCCTTTACCTTTAACATGCTTGTCTATAATTTTCTTTCGAATCTCCTGAGACAACTCTTTCCCTCACTTCCTCTGGTCCATGTTGAGTGTGGTACATACCATGTCACCAAACAACACAGTGACTACCTGGAGCCCTATATATAGGCCCACTGACTGATTACAAGATTGTAGACACCTGTGATGCTAATTAGTGGACACACCTTGAATTAACATGTCCCTTTGGTCACATTATTTTCAGTATTTTATAGGGGTACCATCATTTTTGTCCAGGCCTGTTCCATGAGTTTATTTTTTTAAATAATTCTGTTGAAGCATGGTTGAAAAGCAATGCCTGACTTTCATTGGTTATATTCATAGATTTTTTTTTAATTATTACTTTTGTCAGATTAAAGTTATTTATGTGACCATCATATACACACACAATACCAGTCAAAAGTTTCAACACACCTTCTAATTCCATGGTCTTTTCTGATTTTTATTTCTTTCTACACTGTAAAACTGTAAAAATGCTGAAGGCATCCACAATATAAAATAATCTCCTTTGAACAGTTGATTTTGAGATGTATCTGCTACTTATGATCTGTAACGACTTCATAATGGCTCTAATCTAAATAAATCACTAAAGGAAAAAACATTGAATTAGAGGGGTGTTCAAACTATTGACTGGTACGGTAATCATTTTTTGCAGCTGCGGTGAGCAGAAAAGCATCTCAGCACGCGCAAACATTAAACCCTGAGGTATATCGGCTACAACAGCAGACGGCTCTTAAGTCAAGATCAGGAGTCTGTGGCTATTATAAGCCTAGTTGACTTCACAGTAGAAAAAACAAAATTCCAGTCTTCAGTCGAGTTGATGTGATCTTATCCATTGTGCTGCTGCTTCATGATTGGCCGATTAGATGCTTGCATAAATAAGCATGTGTACAGGTGTCCATAGTAAGGGGAATAGTGAGCGTACAGTATATGACTGTTTCTCCGTAGATGTCAGGAGTGACTTGACAGTTACAGTTGTTGTTATGAATGTGCTTTAGAAATAATGATTACATACTTGTTTACAGTACTGTACAAAAATGACTGAAAGACCTCCATGCAGCTGCCTTACTTCTCATGTAACCTTACTTTTCATGTGGGGAAAAAACAATTATGGTAATTAGTTCACACTCTTTGGAAGTGATTGGACATAGTGTTTGTGGCACAGAGGAAGTGGTGAGTGAACAAATTGTTCAGGCGGTTGGGACGAATCCCACGGTTCTTGGCATTAAAAATACCTCATGCAAGCCTCCGACATAACAAGAATATGACCTTTTTTTTTTTAACGAAAAGGACAAATCACAAATACACTGTGAAAACAATTAAATGCCATTCTTGGCTTGTTGTAGTGGTGCGTCATCAGTATTACTATTTTTAAAATGAAAAAACAAAACATTTAAAAATGATTTTTCATGACTAATATTAATTTGCTATTAATATAAGCTATTTATTATTTTATTAATTTTTATTTTTTACATTCTTTTAAATGTATTCTTCTCTGTTAGTATTTCTAGTTTAAATTTGATTTTGATTTACAATTTGGGAAAATATTGAGACTTACATTCTCCCTGCAACCTTAAGTCTTTACTACAAATTATATCTTATAGTCATTTAATTAAGAAAAAAAAAAAAAAACAGTGCTGTAAAATATTTCCAGATGTTAGAATTATATATTCCCTGGATATACGAGTCATTTAGAATCTGTTTATTATAGTATCATTTGCTATTGCTCTCTTGAACTAAGCCATTAGGTATAAATACATCACTGCCAGTGTTTATATTGTATTCATATTGACATATAGTAAAATAAATCGATTTTAAACTTCGCTTCATCTTGTATTGTGAAATCTAGAATGGAAAATTACACAATACTGAAGAATAGGTCTTGGCCTATCCATGTGGAATCAGAAAGCAATTCACACCCAAGAATCAATCTGCTTTGAAAGTGGGCTTCAGCTAAAGGTCATCATATCTATATAATACTTTTCTGTTTCAAAGAGACACAAACACTGCTTTCTCCCCAGAACGAACAATATGTTCAGAAGAGTATCACTCTGCTGTTTCAACAGCCATTGCTTTAATCATTCCTCCCTACTGAATCTGTGTTTCTACTGCTTGGGTTATGAGTTATTTATGTGTTTTGCAATATTCTGTAGTAATGCGTGTGATTGATAAGTCCTACATAGCACAGAAAGATAAAACTGTTGAGCTCATCTGACAACTAATTCATTATGAGACCATAATTACAAGCACCAGAACTTGATATAACGTCTTCTGGCCTGAAATTGAAATCACAGACAATGCCTTTTCATTTTGATTCTGTCATGAATCTCAAATCTTTTATCTTCTATACGTATAATAAAACTGCAAATTTGGCGTGTCTGTACATTCTGTACAAAAAATTTGGGCACGTAAGATGGGTAATAGAACACATCAAGATGGTTTTTGGAATTTTTGTCTGTCTGTTTGTTTGTGCATGCATCACGTAAAAACTACTGAATTCATTTTAATGGGTTTTTCGAGGGTGTATTTGATCAAGCTTGAGGTAACACATACTGTAGGCTTTGTTTCACGGGAAGAGTAGATATGCTACTTTAAAATTTAAATGGAAAACGCCCTTATGTCATAAAAAAATCGAACTTGGAAAAATCATTAGTTCATCTTAAAATTCAACAGATGGCGCTACACATTTTAAAAAATGCGCTTATGAGTGTGCAGTTAAATTCCACTCAAACGAAATCGCAGACACATTGAGTATAATATATATACAGTATGTAATATTCTGTAAAAAAAAATAAAAATGTATTTGAGCGATGTCACACGAGAGGGAGTATGACATTGAGTGCGATGTTGTTTTCATGCAACAGTTCTGCAAACACCATTTACAGTATTATCAGCAGATTATAATTTGTATATATTGATCCGCTAACACTTATCCATCCGCGACTGGCGGAACTCCGACCGGCACAGCTGGCGACTGACAGTTAGCGACCCATAGTTGGTGTAATTGACAGGGGTGAAAGTAGTTTTACATTTTTACCTCTGCAACAGAGGTAAGTTGACAGTGGACATGGACAGTCGTGAGAAATGTACAAGATTTACTTTATATTTCCACTTATGGAAAGTTAGTGCACACACACACCAAGTAGTGTTGGTAGTAGTGATCAGGGGTTTGAGAGGGATTTGGGATTCAGCCTTTGAATGTAGCTTTTGTTAGTCAAGAACAGAAAAACATGCATGTTCAGATTATGTTCAGAATGATGTAGAAGCATTTACGAAGGACACAAAGTGTTGTTTAAGATGACATAACGAAATGGATTTTAATGTAAGTTTTGGCAGGTAGGTAGGTGCTGCCCTCTCTTGAGTACTGTGGACCATATTGATCTACTTACACAAATGCTGGTAACCACCATGATTGTTAAACACCTGTGACACAGAACGATACATATAAGTTAAACGTCCCAGTGCTGTTATGCTTTATTATCACCGTTCATGCAATGTCTCCTTCAATCAGATTACTTGGTCGGAAAATAACTGTTTTTATTTTGTCACTTCACAGCACAACATTCATGTTCAAATACTTTTTTTGTATGAAGTTTTGCATGTTGCATTAAAGTGGTTACTGAGGATAAATGTATGGAGCTTTTATGTTTATGTAGACATAGAAAAATAACACACTTACAGTACAGATTTTTAAATGGAGTGTAGCAGTGTAATTGGCGCATTGACACGTGGCCACATTGAACATAGAAGAATCGACATAGAAGACAGTTTTGAGTTTGGCAGAATGCTGGTAAAAAATCAGAAATGATTGGAGTGTATTTTCTAAAATGTGTTGAGTTATTAATATGAAAGATAGTGTTCTGTGCTTGGCAGGTGACTCATTAAAGCGTTACAGAATCAAATGTTAATCGAAGCGTGCACTGGTTTTGCCAGGGTTCATGCTCAGTGTGATTACGGATAACTGTGAATAAGGTTAGTGAAATGCATGGGCTGTTACAGGATGAGTGTGCAACAGGGGAGAGTGGCAATATGGCATTATTGATTCAGTCCTCTGTGTGCTCAAATAGAGACCAGACAAAGAGTGAATCGAGTGAATTGATGTGTTGAAGAACCAAAATGAAAAAAAAAAAAGAAAAAGTTTTCTGAGAATAAATACAAAATGATTTAAATTACATTGCAATTATATGGGTGACAAGATACCATAGGGATTGAGAAGTGCACAGGCCACACGAATCAGTTCTGTATCAGCACTGTAGAAATGGTACGCAGATAATAACAAATTGCAGATGCAATATGGTTGAATTTGGGCATACAGAATTGGATGCTTGTGCCTTGTGCATACTTTTGGCCGAGAAGTGGCCAGTCACTTTACACTTTGCCTCCCATCATCCTTGTGATATTATGTTATCAAAGTTGAGTTACTGTATGTCTATGTTTTGTCAGAAAGACTTGAATGAGTTCATTGCTGTCATGGCAGTATGTGGATGATGTGAAATGTGGACCAGCACTGGGCCATTATTTATCGACCATCAAGGTAAGAAACAGACCTGTTATTTATTTTTTTAAATCGATAATCTGAAATACAAGCGTTAGCTTCTAAGATAGATGGTGCATTTTACTGTACAGAGGGGCAAAGTAGGTGATGTACTGTGAACATCCTCCACTCTTCAGGGACTCACTCATTTTGGACAGTGAATCCTTAATTGAAGATCAGCCACTCATTGGTGAGGATAAAAACAAATCAGGATTGTTATGAACCAATTTCTTTCAAGGTGACACACACTCACGCTAGGGGTATATGACTCAATATGAATACATTATGCAAAATGAGCAGATAATGTGTTCCTAGCAGATATGAATATAAAGTACACTGTTGTTTCTTTTAGAGAGCTTACCAGACTTGTGTTCCTGTTTCATTTAGCTATTGGAGAAAAAAAACAAAAAAAACAGCTAAAATAACAACAAAACAAAACAAAAGATTATGCAAGCACGATTAAAACCACATGCTTATTTGAGTGGAATTAGGTGCTTGTGTGATTAAACTGAGATTGAGGACAGTTTAGGTATTTTTTCCTCTGGGGAATTTGAAATTGTACAATTTTTATTTTCTCAGTGTGTCCAGGTGGACTGTAATGATAAAGTTCACAGTTAATTGCAAAGCCTGGAATTATACAAGTGCAGCACATGAATTTCTGATAATGTTCACATCAAGTATTAGAATGAGAAAATTGTGTTCTCGGTGACTATAAATTTCATTGGACAGCTGCCCAGTCTTTTTTTCCCCCTTGAACTGCTTAGTTTGGTTGAGCCTTTGCCCATAATTCTGTTCTGCCTGACAGCAGTAGACCCTGATGGAGTTGTAGATTATCTGCCTCAAGTTATGGTGTTAACTTTTAAGATGCGTTTTTCTCCACCATGTTTGTTAAGAGTGGCTATTCCGTCCTTCCATCCATCCATCCATCCAGCCCACTAGGAACCTCTGTAGTCCAAATAGGGATCATGGAGGCCAAGGGTGACCATTGTATTTAATGCCATTTTTTTTATGACTGTGTCAGCATTCACACACATATTCACACACTACGGGCAATTTAGGAATGCCTAATCTGCATGTTTTTGGACTGGGGGAGGAAACCACTCAAGCATGGGGAAAACATGCAAACTCATAGATCCTGAAGCGGGAATCGAACCCGGACCCTGGAGGGGCAAGGTGACAGTAAGCCGCTAAGCTGCTGTGCCGCCAAGAGTGGTTATTAGAGTTAAAATATCCTAGACCAGACAACATGACCAGTTTGGTCATTCCCCCCTGATCTCTCTCTCTCTCTCTCTCTCTCTCTCTCTCTCATCAAAAATGAATTTCTAACTAGAATGGCTGCTCACTGCATGTTGTTTCCCTGCACCATTCTGTCTACACAGAATCATGCATGAGATCAGCAGTTTCTGAAATATGCAAACTGTGTCACAGTCAAAGTCACTGAGATTGCATTATTTCCTAATTTCTGATATTTGATGTGAACATTAGCTGGGGCTTTTGACCTGTATCTGCATAATTATATTCACTGCACTGCTGCTGCATAATTAGCTGATTGGATAATAGCATGAATGAGCAGGTGTACATGTGTTACTCATAAAGTCGGGCTTGAGTGTATTTCTTTGTGCATACAGTACACTTATAAGAATAATGAAGCCAAAATAAATGTTGGGATGCTGTGGCACTGAGGCTTTACCAGAAGATGGAGGTTAAGCAGAGTTTCTGGTTGCTGATATAGCTTCTCTGCTAAAAGAAGAAATGTATTATTCTCTGGATTTTCTCTTTTTTATTGCATTGTGTTGCTTTAAAAAAAATTTTTTTTAATTATTATTATTATTTTAAAAACTTTTTTACATATCTTTTTTAGCAATGTATTTTACTACAAAACTGTCTTTTCTGCAACTCAAACAAGCTCCTTAACTTGCATAATAAATCAATCAGTCAATCAGATAAATAGTGGTTGAAGATCACAAACAATTATGATTACTTAAAGTTTAGCAAAATCATTAGCTAGCTTAGTTTCCTTACAACTTATCTAACTTACAGTTTTCCCCAATCGTTTAAGCATTCATTCATTATTATAACATTATTTCCAGAAATTGTCTCAATTCCTCAAACATCTAACCACAAAATGAAACACAGCACTTAAAACCACATTCGCTCTTCTCAAAACAGATTCCTTCCACCAAAACAATATACACATCTATTATACAGTATGCATATCTGTTACAGAACATCAAATAAACACTGGTGTGATAAATTCAGAACACTTAAAAATCCTCAAAAATGTTTTGGCTTCATGAGGTTATATTACGCAATCAAATGCAAGTTTGGATTTATTTTCTACATTGGATTTTTTTTATTTTTATATGAAATAGCGCATATAGAATTGGGTAATAAAGTAACAACAGTCAGTTGTTATTTTAGGACACAACAGTCAGCTGTTCTGGAATAGTTCTTGCAAGAACAGTATTGTCAAGTGGGTTTGTAAAACCCATCAATCACCATGATGAAACTGGCTCTCATGAAGACCATCCCAAAACTTATCTCTGCTGCATAGGAAAAAGTGCATTTAGAGTTACCAGCCTCAAAAATCACTAATTAACAGTACCTCAGATTAGAACCATTATGAAGGCGTTACAGATCATAAGTAGCAGACAAATCAGCTGTTCAAAGGAGATGATTGCATATTGTGGATGCCTTCAGTATTGCTTTACAATGTGGAAAGGAATAAAAAAAAAGAAAGAATGAAAAATCATGAAAGACTATAGAAATAGGCAGGTGTTTCCAAACTTTTGACCGCCAGTTTAAGTATAATGAGACACTATGACTATGAAAGAAAATGAAAGAAACACTATAAAAGAAAATCATACAAAACAAATATTTATTCGATACTGCAATACAAAGTGTTCAGTCGAATAGACGAAAGATCAGTCTGCATCCTGTTGGCCAAGCAGATTGGGAAATAATACCTGGCATGGCGTCTCCATCAATTGGCATTCATCTGCATGCATTTGCCTGGAGTAGTGCCACACGCTCATGGGGTCTGCATTCGTACACTTTCCACCACCAAGCTGAAAGGAGTTTGTCTGTTGGATTTGGAAATGGGGCACAGTATATAGTCTGGAAGGTACAACGATACAACATGTGGGTTGTTGTCAAAGCAGTGGTCGAAAGTTACATCACCCCAAATGACAAAGTAGGTGGGTTGCTTTGGGTCCTCTTCTTGTGGGAGATGAGGATAATAATGAGTTTGTCTAGGTAATGTTAACGAACTGGGAGTGTTATAGGGGCCAAGTATCATGTACATGATGCATGACCCCATGCTGATCAGTAGCACCACACACAGTGATATTTTCACCATGCTGTCAAGGGACAATGAGTTTGTTCCATTTGTTTGTCTAAATACAATGTGGCTGTACCTGGTACTTGCACAAGCAGTGAAGTTCAGCCTGATTTATTATAAACTTACCAATTATTAAAGTGAACATCAACATAAAACACCAAGCTCTACAGGAATTAAATAAAGGATTTCGAGTTCGTACTAAATCTACATAATCAATACAAAGAACCTTGAGAGAAGCATGAGTGTTGTAAGCACTACAAATACACTCCAGCATTAAGCATTTACATGCAGTCCAAATCAGGCAGACGCTGTCTAAACACCAGTGCTGAAAATAAGCACTGACGCACATTGTGTTTACCTTTCCTGTGACTATGAATATTTAGTGTCCACATAAATCCTTAATGAGTTAGTCATTATAGAATTAATCATATTATATTTGGATTTTCTTTTATTGTTATTAAACAGATGAGCATGCTTATGGAAATTCTTCTTGTTCAAACTTGACTCTTTGTGAAAAATTAATTGATGTACTGAATCAGGAAACAAAAAAGAATCTAAACTACAGCTTGTGGAGTATCTGTTATTTACCCGTGACATGTTTCATCAGATCAGTTGCTTTCTTTTTCTCTAACTTGTGAAAGAGAATCTACGTACACTAAACAGATAGGACCGAATTTGGCACTGCTGAACTGAAAATGTTCAGTGCTTTTGACTTTGTGATCAACGATTGTCATGAGCAGTTTTGCGACAATGCATCAAATATATGAAGGATGTTAAAAAGCCTGCGATCACTCTATAGCCCTGTACAGGATTAAATTTCCATGTGGACCTGGAGTATTTTCATCATTTGGAAATGCTCTTCTATTCATTTCTTTCTTTCTTTCTGGATAGGGCAGATCTGCATTTATCTGCCTTTTCTTGGGGAAATTACAGACCAGTCTGCCCTTTTACATTGAACAAAGAAAGGTTTTTGACTGCTGCTACTCACTGTAGCTATCTTCCACTTTTTTGTCCCCAATTTTTTTCCCAAAATTTTCATTTTTGAAAAAAAACTGAATGATGAGTGAATGAAGGAGTAAATCACTTGGTAGGGCTTACTTTCGTATGCAGTATGTCATAATATCATGCGATTTTTAATCTTAATCACATTATGCAAGATGGCAGAAACACTTCGCTCCTGCATTAATTTAATTGTGACTTGGGTGCATGGAGATGTGGAAAAAAAACATAGTAAACATGAAATGAGTGCTTAATTAATCAGGCTTACAATGCCAAAAATCTTTTTATTCACCTCCTACGTCCACCTGCATTTACTAAATCTGGTGAGTGCAAATGCAACTGAAAGCATCTGTACAGAGGAAGCATTTTTTTTTCTTTTATTGCAAACACTTGACACATTTTGCTCTTTGTCCATCGCTCACCAATTGAATAAGATATTCAAAAGCAGTGCCATTAGTCTGACTCAAACCTCTCAACCACTAGATGGTCAATGCAAGCAGTACTTAGTGATAATCTTTGTGAAGTGATAGATGATGAGCTTTTTGAGATGATGGCATTAGAAAGTGCTGAGATGGAGGACAATCGGTGGGAAGCAGTCGAAATTAGTTTCAAACTTTAAAAAGTTTCATAATTTTGGAGAGAGCATCCTACGGACCAGGCTCATGGATCGATCAGTTTGTGGGCTACGGAAGAAAGCTCTGCAATTCCATGAAATGTCATTGTGAGGCAGTTTGAACCACCCGCCCTTGCTATACAGCGCTTGAAATGAGATATGCTCACAAAAGGGAAAAGACTGATGCTGAGATTTTGTGCTCACAGACACAGTTGAGATGTAAGCTGTTATTACTGACGGCTTACTCTTGGGTCTGAACAGATGCCTCGGTGCACGCAGAGCTGTAAATGGGCTCTTTCATGTGCTTTGGTAAAAAAAAAAAACCGTAATGATACGCTAGATATCAACAAACAAGCAGATGGGTTCTTAGCTTAATATCTATAGGATCTAAACAAGTTCTTCATACATGAGTTGCTTCAGTTTGAGGTGGTCGGAGAAAGGAAAAAGAAAAGATGCTGCAAATCTTTTATTTTTCAAGCTACAGACTGCAGACAGCCAGCGGCATACCAATTTCCCTATGTGTTTGTTGCGCATTGGGGTTTTTATGAAATTATCTGTGTCACATTACAAGGAGAAATGAAAGAGAGAGAGAGAGAAAGAGCAAGAGAGAAATTTTATACAGTATACAAAAAAAAAGCAAGCATGGGTCAGAAATGCTTTTCAGCATTTGCAATTTAGTCTGTGCCAGTCAGGAAATTAAAATTTTGAGATCTGATAACACCTTAGCAAAGGCAAAAAAATTACAGAAGAAAACCTTTACAAGGTGAGAATAAACGGTTTTACTATGCTGTGGGGTGATGTTCTAAAAATAAATTGTGTCAATGATTAATTGTTAATTAACAAAGTCTTAAATTTCAAACTTGGCAAGCTTTTACATTTTTTAAAATAATATCCTATAAAATATATAAAAATACAATAAAAAAAATATATATATATTTGTAAGAATTTGAAGAAACGCTTGCTAATTAGAATTGTATAATAACAATAATAATAATAATAATACACTTAATAATAATAATACACTTAATTATAATAACAATAATAAGTGTATTATTGTATGTTTTTATTTTATTATTTTTATTATTATTATTATTATTAAATTCTAATTAGCAAGCTATCATTTTTTTTTTTCATTTTTATTTGTTTCTTTGTTGTTTTGTTTCATGCAATCATGTGGTTCCACAGTCATACTGTATGTTATATTTTCATAAATGTTCCTGCTACCTCATTAACGCATTAACACATTAATGGTCCTCTGGTTGATATGCCCTGTATGCCTCAAAGCAATATCTGGTGAATTCCTTGTGCTGTTGGACTGATTGTTCTAAGCTTATGTAGACTCCCTTCAAGGCTGACATGAAAGTGACTCATCTCCTGCCAGTGCAACAGTGGGAATGGCATTTCAGGAGAATAAGGTTGGTTGATAGCCTAGTCCGCATTAAAAGGGTATGAGCTGCCTGGCGTACAGGGTGCTTTCATAAGCTTCATATAGTGCTTCAGATCATTTCCACGTTCTTCTCATTTCTTGATTAACACCTAATTTCCTAACTAGATTCGTGACCTATGAATGACTAAGACTCTCAGCTTCTCCTTGAATGATAGCTATGCTTGTTATGTGAATTAGCGAAGGAAGCATTAGTCTATCTTCAAACTCAAAACTGGTTGCAACCAAAAAGACCCCACACCATATGAGGTACATGCTTTGCCTATAAAGAATGGCTTTAGGCTAGGATATTTTAGAATTGTGATTTTTTTTTTCCTAGTGGAAAAGACTAGCTTATTCTAATTATTTTCATAAATCTACATTTTATTGGTGATATAATGGGTAGCTATGGAACAGTCTCACTCACTTATCGCCTATACCTCTTAACCCTTTATTCAGGGTCGCTGGGGGCCTGAAGCCTATCCCAGCAGGCTTAGGGCACAAGGTGGGGTACACCCTGGACAGGGTGCCAATCCTTCACAGGGTACACACACACACTCACACTACGGGCAATTTGGGAATGCCAATTAGCCTGATCTGCAGTTCTTTGGAGTGCCGGAGGAAACCCACCAAGCACGGGGAGAACGCGCAAACTCCATGCACACAGAGACCGGAATCGAGCCTGGTCGTGAATCAACCCCAGACCCTGGAGGTGCAAGGCGACAGTGCTAACCACTACACTATGGCCACCAGCTATGGAACAACATTTCTGAATACAATACCTGTATAATATCACTTAACCCTAAAAAGCCTAACAGATCCTTTATATTCTGCGGTCCTAGCTATTTTCTTACAGATATGATCGTAAGATGGACTCACCTTCTCCTTTGATAAACAAGTTACTACCTTGCAAACCTTATTTTATATATTTTATGCAGTTGTGTAGAGAGTTGGAATATATGAAGCTGTCATGTATATGGGCAATAACAAATTCATAGCTTGATCCTCACAGTGCTTTGGTCATGTATTCTTCGACAGTTTTGCTTTCAAGGTATAAACGTTTGACAGAGGCAAGGTAGGGGAGAGTAACTTAATGGCACAGTAATAAGGTCTACTGTATGAGGAGCAGAGCTCATGCATTGGCCTTACCGAATACCTCCCAAAACTCCTCATAACAGGCTTTGATGTTAACTGACACCTCCATTTCAAAGCTTTCAACAGATGTTGAAATTGTTATAACACGGTGAAATGCATGTGTTGTGTTATAGCAGGACCAGGCTGTAATTTCATGAGCAGACCACGAGATTCTTGGATTGTGTGTTTGTAGCCATGGCAACCCTAGTACAATAAGGATGATGGAAGTTTCTGTGATGAGGAGGAGGGGGGGGACGCTTCACTATGCATGGTCCTTTTATCTATGCAGAGAGTATCTTATCTGGTAATTGATGATTCCCTCGCTGACCAGTTTTACCACCCAGAGCTTGCACACACGCCACAGATGCATTTTTCAAGGGTTGCATGGGAATGTTGAGCTGATGAGCGGTATTGGAGTCTATGAAGTATCCAGCTGCTCCCAAATCAATGAATATTGAAAGGGAGAATGTGGTGACGGAACTGCAGAGAACAGCCAGTATCCGGGTTCTTCATTGACATCATCAAACACAAGGGGTCTTCCTGATAAAAAAGTAGCTTGAAAGGACTGCCGGGAATACAACTGAAAAAATAATCTGCTCAAAGAACGACACTATCGTTCCATATGCTACACATGCCATATACTGTATAACGCAACAATAATAAATAACAATAATAAATATTGAACAAACATGAGACCAAACGTATGCATATTTCCACATGCATGTACACACCTCTGCTTAAACATCATCTTTTCATACTGTTATTTTTATTAGTTTGTTAGTTTCAAACTGGGGCGGTACGGTGGTGTAGTGGTTAGCACTGTCGCCTTGCACCGCCAGGGTCCGGTCTCGATCCCCGGCCAGGCTCGATTCCCGTCTCTATGTGCATGGAGTTTGCATGTTCTCCCCGTCCTTGGTGGGTTTCCTCCCACAGTCCAAAGACATGTAGGTTAGGCTAAATGACATTCCCAAATTGCCCGTAGTGTGTGAGTGTATGTGTGTATGTGTGTATGTGTGTGTGCCCTGCGATGGATTGGCACCCTGTCCAGGGTGTACCCCGCCATGTGCCCTAAGTCTCCTGGGATAGGCTCCAGGCTCCCTGTGACCCTGAATACAGGATTAAGTGGTATAGATGATGAGTGAGTGAGTGAGTGAGTGAGTTTCAAACTGGGAGGCAAACTGGGAATTCTGCATCTCAAACTGTTTTGCAGTTCATTGATGAAACACATCTGTTCTGGGTTCTCTCAGAGTGGAGGGATGAGAGGTACTTAGTGCTTCCACATTAATCACAACTCTAGAGCCAATCAGGGGTGTCTGTGAGCTCACGCAAGTGGAAGGAGCGGATAGCGCTGTCCTCCGAGGGTGTTACGCCGCCCCCAACGCTCCGTGAGCGAGCAGTTCGAAAAGATGCGGTCGGCTGGCGTCACATGGTTCGTAGAAAACACGTGATAGTCTTCGACCCTCCCGACTGAGTGGTGGTAGTAGGCTTAATGTGAGAGCCCCCTAGTGACGGGGAGGAATTGGACACGACTAAATAAGGGGGAAAATCTGGGGGGGAAATGAATAAATAATTATATCAACCAACATACAAATATATAGTTCACAGTACGTAGCTATTGTTTTGTAAGTGGTAACAAGTGGAAAAAGAACTTCATGCGTATTGATAAAATAATAATAACATTAATTAACATTAATAAATTAACATTCATTTCCATATAATCACCATAACTTATAACTTAATTACTGAAAAGGATACACATATATGGAAAAAAATATCCATCAAGTCTGAGAGAATGCCTTCTCAGCAACTCTAAAACTCATCACCCTATCCTAATCATCACACATAAAAGACATGGGCGCAACTTCACTTCAGGTGTCTTAAAGCCGTTCTGATAAAAACAAACCGCTTTGTCAGCCTTGTAGCTTTGAATTAGCCTCCCACCTTAGTAGGCATGGCAGAAACAGATAACACTGGGCATGAACTTGTTCACATAAAGGTAAGCTATCTGAAGTCCTAAAGGATGATGGATGTAGTCTTTGTTCTGCGATGAAGTGGACGACACCTTCAGGACCCATTTGGTCTTTTGAGCTGACAGGAATGTGCAACGGAAGACATGATATTGTAAAGACTTTTATAGGTTTTCACAGCTCATAATCACAGTCACATGGTAAAGTCATTGGTGCACAGCATGGAAACAATCACATGCAAAAAAAAAAAAAAACACCTCTGTAGGAAACGGATATATTGGTCCTCCACTCAGTCATAGAGCCTTGATTACACGTGTAATCTTACAGTTTGTAAGTCAAAGTCATTTACACTTTTATCCACACAGCCGTACCGATACAACCTTTACACTTGTACAGTTTGACATAAATAAACAATAAATGCCATTTTCTGACATTTATTTATTCTGCCATATTATTTTCCTCTGGCACACAAGTTTTTTCTATACCACTTTTCTCGTTGTTTCAAATTGCATTCAGTGTCTCACTAAACAACACAATCAAAGCATAGGTTTGCTGTATTATATATTAAAGTTCAACCAACATATTATTCATACTAAATAGCATACTTAAACGACTACAAAAACAGCTGCAGGCTGATTTAGCCACTGTGACAAAACCGTGGGAGATGCAGTTATAGCTTTTTTTTTTTTCTTCCAAAATTACACAAAATAAAACCCAAACAATTTTGAAAAAAAGATTTTAGCATTTGTGACTCAAAGAAAACATGCAAAAAAGTATACAACTGGTTTGCAATACTTCTTGCTTATGTTGGAGGGTGGGGGAAACACTGTACCACTGTACTGCACAAATGGAGTTAACTTTTTAATATGAATGTAAGTCTTTCAGCTGTTCCCAATGAGGGGTCGAGACAGGGGACCATCTGAACTTGGTACAGGTTTTAAGTGGGATGTCCTTCCTGGGCAACCCTCCCATCTTATCCAGGCTTGGGACTGACACAGCATCCAGTGCCTGGGGTTTGAACCTGGGACTTCTGCATGCCCAGCAACCTACCACTGATCCACCAGTGCCCTGAATGTAAACTTGATGTAAATTTCTGAATCATTGCCAGTAATTTCTATGCAAAACGCCACACAGTTTGTGTTTCACTGGTTTACATTTAACATTTACATTTAACATTTGCATATATAGTGTATTTGTAACATCTAAATATACTACTGTATTTACTTTTACATTCGGCATTTATGTTTAGTATAACGTACATACAGACCATACTTATTTGGCAGTAGACAGTTGTTTTAACTAATGAGTAGAAAAATGACAAATTGGTTATTTCTTTGGCTCTTCTACTCTAATACATTAATTATTTCTGATCTAATCACTGGATTGCCTGGAACTATTTTCAGCAAAGAATAATAGAAAAAATAGAGAGAATAAAACACATTCACAATTGCTTTTTCAGTTGTTCCATTGGTCGTCTTTTTCCTTTTCCTTTTCCACATGAAATAGAGGACACAATGTTTATTTCAGGAATCACAATAACTGGAACTTTTATACCTGGACAAGTACAAGGTTAAGCAAGTTACACAGAACTAAAAAAAAAAGTGAGGAGCAAAAAAACTGTCCTTGATAAACTGTTACTTCAACAATAATAATAAATACTTAAAGAATGTATTTATGTTTATGCTTCATTTATGTTCATGCAGTCCTATAGCTGATTATTTAAATCAAATACTTGACTATTTAAATAATCACACTGTACAGCAACAGTCCTGGTCCTCAGTCCAGTCCTTCTCCACCTTGTAAGGTTATCGGTCTGAGAGGAGGGATATTAGGATGTGAAGCACGAACTCCATGCGTGTTCTGAAGTGGCTCTGCACACAGGAAGCCGGGGGTGGAAAGAAAGACAGCACTTATTCTGGGCTATAATAAATGCCCTTTAGCTGGCTAGTGTCTATCTCTGCTCAAAGCTTTACTTTCTGATCCCAATTTACTTTTCATCCTTTTATCTCAGTGTACGCAGAAACTGCAAAAGCCAACACCGTCTCCTCCATTTGCTTCTAATTACCGAGAAATTATTATTTTTTTCCCATTTGCTTCCAATTTCTGCAACGCTTTTAAATCTAGGTAATAATTGGGTTCAAAATAAACATTCACCCGACACTCAGGAAAAGCTTTTACTTAATATTAATAATCATCAAATGTCAATAAGTACAAATTTATCTCCGTTAGAATATAGAATATCTCCGTTACAATCCCAAACCACAGATTTTAGAACTGATACCTAAATGTTCACAGTGGGCTGTAAATATATTGGGAAAAGCATACTTTTTTCCAAAATAAACTTAATTGAAATCTTATTTGCATGTAAATAAAAAGTGTTGACCGGTTCTTAATTTTGTGTTTAAGAACTCTAATAATAATAAGTTGTAATGAATAACAACTTATTTTTCCTATTCTGATAAAGAATTTAATTGCTTGACCATAATATTTAATATTCAGGTTCAGATTCAAAGATTCAAAGAACTTTATTAATCCCCAAGGGGAAATTGCTTATTCCCGGTTACAGTTGCTCACCCTTGCTATCAAGTAAAGTAAAGTAAAGTACAAAAATCAGCGTATCGATAAAATATAAAGTGTCCTCAAACAGTAAGTACCATATTGCACACTACGTTAATACAATATTGCACAATAAACTAGTGTATATATATATATATAATCCTGTATTATAATATGTAATATTGTATTACATAAATTATTTCGATATGATAGTATGTGTAGTATATGATACTACAATTGTCATATAATTAATACAGGTAAGTATTATTGTTCTATTATGTTACTGTCACTGACAGTGAATACCCACATAGTGTGTAGATTACATAGAAGTGTTATATAATTTTATTGCCGTTGGGAGGAAAGATCTCCTGTGACGCTCTGTGGTACACTTGATAGCGATCAGTCTCTGGCTGAAATTGCTCCTCTGGTCAGCGAAAACACTGTATAGCGGGGGAGAAGGATTGTTCAAAATGGATTGTACTTTGGCCAGAATTCTCCTCTTCGCTACTACATCCACAGAGTCGAGTTCCATGCCTAGCACAGATCCAGCCTTTTTAATAACCTTGTCCATTCTGTTCCTGTCCGATGCCTTTACATTACCGCCCCAACAGACCACTGCATAAAAGATGACACTCGCCACAACAGTTTCATAAAACATCCGTAGAATGGTGTTACAGACGTTGAAAGACCTGAGCCTTCGAAGAAAGTACAATCTGGTCTGTTCTTTCTTGTAGAGTGCCGTTGTGTTGAGTGACCAGTCAAGTTTGTTATCCAGATGAACTCCCAGATATTTTTATTCCGAGACCATGTCCACTGTCTCGCCCTCGACAGATATTGGAGTCGCAGGGGTCTTGCTTCTCCTAAAGTCAACCACCATCTCCTTTGTTTTCTTGATGTTGAGTTGTAGGTGATTACGCTCACACCAGGAAACGAAGTCGTCTACTACAGACAGGTACTCAGAGGTGTCACCATACTTTATACATCCAACAATCACAGAATCATCAGAGAACTTCTGTAGGTGGCATAACGCTGAGTTATACCTAAAGTCAGATGTATAGAGGGTGAAAAGAAACGGAGACAGTACAGTCCCCTGGGGAGCTCCGGTGTTGCAGATCACAGTCTCAGACAAACAGTTTTGTAGACGGACATACTGGGGACGGCAGGTCAGATAGTCCATAATCCAGGAAACCAAGTGGGTGTCAATGTTTATGTTCGTCAGTTTTTCCCCAAGTACTCCAGGTTGGATGGTGTTGAAGGCACTAGAGAAGTCAAAGAACGTCATTCTTACAGTGGTCCCAGGCTTGTCGAGGTGAGAGTAGGTTCGATGGAGCAGGTTTATTTTGGCATCATCTACTCCCATGAAAGGCTGATAGGCAAACTGAAGAGTGTCCAGAGATGACTTCACCAGGGGACGAAGTGTATCCAGGATCAGCCTCTCAAACACCTTCATAATGTGCGATGTCAAAGCAACAGGCCTGTAGTCATTCAGGGCACAAGGACGTGGTATTTTGGGGACCAAACCATTGCTGCTATTTTGCTTTGTTCAAGTTAAAGAGTGACATAGGTTTTATAGCACGCTAAATATTTATTTTATGTTCAGAAACGAACAGTTTGTGCAGTTCCAAAATATGTCAAAAACATAGACTATTTATTTATTTTATATTATTTTATTTTAGCTACACAAAGCATAGAATACTCTAATTGGCCCCATCTCTTTCCTAAATTGTTTGTTCTAGGTTATGTTCTTCAAGCACTGTGGTAATGAGACGAGAGGGCTCTTAGACCATGGCTGGGGACTCAGAACTGAGGTTTAATGCATTTTCTATCAAATACTGCCTTGGGCGAACTTAAAGTGAAAATAAAAGCAAGGAAACAGATGTGCATTACTTTCCCAGACAGTAAAGAAATGGAAATGTGTAGCGCTAAAGCCTTACTTTCTTAAAATAGAAAAGCAAAAACTAAAATGTACATGATCAAGAACACTCTAATGGAATAACTCATTAAATGTCATGAATATTGTATGAGCCCCTTGGCTGATTGCATCATTTCCCTTAGTGGTTTTAAAAATATCGTTCACCTGTGAGAATTCAAATGTGGATTTGAATGTCTGAGTTTGTGTAAATATTGTGCATTGTGCAAATATATATATACTGTATATACAATACATTGATGATCAATTATATGGCCATCCAAGGCTCATTTATGCCTGTGGAGAGAAAAGACCAATGCAATGCAGTCGCAATAGAAAGGCACCAGAACATCCAGTGCACCACAGTCTATTGCAAATGGGGCCGGGCAGGGAAATAGATCAAGAGCGCCAACTCGGCCTCCAAACTCATCAAAATCCATGGGATGTGCTGGACGAACAAGTCTGAATCTCAGAGACCCTACCCTACAACCCACAACACCCCAGGGACTAAAAATTACATTTTAGCAATAGTTATTTTTATAATTAAACAGACAATCATTTTGACAGTGGTTTAATATTGTTTTGTAATAAATTTATGACTATTCATGTTATGAGGTGAATGTAGTACTGTACTGCAAGTCAAAGTTATTTCCATTTATTTTGGTTGAGCAATAACCACACAGCATCCCTTCTGCATATGTTACCTAAGGAAGTCAAACGTAATTGGACCTTGGCTGTAATGCACAATGTTCCTATTTATTTTAATGCCTTTTATGTCTTTTATGCCTTGTGTCCATTAAATGAAATTTAGCGGTAATGTCCAAATGGAGTTATTGACTCAGCAAGTCAATAACATTACTTTTCCTTCAGAGTTTCAGCATTGTGCTTTAGAGCATTCTCCCACTGCAAGATAAAGTGCTGTCCAGTGAGATCCAGAGGCATGTGGTTGGATTTGCATTGTCAAAATCCTTCTGTACACTTTAAAAATAATCCGTCTCCTGTTAGTAGTCACATCATTATTCACAACAAGTTACGTCCTTTCCTCCTGCTATGGTTAATATTGAAAGATGAAATTACATGTAATTATGTTTCTGAGCCAATTTTTTTTTTACAGATATAAACTGCAAAATTCTCATTTCTACATGATTCAGAATGTCAGTTTGGCTATGTTTTAGTAAAGTATCATTTATACCCCCAAACAGACCCTATAAATCAGGAAAAGTGTGTACATTCACAAATTATGAAGCTCATAGATTTCACGTTATTTTATTCCCATTGAAAGTGCCTTGTTTGAAGGTATCATTGTGGTACCTTGTGATGAACAGAATCATGACTAACTGTAACATTACTCATCCTCTTACCTCTGTTGTTGCCCAAAAACGATGAGTCATGTCCACACACTTCTATTCACACCTTCAAGGGGTGTTTTGTTTTTTTAGTCCATTAACATTTTGTATTTGTATCATTTGTATCTGGACTAATCCCTTGAAGATAAATGTACATGCAATTTTTTTTAGCAATATAGAAAATAAAAAATATATATATATTAGATTAAATACATTTAAAATTGTATTGCATTGTACCAAAATGATTTTATGTTTAGGCAATTTGTTATTTGTGAAATAGGGTTGGGCCTCCATGGATTGGAGTTATTTGTCCAGTACATCCCATGGATGATCCTTTAGATTGAGATCTGGTGAGTTTGCAAAGCAGATCAACTCTTTGCAGGTCCTGCCACTGCAGGCTATGATGCATTGGGTGTTCTGGTGCCTTTCTATCGCTGACGTTTTTCAGAAATTTGTGCTACAGTATTTTTTTTTTTTTCCGTGGGATTGGCCTGGACAAGCTGGCCTCTGGTCACCCCAAGCATAGATGAACCTTGGGTGCCCCTGATCCTGTCACCAGTTTACTGGTACTGTATATAATTGCTAATCAATGTTGTTCAGTTCACCTGGCAGTGGTGTTAATGTACTTCAAATACATTATAACTTATTTGATCAGTCCTGAGTTTTTTTCTCAGTTTTCCTGTCAGCTGCCCAAAACAGGAATGTATGTATATTGATGGTTTAAGCTCGAGCTCTAGTGACTCTAGTGTATTCCTTCAGTGTCATGTGCACTCCTAACACGACCGGCACTAGGACCTGGAAGTAGTACGGTCGCTATTCAGGAAGCATAAAAGGAGACAAGATGGCTCCACACATTGCTCAGTCATTGAGTTTGCCCATGCTATCGCCGACGCTCTGTCCGTCTAATCGTGAGTACTCACTTTCTTGGGTTTCGCTTTCGATTGAGTGTGTGTTATTAGAACGCGTGTTTATTTGTGTAAACTCTTGCTCTCGCTCCGGGAGAGATCTAAAAATAAACAGCGTGGTTATCCTGCCTGTTTGCGCTACTTCCGCGTTTGGGTTTACCATCCACACTACAGGGCTAACTGCTAGTCTTCTGGTCCGTCTCTGTTTGTTTGTGACAGAATGACTGAGCCATCAGCAGTAAACCCAGCGAATTACGCTCACCTCTGCGATGTGGTTGATCAACATGCTAAGCTGATCGATCAGCTCCGTAGTGAAGTCGCGGTTCTCCGCCAAGGCATCCAAGACATCGCAGCCCTGCGCCGCGAGGTGGCAGAGCTACGGCAAGAAAACGCGCCACCACCATCCCCCCTTCTTCTGATGTCTTCATTGCTCTACCGGATAAGTGGGATGGCACGGATGGGAAATGCAGTGTTTTTTTTAACCGAGTTGGATCTTGTGTTTGAGTTTAATTCCACCAGATACTCCACAGACCGACTGCGTGTTGCTCTTCTCGTCTCGTTGCTATCCGGGCAGGCAGCAGAGTGGGCCAGGGCGGTCCTGCGATCTGATTCAGATGTAGCCTATTCCTACACAGAGTTCACCCGCCAGCTAAAACTCACCTTTGAACATCCTGCTGCTGAGGTGGAGACCGACTCCAAATTATATCATCTGCGGCAGGGAGGCTCATCCATGAGCCGCTACACAGCGGATTTCCGAACACTCGCCATCCAGACCGACTGGGGAGACTCTGCCCTCCGGATGGCCTACTACAAGGGACTGGCTGCGCGCATCAAGGACGAGCTCGCCGGATGAGAACTTCCAGCTACGTTGGAGGGCTTAATCCTTAATCCTTGCCCGACCCAAGCCAGCCCCTCGCACCCTGCCACCCATCATGCCATCACTGCCTCATTTCACACCCCGAACCCCCTCCTTCTTCTCTGAAACGGCTGTTCCGGAAGCTCGCTCCTCGTTTTCTACTGCACCGTCGGCTCTCCACCTCCCGCCGTGGTTGACACCAGAGCCGGGGAACCCATGCAATTAGGGACGTGTTCTAGGGAGTCCGAGGCCCCCGAGGTCGACACAGACAATATCCTGAGTGCCTACCGGGACCTGGCTGAGGTGTTCTGTAAAAACGGGCGACCCACCTACCTCCTCATCGCCCCTACGACCTTGCCATCGACCTTCAGCCAGGTTCCATGCCACCCCGTGGCCACCTCTACTCATTATCTGCCACAGAAACGCAGGCGATGGAGGAATATGTTTCCAGTGGACTGCGCCAAGGTACTATCCGGCCTTCCTTCTCACCTGCCAAAGCGGGGTTCTTCTTCGTGAAGAAACACGATGGCAGCTTACGCCCATGTGTCGATTATCGGGGGCTCAACAACATCACCATCAAGAACCGACATCCATTGCCTCTTACCAACTCTGCTCTGGACGCCCTCTCTGGTGCCACCATTTTTACTAAGTTGGACCTCCGGAGCGCCTACAACTTGGTGTGCATCAGGGAGGGCGATGAGTGGAAGATGGCCTTCATCACTCCCACCGGCCATTATGAAATTTTGGTAATATCATTTGGACTCTGCAACGCTCCTGCTGTATTCCAGCAATTCATTAACGACGTTCTAAGAGACATGTTAGGTCGATGGGTGTTCGTCTACCTAGACGACATCCTCATATACTCCCGGACTGTCAGTGAACATGTACAACACGTCAGAGTGGTTCTAAAGAGATTGCTCGCCCACCAGCTGTACTGTAAGTTGGAGAAGTGCGCTTTCCACGAGCGCTCCACCACGTTCCTGGCTTTTGTCATCTCGCCCCAGGGTGTGGCCATGGACCCGCAGAAGCTGGAGGTTGTGAGTCACTGGCCCCTACCCAGGACTCTCAAACAACTCCAGCGTTTCCTCGGGTTTGCGAACTTCTATCGTCGCTTTATCCAGGTCTACAGTACGGTTGCAGCTCCACTAACTGCTCTGACGCACCCATCATCTCACCCCTTCCACCTCACCTCTACTGCCATCACCGCCTTCCGTGAACTCTGCCGCCGCTTCACTACGGCTCCTATCCTCCTTCATCCAGATGCCAACAAACCATTTGTTGTGGAGGTGGACGCGTTGGATGGGCGCCAGGGCTGTTCTCTCCCAACGAGGTCCAGACCAAAAGCTGCATCCCTGCAGCTTCTTCTCCAAGAAATTTGACCCCACTCAGCAGCGATACGGAGTAGGGGACCGCGAGCTGCTGGCCATAAAGTGGGCCTTGGAGGAATGGCGACACTGGCTCCAGGGCACCAGAGAGTAATTCATCGTCTGGACTGATCACCAGAACCTCATCACCATCCGTTCACTGAAACAGCTGAACCCCAGACAGGCGCGGTGGGCTCTATTTTTTGAAGACTACAACTTCCACCTGTCATACCGCCCGAGGTCCAAGAACACCAAAGCTGACGCCCTTTCACGACAGTATGAAGAAGACATCCCCCGGGCGGACCCCGCACCTGTCCTACCACCTACCAAGATCATCGCACCGCTCCGTTGGGACTTAGAGACGAGGGTTTGCCAGGAACAAGCTGCGGAGACCGAACCGGCAGGTGTGCTGCCTGGACGACTCTATGTGCCCAACATCGTCAAGCCAGAGGTCCTCCAATGGGGGCACTCCTCCCTCTTCTCAGGTCACCCCGGAAGGCGTCGCACTCTACAATTCATCCAACGTGCCTTCTGGTGGCCCAACATGAGGAGGGACATTGATGAGTTCGTCCAGGCGTGCCCAGTGTGCGCCCGGGCCAAAGACAGCAATCGACCATCTCCAGGAGAACTTCAACCACTCCCAGTTCCCCGTCGGCCCTGGACGCACATTGCTGTCGACTTCATCACGGGCTTGCCGATTTCCGAAGGAAAGAACACCATCCTCACGACCGGTTCTCCAAAGATGTCCACCTGGTGGCCCTCACCGGACTCCCGTCAGCCAAAAACACAGCCGAACTGATATTAGAACACGTAGTCCACCTGCATGGGTTCCCAAGGGACATCGTCTCGGACAGGGGGCCCCAGTTCACCTCACGGTTCTGGAAGGTCTTCTGCCGTCTGGTCAATTCCACCTGTAGTCTGTCTTCTGGATACCACCCACAGACTAACGGTCAGACGGAACGGACCAACCAACAACTGGAGCGCTACCTGAGGTTCTTTGTTGCTGATCGCCAGTGCTCCTGGGCCCGCTACCTCATTTTGGCAGAATTATCACATAACCTCCACGTCCCCTCCGCCACCAATCTAAGCCCATTTGAGGCATGCTACGGTTTCCAGCCTCCGATGTTCGACCATCAAGAACCGGAGGTTGAAGTACCATCGGCCCAACAGTTGGTCCGCCGGTGTCG